>VXAL01006000.1:34776-72909 GCA_013399475.1 Chauna torquata | reverse complement strand
TTCTTCTGCTTCTTCTTCTTCTTCTTCTTCTTCTTCTTCTTCTTCTTCTTCTTCTTCTTCTTCTTCTTCTTCTTCTTCTTCTTCTTTTTCTTCTTTTTTTTTTTATTTTAACCATTATTATGATTTTTTCCCCTTTTTTTCTTTTCTTTCTTATTTAAAACAAACAAAAAAAAGGCAAAAAAAAAATTACCCGCCCCGTTTTCTGCTCTCGAGGTGAAGGCACGCACCGACCCCGGCCCCGGGGAAGGCGGCAGGCTTTCTGCAGCTCGGGGAATGGGTGGGCTTCGTGCTCTGTCTGGGCCAGCGGGAGAAGCACTTCTGGGGGGCTTTGCTCGGGCTCCCGCGGTCACGGGCGGGGGAGCCGCAGCCCCGGCTGCACCCCGGGCACGTCGCAGCCTGAGGAGAAACTCGCGGACCCGGCTTGGTGTCCGGGGGGATGCTGCCACCTGAGGAGGGGCGTAAGGGATGCGGAGCTGCCCGCCAGCCCACACGAGCGTGCACATGTCAGACGGGTCTCTGAAGGTCTCCCCGGGTGTAGAGGCAAAGGCTTTCCTTATTACATGCACTTGTAAGAAAGCAACTCAGCCCGAGGTTTTGGGTGTACGAACACTTTTTTAGGTCGGGGAGGGAAACTTTATGCCAGGTCCCCCACCGCTGGTGCCACTTTCCTCGCGTTAGGAGCTTTCCAGTGGGCACCCAGCAGAGCAGCAGCGCTGCGGGTGAGCGCGGGCACCTCTGCCTGCAGCTGGCGGCTGGGACACTGGGAGCGTGTCGGTGTGCTGGGCTCCGTAGGTTGGTGTCTTCCCGCTTTTAGGTGCTTGCGAAGTATAGATTTCGATGTTGTTATACATGCGTGTTGGGAGCGGTTGGAGGGTAGGTATGTATGGGACATCATGTGTTCAGATGTGCCTTGCTTAAGTGAGCCTGTGAAAGCTGCTTTGATGTTACAGTGAAATGCCACATAAATCATAAATGCATGCGAAGCCCTCCAATTTGTGTGCATGTGGCTGCCATTACATATGTGCACTGGCATATGCAAATACACTTTTATGAAATTTTTTCCTTTTTTTTTTTTTTTTTTTTGTGGTTAAAAAATAAAAACCCGGTGGAACTCAGAGCAGGACAGGGGGTTTGTGCCTGAAGTCTTTTGCACTGAAAATTTCAACCACCCGCGTACACTCATGCAAAACAGCTCCGGGGCGGGGGGAAGTATGTCAAAGCCTGCAGCGTGAGCAGTGCCTGGGGAGGGGTGCGAGGGGCTCTGCCCGGTTTGCTGGTGCTCTGCACCGCGTTTCCCGGGCACCCTTGGCGCGGTGCGTCTGACCCGTGGGTTTCCGTCTCCCCATCCTGTCCCTCTCCCCCTCTCTGCAGCCCCCAGAGAGCCGGTGCTTGGGCACGTGCAGTGCGGTGGGCTCGGTGACGCACCCCGAAACCTCCCCACCCAACCGCTGACACGAGTGGCATGAACTTGGAGCCGGGCGAGTGCGGGATGAACTCGGTGAGCTGCGGCAACGGGAAACTCCGCCAGTGGCTGATCGACCAGATAGACAGCGGCAAGTACCCGGGGCTGGTGTGGGAGAACGACGAGAAGAGCATCTTCCGCATCCCCTGGAAGCACGCCGGCAAGCAGGACTACAACCGTGAGGAGGATGCTGCCCTCTTCAAGGTAGGGCATCCGGGGCCAGCGCTGCCCGCCCTTTTCCCCTTCCCCATGTGGAGCTAGGTGCTTGTGGGGCGGCAGCACGTTGGTTGCCACATTCGTCCCGGGTGCTGTTTTTCCTGCCTTGCCATGCTGCTTTTTTCTTAGCCTAAATCTGTAGGGAGTAAATTCATGCACCTATAAGCACAGATGTGTATGCTTTTTCAAGCACTGTGAAGCTGTACCTTGTAGTTGATTCTTTTTTCTTTTTTTTTTCCTTTTCTTTTTTTTCCCTTGCTCTTTTGGTTATCTGAAATGTTTCCAGGCTTGGGCTCTTTTTAAAGGAAAGTTCAGAGAGGGCATTGATAAACCAGATCCCCCTACCTGGAAGACAAGATTGAGGTGTGCTTTGAACAAGAGCAATGACTTTGAAGAACTGGTGGAGAGAAGCCAGCTGGACATTTCAGATCCCTATAAAGTGTACAGAATAGTGCCAGAAGGAGCTAAAAAAGGTAAAACGTCTCAAATTCCCCATGTAACAGAGTGTGAAGATCTGTCTTATTGTAAGCATACGAGGACTCAAGCGTGCTTTTCTGGAATGGCCGTGCAGTCTGTTTAAGTGTAGGAGCCAAAGTGCAGGGCTCAAGTACATCTTATTCTGACGACTTAAGTAGGAGGCTCCGTCTGTGGGGGGACTGCTGGCATCTGAGTCAGAGCGCTGAAAGGGAGCCCTTGCAGAAGGTGCAGACAGGCTCCCTGTGCATGGCTGCAGGAATTGCTCTTTCACCTTGAGTCTCAAAACAAACAAACAAACAACAACAAAAAAAACCCCACCACCAACAAAAAAAACCAGCTTTCTGGACGTAGGTTTTGAATATAGGGAGGAGCAGAAGTGTTTTGAGCCAGAGGCCAGGGATGCCAAGCCTGCAGCTCCTGGCTGAGGGCAGTGCCTGCTCTGCAAGAAGCCCCCAGTGCCAGGCAGGGCTTGGAGGACGCAGAGGGTTGGCAGGGTGCTGGAGGGCATCCTGGGGCTCTGGGAGGGTCTGGGCAGCACTTTTGGGGTGCAGCACTGGGGAGCCCTGCGGGACGGGCTGCCTGCTGGAGCTGCCTGCGAGGGAGGGCTGGGAATCCTTCCCCCAGCGGGCGCTGGAGTGCATTTTAGTCCTCTGATCAAAGACAGGTTCTATGGATTTGTCCTCAGTGTGCTGTTTTCAGATTTCCTTCAGATGTGGTTGACATCTTTTATTTTCATCCCTCTGGTGAACATAGGTGCAAAACAGATCAGCATGGAGGAGCAACCATTAATGATGAACCATCCCTTTCCAATATCATCGCCTTACACTTCACTACCATCCCAGGTGTGACATTAGTTTCGCATTTGGTGCTTGTGCATTGGGCAGCGTCGTTTTTGTGCTCTGCATTATGTCTTTCTTGGCTGGCATGGCTCTCTTGAGCGCTCTCTGGGAAAAAAAAGCTTCATTATGAAAACTGAGAAATTGAGAAGCAACTTTTCTAATGTCATATGAGGCCGCAGGGTAGTTGATTTCCTCTGGTGTTGTTTATCCCTGAGTAATAGCTCTTTTCTGTTCGGCGATAGATATTAGTGTACCGCCATCCTCTTGGAGCCAGAATGTAAGCACCCGATGAAGCACTGCTGTTCCAAGCAGACATTTACCAGCAATGCTTTGACTGCCTTTTGTTATTCCACCCTGCTTGTTATTTACACCAGTGGTGAGAAGTTCATTTGAAAGCCTCATTGGTGGTGGTGGCGAAGTGCCATTCATGTAGCCTGTGCAATGCTCAGACCTCCACGAGCTTTGGCAGGGCAAATAATGCCAGGGAGCTGAACTGTGAAAGCTGATGCAACGCACAGCATCAATTTTGACAGCTGCCGGGTAAAAGAATATCTCGTTAAATTGAATAGGTACCGAACTACATGGTGCCCCATGAGCGCAACTGGAGAGAGTTTGCCCCGGAGCAGCCGCATCCCGATATTCCCTACCAGTGCGCCAGCGTCCCCTTCGCAGCTCGCGGTCATCACTGGCAAGGGCCTGGCTGTGAAAACGGTAAGACGATCGATCCCATTGAGGGTTGATGGCTGAGGCTGGTTGAAAGAGAGGACGCACGGCCATCCAGAAGAACCGCAGGGTTCACATTTCCTATTCATGGCTTTCACTGGCGTTAACAAAAGCACCCGTCCAGTCCAGGCGTGCTGGGCTTCCTTCAGAGGGACCCTCGCCCACCTTTGTCCTGGCCCTTGCGTCCGCTGCCACCGTAGGAGCAGTGTGTGGGCTGCACAGTCAGCTGGGCTGATACTCACGAGGCAGCCCCCTGAAGTCCTCAGCCGTCTGGAAAGTCCTGAGCAATAAGAAGGGAACCAACCCCTCCACGCCCCAGATGGGAACATGTGTTCTTCAGCTTTGCTTTCTGATTTCGGGCCTTTTGAGGCACATATTAGTGAGGTTTTTCCCTCCAGCCTTGTGGATTAGAATGGTATTATTCTGCCAGGAGGGAAGCTGAAATTATTACTTTTTTTTTTTAGTACTGTGGCAATGGGACAACTTGTCATGGACTGAGTATCTCTTGGAGCTGCCACAGCAGAAACTGAATACAGGGCCATTGCCTTCGCCAGAGATCTTACAGGATTAGAGCCCAGCATAATCATAGCTTTCCAAGCTCTGCATCCTTAGGAAAAATCCTGATTAGTCAAAATTGGCAGCGCGAAAGTCTGCAGGGGATAAAGCATAAGAGAAAGGGAACCATGTGTGATAGGCACTTGCAGGACAGCTCACCTGGGTAGACGGGCATTTGCTTCTTGAGGAGAAGGAGGTGGCTCAGAAGGGCAGACAAGGATGGGAAGCGAGGAGGGACTTCTGAGAGCAGACGCTAAGTTTTCAGCGGACAGTTCTCTGGAGGTTTTCCTGCAGAGAAATAAACTTATTCTCTGGGTCTGCTGAATAGCAGATGCTCAGTGCACTGCAACTTTTGCTGCTAGTATTAGAATTATTAAGCAGAATCATTTGTTTTTAGTTGAACTATTTGCTAATAAAAATAGACCTATCAAGCTGAATGAACAGTGCCCTGAAGTACATCCCCTGCAGCAGATAAGCACACACTCGGACACTTTGCTGGTTTTGACAGCAATGGTTAGTGGCTGGTACTGGGTTTGTCATTGAGCTCTGAGACTTGCCAGGAGATGTGAGTGTTTTGTATCTGCATTGCTCCAGCTCCTGATCGTGGTGGATTCTGCCATCGGGAAGGGTAGTGTGTGTTTGTCTGCAAGGCACTTGCATCATCCTCCAGAGATTTTTACTGACATTAAGAAACAGATGAAAACATCAATTGCCCGTGCAGTAATCTGTGTACTGATGGGCATCTCTTGGACTAGTAGTAGTCCTGGTGGTAAAACCCTAATAATCTCCTGCTGCACAATTTTCTTTAGCTGCTTTTAAAACAGTGCTAATTCCAGCTTCGTTGTTATACCTGTCTTTAGTAAAATTTCTTAGACTGAATGGATTGTTTTATGCTGGCAACTTTTAAGAGCAGTGTAGTCTAGTTAAACATGTTAAGTTATTTCTATAACAGAATAACAGATTCTTGTTAGGTAAGGAAAAAGTGCAAAGGGTAGTACTGCTATGCTAGAGGAGTATTTCTCACAGACCCAAATAAAAAATATAGTCCAAATAACATCTCGAGAAATTTGTAGAGTTGGCATATTCCAAAAATGGGAAATAAAACCTATTTAAGAAGGATGGGGAAGAGAGGGAGCTCCTGGTGAGACTCAGAAAAACTCACTTTTGCATAGCTGTGATCTCTGCCCAAGCTTTTCTCTTAGGATTTAGGTATCCATCGCTGACTTTTGTTTGTGAAACAGGTTGTCAGGTGACAGGAACCTTTTATGCTTGTGCCCCTCCTGAGTCCCAGACTCCTGGCATCCCGATTGAGCCAAGCATAAGGTCTGGTGAAGCCCTCGCCCTGTCAGGTAAGGTCTGCAACCCCCTGGGGTTTCTGGGAAGCCTGACAAGAGACTCCCACTTCTGACTTGCCCTGACACTTTGTCCTTTCTGATGAAAAGAAAAAAAAAAAGAAGCCTTTTTGGTGAATGGGTCTAGTTCAGTTTTTATTTGGGAGGAGCCTCGCAAAGACCGGTGTTACCTGGGTGCCTTGCTGCGCTCCTGCTGGTGCCACAGGCTTTGCTCTGTTTCATTGTTTGTGGTAAATAAAGGCATTCGGGAGAGAGGAAGGGAGTTATCTCAGTCAGGTTTGCAGACATCCATATGCCAGGGGACTTGCTGAATAACTCTGGGAAGAGTGCAGAAATGTGCTTTTCACAGAAGCAGTGGATAAACCTACAACGTGACACTCGGCAGGTTTCTTGATTCTTCTGAATCAGGGTCTGTATGTGTATATATATGCGTCTGCGTGTATACGTATAGATATATACACACACACACATTCAGTGCTGTGCGAGTGCTTAGCAATCAGCCAAGCTGACTGAATGGCCATTTGAAAGTAAGGTCTGGGATTTCAGGTACAACCGTGCCGGAGCTGGAGCCAGCAGCTGCTTCTCTTCAGGCAGCCAAGTGCAAGTGTCCAGGTCCCCTGTGCAGAAGCCTTTGTTATGCAAAATCTGGGGAGAAACACAGCTACTTCCTGATTAAATCTGAGGAAGTGTACTGAGCCAGCGGGTTTAATTGTGACATGAGCTTGGAAAATGTGACAAACAACTTTTTTCATGCAGACTTTTCCTCTTAAATGGAAATGTGAAGTTTGCTGGACATTAGTTCCTACTGAATTCCCACACCAGTAGCCCTTCTTAATAAAATGAGAGAGCATTAGTGTTAATGTGCCCAAAATGCTGTAGTATTTATATTCTTCATACGATTTTCGCTAATATGAGCCTGTCTTTTGGGTGGTGGTGACTGCCCGTAGTTAGAGAAGCTCAGAAATCTCATGCAAATGTGTCTCTTGGCCTTAACACAAATTTGAAATATAAAATATTCATACAAATGTATCATAGTGATTCTTTTTATTTTTCTTCTTGCAGATTGTCGGCTCCACATCTGCTTATATTACCGTGAAATACTGGTAAAGGAGGTGACAACTTCTAGTCCTGAAGGCTGTAGGATATCCCAGGGCCAAAGTTATGAGGTCAGCAGCCTGGAGCAAGTTATCTTCCCGTATCCAGAGGATAACGGCCAGAGGAAGAACATAGAAAAGCTACTGAGCCACTTGGAGCGAGGAGTAATACTGTGGATGGCACCTGATGGCCTCTATGCTAAGAGACTTTGTCAAAGCAGGATCTACTGGGATGGGCCTCTGGCGCTCTGCAGTGACCGACCCAACAAGCTGGAGCGGGATCAAACGTGCAAGCTCTTTGATACTCAGCAGTTTTTAGCAGGTAATTCCCTCTATGGCTTTGGTGTCATTTCTGGAGAGGTCACCCAGTCACCCTCCTTATCAGCTTTATGAGAGCACTCTTTTTACGTTAGGAATTACCCCTCGCTGCTTCTTCTAAGCAAGCGCAACCAAGGAGCAGTTGTCTTCTGAACAATCCTACCTAATTCTGCTCTCCATGCACATTCAGCGCCCCTGCACATCCAGGCAGGAGTGATACCCAAAACCCCACGTCTCTTTACAAAGCGTAAGGAGGAAACCAGCAAAATAAGCTTTCCGGATGTTGGGTGGCAGTGGAGAGCGGATCCTGGCCTTGGATCTGCTCCTGTAAGTCCTGGGTAGCTCTGTGATCTGCAGTCAAGCTGCTCTCAACCTGACCCAGAGCGAGCCTGAAATCTGGCTCAGAGTATTCAAATACCGGCATGGATTTCAGCAGAAAGCTGCCTTTTCTGTCTGGGTCCTGTGCCACTTGCGTTATCTCTCCGTCGCTCTCTGGGAAGGTCTCACTCTGCACAGGGCAGTTGTGAGCAGCAGTACAGGGTGGCAACGGCGCGGGTCGGGACTGTGCCTTCTCCTTACAGCCCGCAAAGCCTCAGCCCCGCTTCGAGCGCTTCTGTGCAGGTACAGCTGCCCACCCAGAGAAACTGGTGGGAGCCAAGCAATGCCTAGACAGCAGAGGACAACTTGGGCAGCAGGAATGCACGTGGCCCCTTGTTTGAGATGTGTGGCGTGGCTGCAGGTGAACTGCGTGGTTGCCCGTTAGAACAGGGCATCAGTCTCTTGGAGGAATAATGTTTTGCAAAATTTAAAAAAAAAGAAGAAAAAAATCCATCCCAAACCAGCAGCTTTAGCACACTGTATTCCAGGTTCCAGGGCTGATGCATCATCCTAGCAAAGTGGCCAAGTGACAAATGCGTATAAAGAGAGAAATCTCATATGGCTATGAAAATTGACAGTTAGAAAGGGGAATTTGAGGTCAGGATATTGGCTTGAACTTCAATCACATGCTAATTTAAAGACACAGAATTCTGCCTGTGATGATGATTTTGGAAATCCCTTTCCCTTTTCTCAGGTGGTTTTTCAGATGTACTCTGGGTTCGTCCAAACGGTTGACAGTACATCTCTTTTTAGAAGCCTAACCCCACAGATAAGCTTAAACAATAGTTATTTTCTCCCCCCTCCTAAATTACTTGTGCACCAATGCCTGTGGAAACCTGTGGAAAGCCAAGCATGTGGTTGTAGCTACAGTCTGCGGCGTGTGCAAAATCAGTTTTTGCATGTGTTGATGCTCAGCTAGGTTTGTAAGTGACTTGTCATGGGCGTATCACATCTGTAAGTCAGTTGAAGTTACTGAGGTCCCAGGCTACAGGCAAGCATGGGCTTTCCCTCGTTAGGAGGTTTGGCATTCCGTGGGAAGAGACACAGGAGACTACTGCCAGGAGAGGAAATACTGGACAGCAGAGAAGGGGGCAGAAGCAGAACTGCTGCGGACCACAGCTATTAGGACCCTGATGAGGAGCTGTACCCTGCAATGCAAACTGCTCCAGACCATCGAGGCCTGTGTTCAGAAGTCTGCAATGGCAATAACTCAGAAAACAGGTGGATGGTCTCTGAGGAGTAGTGTGTAATAAATGCAGTAATCCAGGGTGGGTGGGGAGTAGGAGGACACAGGAAGAGAATCTGGGAGCACGACGATGGCAGCTGAAGGAGGGCTGGCTCGGCAGAAGGTTGGCAAGCCAGAGCTGGAGTAGCAGGGCGTGAGGGGTGGTCTGAGGAGCGTGGGAGGACTGCGGCGTGGGGAGGCACCTGGGCATAGAAAAGCAGACGGAGCGAGCGGAGGGCTTTGGAGAAGTGCGGGGCTCACCTCCGTCATCTTGCTAGTGGGAAAGGACTTTCTTCTCCAGGTCCACGCCAAGGACTGCTGTGTAGCACTCCCAGGATTTGGGGGGTTGCTGAGGCTGAGTAAAATGGAGGGAAGAGAAAGATGGGAGAAGTTCCCCATTAGCAGCATTGAGTTGGACGGGCCATGGGTGGATCGTCCTGCCCTGTCCTGTGGAAAGCAGGATCCCATGGAAAATCTCCGTTCTCTCCTGACATACTGCCAGAAGGTTCACAACACTTTTAGGGGTTTTGCTGTGTTTTAAGTGAACTGCCCATTGGTTTACTCCTACAGCTGACCCTCCAAATAAGACTAGTATTCCCAAGGTATTCCCAAGCTAGGGTTAGGGCACTGTTGTGGCAGCTGCTGAATTCATACCTTGGTCTGAAAAGCTTGCAGTTAGAGTACAAATGGCAGGTGTGTATTATGGGAAAAGATGCATTTGTCATGCCAAGTTCAAAGACTCTCCTTTCCCTATACAGCAGGGAGTATTTCATTATAAGACATTAATTTTAATATTAATTGCCTTTGCAACTTTTTTCTGGAAAGCATAAACAAGGCTATAAATTAAAATGAACTCTTTGTCAATCAGCTATGTAGAAATACTTCACATAATGTAGACTTTAAGGAGGGTTTTGTATTAGATGCAATTTTCTGTTTTGTGGAAGGAAATAATGTTTCTAAAACACAACACAGTGATTTTGGTCTCTCTTATAAAAGCCTCCCCAGCTATCTTTTGTTGGCGACACTTTGTTGGCATAATGATATAATTCAACCTTTTTCCTTTCTGCAAGGTGCGGATTAGTGAAGAGAGTACAGGCACACAGTAGACACAATCCCTTTTGCTGGCTTGGTGCATGGCTTAAATAAGGTCCTTCACCTTCCCATGCCTCCGTGTCCCCCACTAGTAACCGTAGTGGCAGCGGCTCCATGATGGTGTCTAGCTGAGGCTGAATTTGTGCCTGGCAGTACTTTGGCTCTACTAAGCCGTTGGTTTCAGTGCTGCTGTTGGGTGTCCTCTTGTGTGGGTCTGGGCTACTGCTGGCATCTGCTCCAGGAGGTTCTGCTGTCGAGGCCAAATAAAATTATTCATTGGAAGACGTCTTGATTTGTGCATACGAAATGAGTTATGAGGCAAGGCAAACAGAAGAATTGTAGTGTTGTAACTAGCTTCCCCTGATCTGCAGGAAAGTCTCCAAATTCGGTTTCTTCTCTTTACCTCTTGGCTTTCTGCTGACCTCTCTCATCCTCCCCTGGGGTTACTTCAACTTCTCCCACTGTGCTCCAGGGTCCTCCATTCAGAGCTCAGCTGTCCACAAAGACTTTCTTAACAGCCCTTTCTCTCTTCCCAGAGCTTCAAGCCTTTGCTCATCATGGACGTCCACTGCCAAGATACCAGGTTGCTCTGTGCTTTGGGGAGGAATTTCCAGATCCACAGAGGCAGCGGAAACTAATTACAGCCCATGTAAGTAGGACTTCTACTAACTTGCTAATTGAAACATATTCCTTGGAGAACATGAATCTGCCAGTCAGACTTTTCTACCTCCTGAGGGAGGTGATAAATTCTTGACAATGCAGCACCATCAAGACTGGGGTTGAGTCCCCAGATCTGCCAAGGACTGACTGGTGGCCCTCAGTAGGTCAGAGCACCTGATTTCCCCTCTGTAAAGCATTAAGTATCATCAGTGATCTGTTTTGCAAAGCCCTTCAGGACCTAAAAGGTACCGTAGAAGAGCTGGGCAGTGTTGTTATTGCTGGCCCCATGGTGCAGGGCCTTGGGCTGCCAAGCCAGTGCAGGACATGGTGCTTTCTCAGCTGCTGCACCTAAAGGTGCTCCAGAAGCCCAGCCTACATCTCAGAGACCTCAGCCTTTAGCATGATGCAGGGACTGCCTGTGCATCTCCAGTGTTACAGTAGCTGGCGAGCTCATGAGCTGACTGACCACAGTTCGCACACACTCAAAGCTAGTGTTTCAGGATGCTGTCTGAGAGAGGGTGATGATGGAGACTGAGACCAGGTACTTTCTAAATGGGCTGTATTGGCCCATAAAACCACAAGAGAGGTGATGATGCACACGCTAGTGGTAGGGTTTAGCTTATTGCATCTTTGGGAAAAAAACTGGTGTCTGTTTTAATCTTATGAAAGCCCCTGGGTAGCAAGGGTTCCAAGTCAGGTTTTTGTCATAAACCTGGCCTCCTAGCTGTGTAGCTTTTGTACTGCCACGCCGCTGCTTAGTGGCTGTCTGGAGCGGAAGGTGGAAAGCTCACAAACCCATCCTGAGCTATGCAACAGCTGGTGCAAGGTAATGCTCAGTCCCCATCTCTCCTCAAACTCTTTGCCATTTTGGCTTTCCAGCTTCCTAGTGCCCCCTCCCCAGCCCCTCTTCCATCTCCTGCCCCACCAACTTCTCTGGGTACCTCCTGCCCTTTCAGGAGCTTTGCTTTCCCATTATTGGTTGCTCCTCAACCTGGTCAACTCCTCAGGGTGTCCCACCTTGTGGAGCTGCTCCAGCGCAGGGCTCCCTGCCAGCTCTGTCCCCATCTGCCGGGAGGACCCACAGCAAGTGTATTTTTCCACTCAAATAGTGCCTGTGTCTTAACGTGGAGGGGCTGGCTGACTGGGAGGAGAGGGTTGTGGAGAAGAGTCTCCAGCCTGTCCAGCCCCAGAGAGTAAGGAGAGCTTCAGGTTTTGGAGCTTAGTGTGCAACTTAAGTATTTGCAGCTGGTGCCCAAAGGCCTTTGAGGGGAATAGTGGTTTCTGAGCAGACGGAAGTGAAGGCAGAGTGAAATCATATGAATCCCTCTTGGTGGTGATCAGTGGCTGAATAGACTCCTCAACGGAGCCTGAAGGAAAAGAGATGAGTAACCTTGCAGTTAGATTGAAGTCTAATTTAAAAGGCAGTTATTTTGTGACGTACCTAAGCATGCCTGAGGGCTCCAGCATTTCAATCAAAGTCCTCGAAGCTCCTGAGAACATAGACGAGACTTTCAAAGCTCTGGGTGTGCATTTGAACACATCAAGTGACCACAGACATGTCTGGTCTCTAGGCATTGCTCGTACCTGTGGGTGCGATTGCAAGTACCTCATTTGTGTCACTGATAACGTGCCCGTCTAAACAAACGCACAGTAAGGTGCGTGTGCAGGCAAGATGTGCGAGCAATTAGCAAAACACTTGCAAGCAGAGCGGGCAAGCCCTGTCTTAAAAGAGAGATTAGTGAGAACAGGGAAATTATTTTCCCATTCTGGTAAGCAAAACTGTTTTGTCCTGCCCTGTTTTTTAATTTAAAAATACTGTAAATGACTAACACGAGGAACACAAAATTTTGTCATATGTCTGATTAACATTTTGTCTGTTCTTAAGGTTGAACCAATGTTTGCCAGGCAGCTGTATTACTTTGCTCAACAAAACAGTGGACATCTTCTGAGAGGCTATGATTTGCCAGAACTTGTGACTAGTCCAGAGGATTATCACAGATCTATTCGCCATTCCTCTATTCAAGAATAAGATCCTCAGAATGAGTGTTTTTAAAGGCACTGTAAAGATATGCAGAGTGGAGGAGCAGATCTGGATAGCAATTTGGAGATCCAAATCACAGCTGGATGTGTTCAGGGGATCAAGGGTTCAATGATAGGAAAGTGAACTGGGACAACCATATTGTATGATACAAATGACGGGTCTTCAACGTTTGGATGCTACATCTCACATAGATTCCACTGTTGCTGGGAATAACTCAAAACTGACGAAATGATTGCTATGTTTACGTTTGCTTAATGTTCTCTTTGGGTTTTGAGGACTGATTCTTACCGAAGACTTAAATCCAGAGTTTACACTGTTACATTTGCAGGGCTATTTATTTTGGATTACTGATCTCAGGGAAGGTACATAAATTTGCGGTGTTCCCAGTTTGAAACTGTAGCTACTATAGATGGGTAGCGAACGTAGGTGGTTTATCGAGAATAGCTATAAATGTAAGTGGTTATAAATTTAGACTGGTAAGTTTGATGCCTATATTCTTGTGTAGAATTTTTAAAAAACAATGCAAATCTTCAGAGACATATTTTTTTAATGCCTGACTGACATTTTTCCTTACAATGAATTTTGTTGCTGCCACAGTTGTTATTGGATTAGGCCCCATGACAGCAGTTTCTAAGGTGATGGATGAATATATGTTACTGTGTTAGAAAAGTGACCGTTTAACTCACATTACCTGTGGATTTAGTGGATTAACCACTAAAATTCTAGAGTCCTGGAGAGCAGGTTTAAAAATAAATTACGTTTTTTCTTATAATTGCAAGCTACTATGCATTATATGTATATGCATTAGAATTAAGTTGGCAGGCCTTGAAAATAGCACAGAAGTGGTCCTGCTAGCCTTTGTTAATGTGACATGCAGGAGCCAGGTTGAAGTAACCCCCACTTCTGTCTTGTACCGAGGCAAACTCCGCTCTTCGTGAGCACTCACGGCTTCCTGCCATTGGTACTGAAATGAATACAAAGGGAGAGTTCAAGGAGAGCAGAACTTGGCCTCCCATATTAAGGCAGTCAAGGAAATACTTGTTTTAACTTTCATTTTCAAAAACTTCACAAAAGTATGATTTCATGCAATTTGCAGCTTTGCATGCTAGGGTGCCATTATAAAGATGAAGAGAAGGGGTCTATTGGGTCTGTATGGCAGTGAAACTTCCTCGCTGTTACGCTGGAGATCAGACTATGTGATCTCACTGGCTTCAGCTCCAGAACATGACCTCCCTGTGATTAACATACATACTTCACTTGAATTTCTAAATGAGGAAGAAAAAATTGGTACTTGGTCTGGCAGCAGACTTGTTTTCTAGGGACTTCTAATTTATACATCTTAAAGATGCATACTCTTTTGGGATATATTATCCTCCTCCTGCTCCACAGTGCCAAGCAGAACTAACGGATCATTTTTACTTTTGTGCTCTTTGTTACCTGAAGTGTTTTTCCTGGCTTAAAAGATTTTCGTAGGAGAGACCTCTTTCTTATACATTAAAAGCACTGTTCTAGGGGACCTTCAGAGCTTCTGCATATGCTTTTGGCCTGTGCATACATTTTACTGAAAAGGGACTTTTGTGTTCAAACTGAACTAGTACAATACAATATTTGATGTGTTTTTCACTTTTTTCTAGTGGTCGTTGCTTCATATGCTCATTGCTTCAGCTCACATCTTAGAATAAAGTCCTTATTCCCTACCAACTTGATTTGTATGTGTTGTTTTCAGTAATGGGGCAAATCTAACGGGCTTAATCCTGCACTGCTAACCTGGGCAACACTGCTTACTAAGTCTATGGGGAACTGTATTTTAAGCTAGAAGTGCAGGGAAAGGTCAGAAGGTAAGGATTTTTTTTTCTTATGAAAATGTCTGCAATATTAGCTCAGGGAGTAAAATAAAGGGCGGGCACAGAGGCTTGTGCCCCCAGGCTTAGCCCGGCACCCTGACCTGCTCTGACCAAAATAGTGGTGGAGCTCAACCATCGGGGTGCATTTCACCGGGCAGCCGTCTTCAGCCGGAAATTGGGATCTCGAGGAGGTTTCTTGGATGCTCAGCTTAGACACAGAGAAAAGCGTGGAAAGTTGTTTAAGAGATTTGTGAAGTGTCGGAAGATGGGGAGCATCTTTCTCTTTCTGTGGAGTCTGCTGTTGAGTATCAAGGTACATTATCATTTTTGGCTTTGGAATGAGCTTTTAATTATTTTCCTTGAAGAAGCACAATTTGAAATCAGCTGTGAAGAGGCAGGGAGAAGAATGCTGTCTAACTCCCGGCCAAGTACAACTTGCTTAGTTTTAGTGTAGTTAGATCCAGGCGAAAGGCTTATTGTAAGCAAGCAAAGAGGTTGAGGGATGGGGCAGGGGAGAGTGGAAGAAAAATCAAAATGTTGATTTATACCACATATTATTTTGCACGTGAGAACTTTAAAGCTGTGTTTGACTTTTGGAACAAATCTTTTACTGTTCAAAATAACTAATGGATACGTAAGGTGGAAAAAAAAAGCAAACAAGAAAAACCCTGAAAACATTTTCTCCTTTTAGTATCTTTCTACAGTCACTACGTGAAAACATTTGAAGTACTTCCTACTTCTGCTAACTTCTGTTTATAGTTTCTGAGGTCTACTTCCTTCCTGTTATGATTTCAGTGGCGTTATAAATGACATGCTTTACTCTTGTCAACACTGAAGCCATAGTTGGTGTTTTTCAAACAACTTCATTGTGTGATTTGTCTCAGTATTGATTTCTCGTATTTTAATACGGCCAGAGTTTGAACTGTTTCTTGAAAGTTTTGTGCCAGAGTTCTGCAACCGAAGTGCATATCTTCAAAATTTGGTTCTGCTAAGTGGTTTTGCCTGCTACTGTAAACTGTATGAGCCTTAACGGGATTGTAGGTTAACCAGAAAGCAGGAGATACATTTAAAGCTGAAATACAGCGTAACAGGGTTTGTGGAAAAAACACAGGATTCACGTGAAAACCCCTGTGGCCTTTCAGGCGGGCATATGTATGCTGTTTACATCAGCGTTTGTCAGCAGCGTGGAGGTGGGGAAACACCACCTTTGCAGAGAGCTTTCAGGAAAAAGAAGCATTTTCTCTTGCACGCTCTCAGATCATTGTCTGTGTATACATGTAGAGGGAGAGAGGGTACTTAAAAAAAAAAAAAAAAAGAGCAAAGTAGTTTGAAACAAACATAGTATCTCCTTTCCCAGGCAGAACTGTATGTCAAGTTCAGCTGAATCTGGATGGCACAATTTTAAAGGTTGCCAGGGTGTTTTTTATCTGAACTCAGAAGCTGCTGTGGATCATAGGAGTCAAAGGGTTTGTTCTTTGAATGTGGGTTTGGTTGGCTCTGAGGACAGGTCGAAAGGTCCCTGTGACTTGGAGCTGATTACAGTGGAGCTGGTGTGCAGGTTAGTCACCAGTGAACAAGCATTTGGCTTTCAAGCATGTAGCCAGGTAGCACGTCGTCTTCGAACCCCCATGCCCTGCACCACGCACTGCTGGGCTACGGGCACAAGCTGCCTGAGGGCCTGTAAAGTGCTTGGAGACTGGAGTGTGCTGAAGTGGCTGTCGTGGTGGAGCTACCTTAGGTGTCTGAGAATAACAACTCCTTGTCCTGCCTCCTGGGCTGGACCACTAGATGGACAAATGTGCTGGGTGGGATCGGAGGGGTTGCCATGGAGGATGGGAACTTGCCCCTTTGGGAGTCAGCAAGAGGGTAAGGCGATCACCTGTGCTCAAACATGAACTAAAAAAGAGGTCAGATGCCTTGGTTCTGGGCTTGGATTTGGTTTTCCACTCTGCACCGGCAGAGTCTGACCTGAAAGCTGATGTCCAGCTGACCCTGCGTGGGGTGGTGGTTCGTGAGAAGGAAACAGTTGAGAAAGGGTGGAGCCCTGTCCAGTTTTTTTTCAGTTTTTAGATGTGAGTAGATTCGTGCCCTGGAAAACAATGGAGATGAAACACAGAACTTCATTTTGCAAATGCATTTTTATTGTTTCTGCAGTGCTGGCACAGCACGGCTGTCTCACATGCCCCTGCAGGCCAGCTGGCAGTCCCCTGCCCCTTCAGTGACAGTGTTACTGACTGAGGCCAGACAGGGGACTGCACAGTGGTCACAGTTCTGAAATCAGTCTCCCAGGCTTTGGCTATCATTTCCTGCTCCCTTCGAAAAACAGGTCAGGCATTATGTACAAATTCTGTCTTTCAAGCCAAGAAAAGGCAGATGTAGGTGAATTTTTTGCACAAACCGCAGATAATGTGTGTCCTCTATATTCCTGGGAAGTGGTTTCATCTTTGACCCTTGGGCTTGCTCTGTTTTAGTTTCAAGACTGCCTTCTGCATTCTTGCTCTGGAAAGATCTGAAATCCAGAAACTTGTGAACTCAACTTGTCCTGACTGTTCACCCTGGCTTTTAATCTCTTTCCTGGCCAGGCAGAAATGGTGTCCACACAGCATCAATGAAACTCCACCTATCCCTCTCAGAGATGTCCTGTGAATGTGTATATGAACTTGGGGAGGAGCTTAGAGCAGGTGCTTGCACCTTAGTAGCAGAAATACGCTTGCCAAGCTCTCTCTGATGTATTAGTATTAGTGCAATGTGTGTATCTCCATGTGTCAAATGCATTTCATCAGATCCTCACCATGTTGTCTGCCTTGCTCTTTCCCACTTTCTTCACAAAGAGCAGATGTTTAATCTGAATCAGGCAGCTAGAGGGATGCCCTGACTTTTTCAGTTCTCCAGGATGCAACTCTTGCTCCTATTGGCCTGACTGAGCTGGGGATGGCCAGCACAACGTAGGCAAAGGTAAGACACTTTCCAACTCAAGCACTTGAAAACGCTCGAACTTTCTTTGTCTTTGTCTCCAAAACGCATTAGCCTGTCTCAGTCCATGGGTGAGTCCTACTCATATATCAGGGGACTGTCTCTATTGTGTAGCCTTATGCCTTCTCCTCTTGATTTGATATAGGTACCAGCTTCAGCACACGTTCATCAAGAAATTTGCTTCTTTACTGGGGGTTGCAGCCACCTAGCAACAATGTCCATTGCTAAATACCTTGCTGTGGGTCTGGTTAACACTGTTGGCTCTCTGTTGGGTCCTCTCTCAATCTTTCTTTATGTTGAGAACAAGATCTAAAGGTAGGGAGTGCTTCTTATTATGTGTTTGCACAGTGTCAAGCACAATGGGCACTACCTTTGAAGGTAAGGCTCCGGACAACATCACAATTACTATAATCATGAGAAGGGTGTCCTTAGGTCTTGCCAGTTATGATTCTTACCCTAGAACCACAAAATGCTCAGCCGAATATAATTGTGGCAATCGTTTATGCTAGGCTTTCCCATAGGAAGCTGGTGTGCAGCTTAATTCAGCCTGAGCCACCCCATTCAAATTACTTTTTCTCAAGGAGGTGATTGAATCAACTGTTTCTCACGCTCCTCTTAGAGCCATTCATGATTTTCTCATGAAAGTGAAGGTTGAGCATTTCCAGCTTCTAGCCTAGAGGATCTTGGTTCAGATAAAATCATTTTAGAGCTCAATGCCCTACCTTTTTGGTAGGTATTCCTTTCAAATTTCTCCTGGAGTTCAGGATTTTTATATCCTCAGAAACAAAAATTATGGGTCAGGTCTAGCTACATCTCCAATAACTCATTCTCATTTCCTCTTTTCACACATGATCAAGAGGTTTAGCCCTCTTCATGACTGTCCCCTCCCACAGAAAAACCCATGAGAGGAGTAGTGAGAGAGAAAGACTTCAAAAACAGGGTGAGTGACATCATCATGTATCTACTGTAGAGACGTCAGTCTCCAAGAAATAGGAAAGGTCAGAGCTGTTTAGAGCAAGGGGTTTTCACAAAACGGCTGAAAAACCCAGACCAGGTCTAAAGAAATCATGCCATCCTTTTCCCTTATCTCATCTTTTCCCCAAATACTTGAAGACCCTCTGTCCAGAGGAGTTACTGCTATGTGATTTTTTAATGTCGGGTACCATCGTGAAGCTCAAGCTGGTCATGGTAGCTTTTGCCAGGCTTGAGCTAAAGAGGAGATAACACGGACTTTCCAGACGAAAACTGTGAAATGACAGATATTTGCATGGGAATAGAGCAAAATGCTTTTTTCCTTCTAAACGAAACCCTTTTTTTTTTTTCCCCAGAGCTTCCCCTACCCCACCCCCAATATAACTAAATCCCGAACGTTTTCCTTGTGCCACCTGAACAATTGCTGCTATCTGGACTAATAAGCACGGATTGTTGCTGGACTTTGCTCCACATCTCCTGGCCGTCCCACCAGCGGAGGTGCACCCAGGGCGGGCAGGAGCGATGGAGGAACGATGTGGTGCCCCCGCCTGTCACAGCTTCATCGCGCCTCTGGGCTTCCTTCATCTCAGCACGGTGACCGCCGGGTGGGAGAGAGCCGGACTGACCTCCTGCGTGGAGGGGAGGCGGGGAGGTGGGGGACGGGGCAGCCCCTCCGAGCTAGGGCTAGGGAGGGGGTTTACCTGGCAGCCCAAAGGCCTCCCGTGGAGCGGATGCGGGTCACCCGCACACGAGACAGCGTCAACCTGAAGGGTGACTCTGAAGTCTCACTTTCCTTTAAAACCATTGCAGTGCGAATAAAATGGCTTACCTACAATCCCCGCAGATACAGGCACTGTTTAAATATAGCAAGCATTGATGTCTATCTGTAAATTACAAGGAAATGAATAAATCGAGGCAACGCAGACCGCAAAAAGGAAGCTTGAGATCAGCCCGAGGCTTTGGTTGGTCGGCTCCTGCCGAGGGAACCTGCCTAACCTTCACAATCCACTACGGCAGTGACACGGCCACTGAAGCAAACCCACGGCTCCCGATCCCCCGGAGGCTGCCCCTCGGGCTGAAGCCACCGGCTGCTTTGCACGCGTGCCCACGTGCGCTCCCGGGGGCCTGGCCCACGTGCAGTGGTCTGGACGTGTGCCGCGGGGGCACAGAAAAGCTGAACGATGCCCTGCTGCCGAGCACCTCGGGATCCCTGCCTTTTTTGGATGCCCGTGAGCTCCTTTCGGAGAGGCAGCAGCGGGGTGCGCAAGGGGTTGCAAAGAGGATCTGTGCAGGAAGTTGGGGGGAAAGGTTTTGTTTCTTCTATTTCCTTTTTTTTTTTTTTCTTTAAATTTAAAGTACGGCTCCAATGCTGCTTGCTGTCTCGCTGCCTGCTAGGTGCAGATGCTTGGCCAAGGGTATTTGGCTCAGCTTCACTTTTATTATGGAGGCTGATTTTTTTTTTTTTTGCAAAGTTTAAACTAAAACCAAAATCATTAAGAAACAAAAAAACAACAAACATAAAAAGTCATGCAAAATGAAAGTTTTGCATACAATATGTATCTGTAAATAGCGAGCCACCCCCACCCCTCTAAAATGACATTTTGTACAGTTGGCCTGTTTTATTCCCATAGGACTGAAGGAAACGGTGCTAATGAGGCCCTAGAAGTTTTATGAAAATGCTGGGTTGGGGAGAGGAGACACAAAGAAGGATCAAGAGGGCATGTGTGGATGGAAGCCTGCTGCAGGCTCTCAAGCTGTATTAGACACTGTGTTTTAGCACCCAGGGGCCAGTGTCCGTCAGTGCCTTGAACCTTATTAAACCATGGAGACGGAGCTGCAGGGCACAGCAAGCAGGCCTTGCTAGTTGTGCTGCTCCTAAACTCTGTGTTTCCCGCAAGGTCTTGTGGAAAACAAACCACAAAGTCCACATGCTTGCTGCTCCCAGGACAAAGGCTTTGATGGACTAATTTCTCCTTCTGCACACTTGGTGCTCCCAGAACAAAGGCGGTAACTCTGGTACCACCAACCCTTTTATACTTTTTCACTGTGCAGGTGACTGAGCACTGGCACGGGTTGCCCAGAGAGGTGGTGGGTCTCCACTCTTGGAGATCTTCATAAACCATCTGGACGCTGAAAAGCAAGAAAATAAGCATCTGGCAGGATGCAAGGACTGTCAGCATTGCTCTTTACAGTGCAGAGGTGGCTGCAGGAGCAGAGCTGAGGGATGCGGGGAGGTGGAGAGCAAGTGGGGAGGGGGGAAGCTGGTTGAGGATGGTTCGTCTGCCAGCTGTCCTTGAGCTGGGGACCATTAGGGCCATTTTGTGCATTCTGCTAGGGTAAGTTTGCCTTGCCTCTTGCAAGGGAAGGGGAGAGCAGTTCTGGAGTGGAGAAGTGGGTTTTGGCCAGGAGGAGAAGTCAGCTATTTCTCAGAAATAAGGCGACACATACAGATGTGGGGAGCAGGAGAGGCATTAAAAAAAAATCAATGCATAATGTCAGCGCTCCCACCCGCTTCCCTCCACCAAAAAAAGGAAGAGAGAAGCTGAAAATGGCTGGAAAAAGAGGAGGGTAGGTGCGAGCCGCTGCTTGTGGCTGCAGTGGGGAAGGGACGTGTGGGGCAGGGTGAATGGGGGCAGCTGCCCAGCAATGGGGGCAGGAGGGGGGCTGAGAGAGGAGAGGTGGGGAACAAGTGAGCAGGGCAGCCCCAGGCCAGGAGCAAGCCTGGAGGCCACCCCAGGGTGGGTGGAGGAGAGGACAGGGAGCAAGAGGACTCCGAAGGGACAGCAGTGGACTTAGCCGTGGGGAAGGAGGTTGTGGGGCTGCCAACTGGAGGTGTAGGCGGAGGTAGAGGGAGAGTTTGGGGATACAGCATAGCAGGCCGTGCTTGGATTCAGGGAGAGCTTGAGGAAAGGGCTGGAGGGAGGGGAAGGGCAGAAGAAGGCACAGCATGAGGGATGATGCAGCCACTGGTTCTCCGACAAGAAGGAGGAAGGGAGGACAGAAATGGTCAGAAATAAGGAGCTGGTTGTATTTTGAGGCGTCAGTGCTGTGAGGCAAGGTCTACAGGAGCTGGAAAGAAGCACTCTTGGAGGGTCTTGGCAGACGGCTTTTGGTCAAAATGGGAAAAAGCAGATCTTGAACTGGGATAGAGCTTCCTGGAATTGTCCAGGTGCATGAGGGAGAGGAAAAACATGAGACTCCAAGCTGTTGGAGAGGTCTCGAAGTAGTTTAGCTGTGCAGAGGGACATGAGGAGGCTGAAAACAGCAGAGGAGCCACAGCCAGTGATGCAGCTGAGGTCATGGAAAGGCCATGCAGAGAGACAAGAAGATGATGCTCAGGGAGAGAAGAAGGTGGCCATGGAGAAGGAACTGAGAGCCCAGAGATCAGATAAGGAGTAGCATGTAGACTGAAGAACATTTTTGAGAGGAGCAAAAGTTAACAAGTGGTCCCGGTGTGGTGAAGCCTTAGTGAAAGTGGAACGTTGAATAATTCCTCGGTTCCTCAACAAAGTCAAGTGAAGCTTCCTTGGCTTCATGTAAGCATCTCCCCACAGCTACTCACATGCTCATGCTCCTGCCCAGCTCTCAGAAGCTCCATGTTTGGAAGGAAAAGGCAAAGGGTATTACTTTTGGAGCAAAAAGAGCAATTCCTGCTCAGTACACCACGGACTCTCATCAATACTCCAAAGGGTTTAATGCTCCAGGAAGGCTGATTTTAAGTAGTGAGCAGTTCAATTAATCATTAATTTTATTGTGAATGACACAAGGGTACCAACTGCCATTACGGGTCAAGACTTCTATTTTTCTTGGGAAGTCTCAGCCCGCTGGACTGGCAATGCCATGGCCTTGCTCCCAGCAGAAGGCATCACTGTGAGCTGGAAGGAGGTGCGTGTGCCTAGCACGCACAGGACTGCAGCGCCGATAAAACCTCTCCAAGCTCACAGCCCTTCTGTTTTGGGTCTTGTATAAGCACGGGGCGAGGGCCTCTACCTGGCAAAAGAGACAGAGGGGAAGGTTATACTGCACTCTGTGCGCAAGGAAACACCTGGTGAGGTTTGGCAATGGGCAGATAGAAGTCTAGGGCAGGTCCAGAGTAAACCCATGACCAGAGGCTGCCCAAAGCCACCCGTCCGCTCCCGAAGCAGTCCCATGTCTATCTGTGAGAACTTAGCCAGATCTGCTTTTAAACGCAGTGGGAGCAGGTGAGTGTTCAGATAGACGCAGAAAGCACAAGTGCCATTCATCGCTTCTTACGCTGCTGATTAAAGCAAAGATTTTCTTTTCTCTCTAAGGAATATTGTGAGCTGTGTTCAATCGTGTTAATGACAGCAGTAGCAACAACAGCAGTTAGTACTATTTCGGTGGAAACTGAAGTGTCCATGTGATGCTTATACACTGAGAAGACAGCATGGGGCAGGGCTGGGGGGGGGCTTGAAATCCCATCTCCTCTGGCTTTGTCGGCTGAGATTTCACCCCAGTGACAGGGAAGTTTTAAAAAATAGAGATGACTTTAGTCACTTGGGAGCAGGTCTGCGATGTTACTTAACTGCAGAGGACATCCCATGCACCTCACAGCCCGTGAGCAAAGCCGTCTGTGTTTTGATGGCCAATTTCTAACCAAAGTGAATTATGCGGTGGAAATAATTATCTCATTGTCTGCTTTAGTCACTTCGGCAAGGTGTTTGCAGAACGTAGCAGCTTTGTATAGGATAGCAGCAAAGCAATGGGCTGGTTAATTTAATTAAAAGCGAATAGCTACAGTCTAGGCACTGACAGCATGTGGGAGGAAGTGGTGTTGTTTCCACTGTGACTGGCAGTGAACGACTAGCAAAAACAAGGTGGTTTGAGGAACGCTTGCGTGTTAATGGCATTTCCCTGTTCTGTTTGTCAAGCAAAGGTGGGAATATAGAGTCAGAACTTACTTGAATCAGTTCTTTTACAAGAAAAGACGAGGGGCTGCCATGGGAACGATGCCGAGCATCTGGCTGCCGCCACGCGCGGGCAGCGCTCTGGGTGCTGGTGCTGCAGGGGCTCAGGCGAGGGCTCTGTGGGCGAAACAGAAAAAAACGCCCTTGTGCAGGGACGCGGGGGTGACGGGCCGTCTGCTGGGCACGCCGAACGGCTCTCGCTCGTCCCTGTGCCACAGCAGGTCTCGCGGCGCGCGGTGCCAGCCAGCACGTCGCACCGAGGAGAAGGCAGCCGGCGGTGGGGCGGATTCGCGTCGGGCGTGGGGCGACGGCAGGCCCGCCTGGCTGCCACGGGCTGGGCTGCCTGGCTGCGGCGTCAGGCTGGAGAGCCTCCAGGAGTGAATCAGACGCTCTGCCTGGCGGCCCTGCTGCGGCGCCTAGCAGCATCTTCCTCCGCGTGCGTGTGTGCCCGTGTTCAGCTTCACATCGCTACGGAGCTAAGCAGGTCGTTCCTAACGGATAACCCCTAGGATGATAATTCCCTGCTGACCACCTTGTCCGGTACCCACGTGACTTTGCATAAGGATAAACACCTTTTTAGCAAAACTCCCTTTAAAAGAAAATTGCCGTTAATTCCAGTGTTTCAGTGACTCAACCATTCAGTCAGCATCTAGGGAAAGACACAGCATTAAAATGCAGCCCGGACAGGCAGCGGTGGTGGCAGTGAGCGCTGCTGGCAGCCCCTGCCCATCCCAGGGGCGTTTCGTGTCCCCAGCGTGTTCCCTCCTCCACCAGCCGGGAGGAGCCCCCGGGTGCCTTGGGTTTGTGGTTTGGCTGTGCGTGGGGCTGTGTGAAAGCTTACGGGGATGGAAGGGAGCGTGAGGCGCACAGGGGGAGTGCTAGGTGCAGGTAGCAAAGCCTCCCTGCTGCTTTTACCAAGGAGGCCCCAGGGAAGCATCACGGGGGGACTCGAGGCTGCAGCTGCCTCTGCTCCTCACCTGCCAAGTGCTGAGAGCGTGTGTGCAGAGGACGGGGCCGAAGCGTCGCTGCAAGGAAATTTGGCCTGTATTTGCTTGCTGAGGCACCAGCCGATGAGTACGGGGTGCCTCTAGGATGCGGGGGCCCGCTGCGGCTGTGCATTCCCACCTGCAGCGCAAGTCCTGCAACCACCGCCCCACGCTGGTACAGGACACCTCGCTGCGAGGCAGGCTCAGCTTCTGATAGGTCTCTTCTCCCCTCCACTGAGTAACAGCTGAAATAAAATGAACGCATTGGACATACTGCTGTCATTTCAAAGATTACAGAGGTGCAAATCTGGAAAATGACATCGGTTTGCTCTTCTCTTCCTGTTCCCTAAGCGCACCCTCTGCCACAGTGGCAGCTGCTCCTTCGTGACTCCTCAGGGTAGAGTCGTGACACCCAGCTACATTTTTTAGCACTGAGAGAGCCACCCCGGTTGGAACCTCCAGCCCTCCCCCATGCTCTTCCCAGGTTGTGTTTGGTGATATTATGTTATTTGCATCCTGGTTCAAATCATAACCCAAGGATATGCCCAAAGCAGAGTCAGCAGAGCCTGGCCATGTGATGCACGTGGCCGTAACGCTCTGCTCCAGCCAGCCTGGGGCTCTTCAGTCCCGTGCTACCCGGCCGTAACTGCGGCTGGTGGTACTGGGCATTTCGGTCGTCTGAAATGGTTTTCTTCTGCTTCCTGCTCCTGGGAAGTAAAGAAGCTGCCACGAGCTGGGCCTTGCTGAGGTGGGACCAGCACGTGTCACCTGCAGGTACAGCTCCGTGCCTGCTGTGTCCCAGCCGCCCAGAGGCAGCAGCTACTTGACCGCACTCACTCACATATAAAAGCAGTTCCTGCTGTTCTGTGGTTGGCGTCAGGAGCTCCACACCAGTGATTTTTTTGTTTTTTGTTTTTAAAAGTGGTTGTGTTGCAGGGAGGAGGTGCAGCCCAGGGTTGCAGCCCCACAGCCCCTCGCTCCTGTCCTTGCAATCCCTCTGGGCTGCCATGGGGCAGGAAACATCAAATGGGCCCCAATAGTTGGAAGAAAAACTGAAAGCACACTATTAGATGCTGGAGGTGAAACTTTTATTTATTTAATAGTTTCTGAGGGGGGTCAGGGTCACCTCCAGCTGATGGGCTGGCTGCAGGACATGGCAGCGGGGTGGCCCCCGCACTCCCTGGCACCTTGTGGCCCAGTGGCTCAAGCCACACTCATGGCAGCAGCATCGTTCTTGGGATTTGAGCTGCATCCCATGTGGGAGGGTGTTTGTGTTTTTTCTTGTTTTCTTTCTTTCTTTTTTTTTTTTCCACTGCCGTCACAGGTCTGTCTGCTTTGCTTCTGCCTGTCAATAAGTCGGGGCTGCTGGACAATAAGAACTCTGTTTTGCAGAAGAAGCAGCGAGTTTTCTGACATCTGGGGTTTGGGCTTTCTTTTATATTTTTTATTCAGTGAGAGGGTAGAAAAGCAAAATTTCCATACAATATTCCTGTGGAAAAAACCTCCAACAAACAAGAAAACAAAGATAAAAAATAATAATAATGAAAATAAAAAAAAAAAATTAAAAAAATCAGAGAGCAGCCACTCCCAGGTGGTGACCGCTGCTCCACACCAGCACCACTGCCCTCAGCGGGGCAGGTGCTGCCTCAGCCCAGTCTCCCCAGTCACCACCTGTGCATCGCTGCAGGTGGCCCAGCAGAGGCACGGGGACACCTCTGTCCCCGCAGGACGGCCACCAGTGTCCATGGCCAAGCCGGGGCCACCAGCACGGGGAGGTGTGACGCCCTCTCCCCAGCAGTTTGGAGGCTCAGAGCCGCTGCTGCTTGCCAGCATCCACAGGGAAAGCTGAGCCTGTGGCAAGTGCGTGGCAGCGCAGGGTGGGCTGGAGCAGCGCTGGCGTGTGCCTAACCCTGTTTTTCTAAAAACAGAAGGCTTACTCAGAAGCAGAATCGAGGTGCCACTCGCCTTCACTCCAGCCCTTTTATATATAGTCCCCATCGCTCCTGATTTTACTGCAGCAGTCACCATATGAATTGCAGCGCAGAAGTGGTGGGAGGGGAGGGAGGGGTCGGGGTGAGCTCACCCGACGGGCAGGGGCTGCCGGGCTGCTGCCCGGGGAGCTCACGGCTGGGGAGCCCCCGCTGCAGGGCCTGCTCCAAAGAGCAGCCTTCGCCCGTCAAACTCTTGATACTGTTTTCCGTACTTTTTTTTTTTAATTAATCTTAAATGAAACCGGCATCTCTTCTTTTTCCCCCAGGGACAGAGTATTAGTGTTTTCACTAATGTTTTCCTTCCTGTTTTTTCTTTTTTTTTCATTTTCCTTTTGCATAGCCAAGCTGCAAAATGAAGAGCTTAGTTTTCCTGCAATGCAGGACTATACAGGGCATTTGCAATACGGGCTCAGATTAACCTCAAGCCTTTTCAAGGGAGGTGCCTGAGGCCACCTCCATGAACCAGATTAGCCTAGAAGTTATACTCAAAGTGAAGGAAAAAGAGAAGCTTTGACCTTCCCTTTAGGCATTTTGATGTTGGAGGCAGCAACAGGCTTGCTTTCAGTTTGTCTGCAACTTAGGAGATCCCCAGAACCATTAACCAAATGTCTCAAGGAACCACAATGTCCCCAGTACCCTTTTCTCCATACACCTCATGATGATGCAAGTTGGAGTTGCATTTACTTCAGAGATTCCCAAACTGATGAAGTGAGGTCTCTGCTTATGACAGCGATTCAAAAATGCACCATTATTAGGAGGCCTGTCTCTTTCTGTCTTGGCATTTTTATAAAGCTATGGCAACATAAACAGAGATTCATAACAGCCAGAGAAGTGATCACTAGAGCAGCCTGAAGTATTTTCCTACAAAAAAGTCACATATGCATAAATCTTTGGCCCAGACAGTTATAAGCAGAGATAAACAGCAAATGCTGTTTTGGGACACTTCTTAGGCTGCTCTGCTCAGAGTTAGGGAATTTGAAAGTGAGGGATCTCTTCCTGTACTGGTCACTTGAAGTGTCCTGATTTTTCTTTTTCCAGTGGTACCAAGCAACTTCTGAAAAAAGCAGTGTCTCTTTCTGCAGTCTCCTACTTCATTTAATAAAAGCAGTGCACGATCAGTGTGCACGCACATAAATCAGGTCATCTGCATGTTGGAGCCCAGATTAAAAAAAAAAACAAACCTCCAAAGCCCCAAACCAATGCTAACCCTCTAAAAACCTGAAGACTTGACTTCACTTTTGGTGACGGTGGCTGTGAGACTGTCAAGCAGAACTCAGTAACGTTTGGGAGCTCAGTTTTTATTAATGCTGTCCTCTACATTACTGTCTAGACACCAAACCAAAATGAGGTTACCCAGTGCCGTAACATGTAAGAAGGGACATTTCTTGTCCTCAGAAGCTTCCTGTCTACATCATTGAGGCAAGTGACTGGAGAATGGAAGTGTTACCAGCTAGATCCATCTTCCACCACCTTTAAAATAATAACACAAGGAGAGGGCTAATAGCAAAAAGATCTAGCTTTTGATAAAAAGAAAAATAACTCATAATGGGGACAGCATTTCTTGAATGGAGTCATACACCTAGCAGTGCTGGAAATGGCACTCTTTTGCAATCTTAGGCACCAGACCTGCATCTCCAAGGGTGCTCGAGGGATGCTGTAACCAGCTGTGAGGGCACCTGGCCCCAAGCAGCCCCACTGGGAAGGCCCCGTAACTCCTCCTTGTGAGCTTACAGCCACAGATGCTGCCCTCGCCCAAGTACTGCTGTCCTTGATGGAGCATTTCCAGGAGAAGGGCCTGCCTCTGCTCCATGCTTGTCCACCCTCTTGGGCAGCTGAGAAAGGGGTGGACGTGCACATAGCTGCAAGTGTGCTGGTGGGACCCTTTTCCAGCCCTGCAGCTGTCAGATGAGGTCTCAACACCCCATATAGACATGGAGGGTTGGAGGGACTTGCTTACAACCTGGGCCTTTCCCAAGGGCTGCGAGGTCCTGGTTGGCCTGGTGGTGGGATGGCACTGAGCGGTTGCGTCGTGGCAGTGGGAGGTAGGTGCAGGCTTAAGGGTTGTCTTAGGAGTTGCTTGGGTCAAGCAATTCTCTAATGATCACAGGGGAGAACCGCTAGCTAAGCTGGGGATTAAAGCAAGATCCCTTGCATCCTTTCAGCACCATAAGGGAAAAGGTTTCTGTACCACTCTTTGGAGAGGTGGGACCCAGATGGTGGTGGTGATGATGAAAACGTACCTATCGCCTGAAGTAAAGCCAACCAATCAAAAACCCCAGCAACTCATTTTTATGAGCAATTGTGTTCATTATCCTAAATAGGAAGGAAATCCCAGAATTCTGGGCAAGGATCGGGACTTAGTGGGCTGGAGGCATTACCCACCATCTCCTGCTGGTGGCAGATACTTCAATGGGTGCAAAAGGAGGTGAAAAGAATTGAGGAATGCAACTGCATCACCTGAAATGTGTCTCAGTAGAGCTAGGAAAGAAGAGCAGAGGCAAGGGACAGTTCTGGCACAGGTCTCAGGGTTCAGAAAGGCCTAATGGCCTGTGATTCAGAGGTGCTGGTCACCACTGTGGCTTTTTGATGCAGTGGGTATTGAGCATGTCAGGCAGTCAGCCCTTTTTTTACAAACCCACTCATCGTTTACAAGCCCACTTATTTACTAAGGCTGTTGAAAGAGCCTCTTCTTGAACTCTCGTAGGAAGTCTCTTTAATCACAAAAGTTTCAGATCTCTTACTTGCTTTGGGTTGGTTTTACTTATTTATTTATTTATTTATTGTTTTGCACTTTATGTGCAATGTTATAGTGGAGAAAACGATGAAGGCTACGTAGTTAAGATCAACATTGAACATCTCCGTGTCGGGTTTTCATCCTTGGGTAGGCTGTTTCCTTAGCTTAAGGAGACAGAAATGGAAGGGTGACAGCAAACTAAAGCAACAAGATGTGATGACCTTAGACCCTTTGGCTGTAGCCTGCTGCTTTAGTTCATAGAGGTACTCTAAGTTGCCATCCTCATGATGAGTCCTTGTACAGTCCCCCATGTGCTCCAGGCCCTTGGTGCTTCACTGCCCTTCAGATCCTCCTGGGTCTCATTCCCTTGCCTTTCTCTCACACCCTTGTTTCTCTTTGCTACTTGTTCTTGTTCCAGGCTCCCTTGAGCCCATTCTCATATCCTCTCATCTCCAGTCCCAACCAGTTGGTGAGGGGATGGGGAGCCATTTCCCTCACTGGCTTCCACTTTTGCTGAGGTGCAGACCTCTGAGGGCTCACAGGGAGCTGTAAGACCAGAATAAAGATAGAGAAGATTTGTTTTTAAATCTGTCCAGCTTTAGCGAGTGCTTGTGAGTGAGATGATTTTTCTCTTTAGAGGCATAAACTTGGCAAAATTTGGATGGAGATTTTTCACAGGCAAGCAGCACATTCCTGACACACAAGCCAAAATCCTGCCACATTTCAAGTCCTTTTTCCAAAGCCTAGGGGCATGAAGAAAGGTCACCAAATTTCTTGAAACATGGGGGGGAAAAGTGCATATTTTCTTCCAGCTAAGTGATCAGCAACCACTTAAAATTTCCAGGCAGAGAAAATGTACTGGGGCAGACTCCAGCCTGGAATATTCCAGCCCTAACAGCTGTCATTTGACAATGTTACAAGCAACTGTAATTAGGAAGCAACGGGCAAGTGCTGGAATATCTGGTGCCCCATTAAAATGTGTTTTTTAAACATTTTTCGAAGATTGAAAGCTGCTATGCAGGTGTATTTGCTGTGGTTTGGGAGAGGTAGCACTCTGCTTCCCTTCCACCTCCCCCCACCTCTTTTTTTTTTTTTTTTTTTCTGAATGAAAGTGTTTTACAAATGAAAAATGAGGTTTCCTGAAATGAAGGGGCTGCCTTTTATTCTGAGCTGGCTTCCATGAAATTAAGAACCTCTTGTGCTTATCTCTGAACTTGTCTCAGGGTGACAAGCGGCTGTCCACGTTGGCTTGGCTGACTGAGTGGCTGAGCTGGAGGCTGAGTGGTGAGGGACGCAGGGTCTGGTGAACCTTGAGGAGTACCTGAGAAGGTTCTAGGCGGCCACAGGAAGAGGGCTGTTGACGGTTTTTGTGGCATTGTTGCCTGCCCTCGTTCAGATTTAAACCCAAAGTCACTTGGCTTCTCCTTCTTGGGGCTGGTGGACCGCCCTGGTTGACTCTGGCTGCAGGAGGACAGCCTCCCCCTGGCTTCGTGGAGCTGCGAGCAGCCCTGTGGTCCAGGCACGCCTCTGTGAGCGTGGCAGCAGGGACGCTCTACCGGCTGCCAGGTCCTTGGCTGGGGTGTGGTTAGGGAGGGGTGGGTGCTGGCTGGAGAGTGTAGAAAGAAACTGGGTGCTACTGAAGGGTTCACCTTCCCCCATCCCAAGCAGGGATGGTGTCACCAGACCTCTCACCATCGATGACCTGCACTTGCCCCAGGGCTGCTGGCAGACTTGCCTCCCCCATGCTTTCTGACTCATCCCCATCACCTCCCTCCAGGTCTTTTTTCTTTCTTTTTCTCTCTCTCTCTCTCCCTCCCTCTCCCCAGCAGCCTCCCTTTGTGGCCTTGTCCCTGTTTCCCCCTCATTACTACTGCCTGGGGCATTGCCGGGAAGGACAGGAATCAGCAAGGATGTGCACCAAGTCCTTTCCCCCTGGAATGAGAAAGCACAGGCTCCTTCCGAAATATAGCCTGATGCGCACAATGCCCATGGGCAAGGTAGAGATGAAGGCGCGTGCACATATGGGAGGCTGTGGGCCAAAGCCTCCGCTGCTTTATCTAGGAATAGTTGATACACATCAGGGCAGGCTCTGGTAAGGGAATGACAGCACCCCAGTATGCGTAGCAGTACCAGGTTACATAGTGAGCACCGCAGCTAATCTACACAGGCAAAAAGCTTTGCTATTGCATGTGATAAACTGCTAGCTGCAGTTACTGCTCTTTGTGTGTATTGGGATAATATGCAAAGGAAAGATTTGCATATTATTATTATTGCGCAAAGGAAAGACTTGCAGGAGGAAAGACTTCTAGCTGTCCACTCTCTAACATTAACCTGTGGACTCACTGCCACGAAGTGTTGTTGAGGCAATAGCCCAACAGAAACATTGAATGCCTGGTAATTCAGCACCTTCCCCTTTGTCTGTGGGGCTGCTGGGAAAAAACATTGCAGTGCAGCACAGGAAAAACAACATCTCAATGCAGTTTTGTGCAGATGTTAAGTACTGCAGGGATGTGGTAGTGTAGTACTTCTTGAAACCTCTAGGTATGCAGGAAGGACGGCTCCATTGCATAAGGCTGGAGCACTTATTCTTCCTCAAGGTCAGGGATGCATCGTGCTTATTAGAGCAGTCCTTCCCTGAGTTTTCACCCTGGGGAGCAAACGTAAGAGGAAAACTGTGTGTGCTGGTGCCTGTGAGCTGGGAACAGGTCTGAGGAGACCGAGCCTCTCTCTGCTTGCTCCCATCTTCTGCCAGCATTGCTGTTGCCGTGTTACCGCTGCACGTCCTCTTCTATCCCAGGGTCACAATGGCAAAATTCCTTATGTCACATAGCAGATTACACAAAACACATTCTCTTTGATGAGAGAGAAAATCTTTGTTATGCTGAAGTTAAGATAGAAATAACATATTGGTGGGAAGTGCAATTTGAAAAAAAGAAAAGAATTTGCCACTGCAAAATACCCCTCAAGCAGCATCCCTCTCCAATAAATCAAATACATAAACAGCCTCTTCCCAATAAAAATTCAAGCAAACCAAACCAAACTGAAAACAAAAGAAACACAAAACCCAAAAGGACCAACCAACCCCATAATTCTGACAAAAGACCAGAAATCAGGTTTCACTGGAACAGAGTGAATTTAGTAGATGAAAACCCAAATAAAACACAGATATGGGGAGTGGGGGAAAAAACAAAACAAAACAACAACAACAACAAAAAAGCAAGATGAAGACCAGCAGGAAATGAATGCCTGGGGCATCACTCCCCATATCCTGATGTTTTGTGGTGTGGCAAGTCATTTCAGACGATCCTCCACCAGCCCTGCACGGCTTTGCTCCCCTCCCCACTTGCTGCAGCTCGATGAAAGAACAGGAAGGATGTTCTACTGCAAATTGGCCTGAAGCCACTTTCAAAGGGGAGTCATTTAGTGAGATTCACTCATACTTGTATAAGCTCAAGCAAAAAAATGAACAACATTGGTAAAGCAACTAGACCCATCTTGCAAACACACTTCATCCTGGACCTGACTGATGGGAAAAACACACTGTTATGCAGAATGTAACATTATGAATACTGACAACACCTCCCAGCAAGCCTCAAACACCTATTTCCAGATGACTGTTTACTACCACGTGGTCAGCCAGGGCTGACCATAACGTGTACAAGTCTGATTATTACAGCCCAAGCATTGCATTGGTTTTACTTTCCTTTAAATACAGGCACGTATGTAGGTGCTTTTGATTAGTCCTTTATTTCTGTAATAAACTGGAGCTGTCATGCTTAGACCAAAATCTGTGAGCTGTTCAACCTGAAGTGGTCAAGCTGACTAAAAAGGCTCCCCAGAAAGGCTGAACCATTTTTAACAGTGAATATTTATCAGTTACTATCCTCGGTAAAAGCTAGTTAGTCAGACTTGAGGTTGAAAAGAGAGAAACCACGACGCTTCTTCAGTTATTTTAGCCATATGCCACTCCCAGAACTGTCAAGAAAGCTTTTTAAGTGTGGATCATTTTTCATTCATGAGGATTTTTTTTTCTTCTTCTTCTTTTTTTTTTTTTCCTTTTACACCTATCTTGCAGATAAAACTTGACACAATCCACTACCAGCAGGAAACTTTGGAGGGTGCAGTCTGCTGGGTAAAGCAGAGGCCCAGGCCTTTGCATATCTCGCTTCCATCCCTGCTGCTGGCACTGACTCACCGGGTGGCTGGGGGTGAGTCACCTCCACTCTGTGCACCTCCACGTACCACCCTCAGGACCGTGACATACCTGGTGGGACTGCTCTGCCATTGAAGTTAGCGAGCACCAGGTACGTGACGGTGGACTACCGAAGCCAATGGGAGGTTTCCCTTGGCTTTCACAGGTTCTGATGTTCTTCCCTGCAAGACGCATCAAGAGTCGGAAATCAAAGGCTCAGGGTGCTAGTAAGAGCTACTCTGGATTTGCAAACCGCGTTTTCAATATGCCATGAAGGTACTGGTTGAGTTAGAACAACACCGCCTTCTCCGAAGTGTCAAAAGCTTGCCACGTACTAACCGTCCAGAAGTGCCATGACTTTGGTAAAGGAGGACTTCGTGGATCCAGGCTTCTGTCTCTGCTCTGGCACCGATGCATATGGCCACAGGCGAGGCACCAAGGCTGACCTCATGCCAGCAGCTTTGGGGCACTTTGTCCCATCTCCTGTAGGGTTGCTTTAGGCCCTTCTAGTCCTGGGCTGCGTGTCCCTGGTCCTGGCCCGCTTCCCTGTGCAGACCCTTCTGCTTTGGCAACCATCTTCTCAGTAACCTGAGACACAATTGATGATGAATTTGAGGCAAGGGTGGAGGGCCAGGCCAGAGTGGGGATGGGGCAGCCTCATGCTCCTTTGAGCTGGTGTGTTGGAGCCCTGTGTGAGACTTTGCAATGCCTCAGCCCCATAGAAGAATCCATTCATTACATATTAAGCAAAGCTTAAAAGGTGTCTCAAGAGCACATAAGCTGAATGAAGAGGCACCTACAGTAGCCCTTAGGAGAAGCAAGGAGTTCGTCTTTAAACATTCCTTAGCCACAAGACTTCAGCAGTCTTCAAACCTGAAATGTAGGTCTTTCCCTGTCCTCGGTCATCACCTTAAGCAACCAAACACCACTTTGCTCCTTCTTTCTGACCAAAAAAATCCTGAATCCTTTCAGCTTAAACTATGGCTGTAGGAGGGCACAGTAGGAATTCAGCTCTGGGACTGCAATTACATCTCAATTTAAGGCACGAGAAAGACGCCTGTAGCTGATCACCACACACACGTGCTGCAAACGTGGTGGTAAGCAGCCCATGATTACCATGTTTAGGCATTGCAGGCACAGGTGAGGAGATTCAGTGTTGCACACCTGCTCTTCAGTGGTTGTTTTTTGCCTACATCCCACCGAAATCTGCTTGCTTGTGAAGCTGGTCATATAAAATTATGGGATGGGAGTATTGTAAAATACATAGATGAGTTCTGATGTGCTGTGAAAAGCTAAGTACCTTCAGGAGGATGGACAGAAATATGACAGGATTAGCACAATTCAGATGGGTCTGTGTAGCACTCAGGAGGCTAAAAAGATACACACAGAATGTATTATACAAAGAGTCCTGAAGGAGCGGAGTCTACTGAGGTTCAAAAAGAGATTCAGCATGCACTTACGTGGGACCCTCAGAAAAACTGCATTTTGCTTACTAACTGGAACCACCTGGGTTTGTAAAGCAGCCACTGAATACATGAGCTAGAAATTGGCTTTCCCTTTTGACATAACATTTAAATAACTGCCGAAAAAGGATAACCTGGACACTGCTGCTACACAACGCAATGACAAAATGTCCCTACAATAAAATTCTTCCTCAGAGCCATGTTTAGCGCAAGTGTGTTGCTAACTTTTTAAGTTTCAAAACATAGAACAGATTTTATCCTTGTGAGACAGAAAAACTCACTGGGGTTTGCTTCATTCAGTTTTGTAGCGTTTCAATTAATACAGAGAAGCATCTTGCATTGTGCACCAAGGTATCACCTTCTGTTGCTCTCCAGCACTAGCAGGTGTAAATGTCTCACGAGACATGGAGGGAGATTTTCTTCCCTATGCAGGCTGCACAAAAGAGGGTTACAACAGGTGTCTACCAACGTTTTTACCACAATGGTTGAGAGCACTCTGGTCTATTAATTTATTTTCAAGTCTATGTCTACCCATACTTATGTCGGGTTCTAAAAATAAGTAGCACCGTTAACATTTTGAATTTTAATTATCTCCTGAATATCTAAAAAGATAAGCTAGAAGGGAAAACCCCTCTTTGAGCAGAAGTACAATCTAGTTACATGAGTGAAATTTATCAGAAAAAGTGAGTAATGAACAGTGAGGAAGACTGTCTCATTTTGCAAATTTTAGTTTATAAATTATCTGATTTGACATTCTGTGCTGAAAATCTGCTTATGAACCAAGAAAAGTGAGGGACGTACTCCACTCAGCTGAAGCAGAATCTGTGGACACAAAAATTTTGCTGCTTTAGTATTGCAGCATGAACCACCCCCTGCCACTGAGATGAAGACTCTCGCGGTTGTTTCTAGATCACCACGTATCTAGAAATAGATAGGTATGCTGGGCTTTGGGTTTGAGTCTACACAGAGAGCTTCCTGGTTTTCTGCATTCACATCAGAACTGCATTAATTACTCTGCAGAGGCGTCATCCATGCACAGAAAGGCACAGCACAGAAGTCCTAACCAAAGCTGTCCTCCCTACCTGCACACCCAAGTCCACCTCAGAAGTGAAAGAGATTAACTCTTAATCCTTAACTTAATAAACTACTTCTTAATCCTTAACTTGTATTTAATGCATTTTTAATGAACCGCATCAAGACTATCAGCCCATTTTATTTGGGAGCTTTTGCTTGGAACTGGCAATGAATATTTTATACTGAAGTTATTTCAAAAGAAAGAGGCGAAATTGTGCCAAGATAGGCTATAAAACTAAGCATGTGTTAATAGCATCTGTTACAAATAAGCCTGGATTCCACTTTCCATTGTCTTACTCCTTTTTCCTCAAGTTGTTTAAATTTTCCAATTCAAAAGGAATTTGGCTGAAGATTTTCCTTACTTGGTCTTGACCTAAAGGAGAACTGCTTGCAGAAGAGTTGTACAAAATCTATTACAAGCCTTTAAATAGCGAGAGCACGAGGCAAAAGGAACACAGACTTCTTAGACATTCAGACTAGAAAAAAATCAGGTGCAATAAATGAACCCCTCCAGTCTCCCACTGTCTGATCCCCAAAATAAACTGCAGCAGCTCTGTTTGTGCTGCTAATCCAAAAGCAGCATGTGTCCCTCTGTTCCCAATGAAAGATGCAGCAAAGCGTGTCATTTAAGCTACTGACGAACACATGTTATTTTAAAGGACTTCAAGGATGTGTTGATGACTATCCAAATGAAAACCCTCTTGGGCTATCAAGTAATACTGGAAGAAGTATATAATTTACATGCTAAACACCTTGCTCGGAAATAAATATACCATTTTGGACACGCTCTCTTAATACTCTCATTAAAGACAAGCTTTTAGAGCTCTGAAGCTCAAACAGCACAAAGAGAAGGGGAGCTGAATAGCACAAATCTCTTTAACCTGTGGCAGCACTAAATAAAAACAGAACTTAGAAAAAGGTAAAGACAGAAATGGCTATCGTGTTCCCTAATGAAACTGTTCTCTCTGTTATTCTCAGTTTTCCCTTTTATTCCATGCCAAAAAACTTCTAGTAGGTACTGCAAAGTCAGAAAATAAGCTGTCAACCACATGAAGCCAAAGTTTTCTAAAAGGTAACACTTTGCCTATAATTACCCGTGTAGCATTTTTTAGTTTCCATCAATGATCTTGAAAGAATGTCATGTGTTAACACTGTAGAAGCACTCGTAATTCTACAAACATCCTAATATGTGCACACTTAATACTAACATCTAATACAGAAGAATATGAAAATTGCTAATGAGGATACAGCAGGTAAATTGAACCATCTCTTTATTAGTATATGGACAGGCTGCAATGTAAGTAGTGATGAATGCTCAAACAGGATTTTTGTTCTTTCTTTTTGGACAAGGGTCACAACCCAAAGCTCCTCCAGCTAAATCCCAAAAGACTCAGGACCAAACTCCTATATGAAGTCTATCAACACATTTAATAAATCCCCAAATATTTCCGAACTACCGGGAAATCTAATTCAAAACATATTCATTTCTTACTAGTTAAATATGCCAAGGTGGCACAACATACGCACGTGCTGTTGCCTCTTTTGATAGTAGTCACAGCTTATTACTAACTCCTGATTGATACTAAATTTTTAAGCACCATGCAAAAACTACAATTCCTAACATTAAGAAACAGATTGCTGATGTTATTTACCTAAAGGGTCCCTCTTTTTGTCAGGACAAGATGCACCTGACCAACCAGATCCAGTAAGCAAATGCTTCACCAGTGTTAAAGATCCAGATTGGAATTCTGGAACTCAGGCTTCAGCAGGAGCACTTCACTAATTTTTCAGTTTCAGTGTATTCTGATGAGGTTAGGGATCTTTTCCTTCTAAGAGAAAGTTTTTCACTCAAAAGAACAGAACAGCAGTATATATACAGTGCACAAGACATGTAAAACCTCTCATTGCTAGCAAGAGTCCNAAAAAAAAAAAAAAAATCAAAAAACAGTATTTGCATCCATTGATACAATCAATATTGTAACAACCAATATTTTCAGGAAAATCACAGTGCTTCATGTATATTTTAGCAGGACAGCGCCAAAGAAGTTGGCTGGAGTTGACTGAAATACTGTCTGGCAGCAGGTTTTGAAGTATAAATTCCCTGCGTAGCATTGTCTCTGATGATCAGATGTAACCATGGCAAAAGTCTTGTCTCAATGTTCTCTTCTTCACAAGGCCAAAAGAGCATCTAGGAAACTGCGATTTACTACCTTCTCTTGGATTATAAACACACAATATCTATCACTGCTTTCAAACTCAAAAAGGAGTTAAATTCGTGAATAATTTTCATGATTTTGTAGGGCTTTGTCCAGCTAAATGTTAGATGTTTGCAGGCAAGGGACATTCTGCATGTCATTCAGTGGGCTCAGCAAAGAGCTCCACAGATTTTCTTTTACTACAATCTAGTTTCTCTTTTTTCTTTTCCTCTTTTTATATTAATTGTCATTACATCTTCATTTATATCATCAACAATCAATCAATTCTTGTTCCTGTTTTTTTTTTTCCTGAACCTATGCAGGAGTATTTAACTCAAGCAGAATCAGA
>VXAL01006000.1:14025-25796 GCA_013399475.1 Chauna torquata | reverse complement strand
CAGAGATTTATTCTTTTTTTTTTTTTTGTGCCACAACTTCCTGGCACAAAATAAAACATAGTTACGCACCAATTTTATACCCATAAGGAATGCTTTTCTCACCACAGAATGTTTCACCTTTTTCTATATGGTGCTCCAAGCTGAACAGTCTGGGACTCCTTGAAGTCCTACACATAAGATTCTGTAGTTTTTCCTAAGTTTTAGGAGGTAGCAATAGAATATCCCGAGTTGGAAGGGACCCACATGGATCGTTCAGTCCAACTCCAGTACCATGGGACACTGTCACATTCTCAGGTATCACAGCCTAAACAAACATGGTGTAGGGACAGATCCTGTGAAAGCATGAGCCATCTGACGTGGGTATACAGACTCTGGTTTCTCTTAGGTAACAGGACTCTTCTGATCAGTCTGACCAGGCCCAGATACCTCCCATACTGCTGTTGCCTGCCTTGAGTGACATAGGATTTTCTAGGTTCAGAGAAGCCTAAAAGGACCATGAGCAAGAAATTTACAGAAGGGAGAAAAAATCCTTTTAATTATGGGTTTAGGCAGCAAGTTCATATGGTGGGTCATCTAGTCAAACAAAAGCGATACACAGGTAGCTTTATTGCTGTTCATTGATTTGGTTTTAAACCGGCAGCTAATCTTATTTGGTTGTGATCTTCCTACATTGTCTGTCACATGCAATTACCAACATCAATTGGACAATAAAGCTTGCATTTGGATACTTATTTTCCCATGATAATGCAAGAACGCTGTCACAGACAATGAAAAATGGGGGTTGGCGGCTCTCCTGCCTGTTACAGCCATAGTAATCATTAAGTTAATGGGACTTTAATATATATTTTTTCTCTTATAGCCTCCTTTAAAACTTATTCAGTAGAAAATACAACTACTAGTTCAGTCACAAATGAAGACGGCAGTGTAAGAGTATCTGTTGTACCTGGCGTGACAGAGTGACAGAGGGCTAGCACAGAAATCGTACAACAGGCAAGTGACCAGTTCTGCAAAGACTTGCAAGATCCTACCACATCACATTTTCAAGATTTTAAACCTCAAAATATCATAAAATCGTTTTTTCTTTTAAAATATTTTTTTTTGGTGACAAGACAAAGATAGTTTAACATTTCAAACAGATATCATTATGATGGTTTGGGCAACCTGATCTAGTGACAGATGTCCCTGCCCATGGCAGGGGGGTTGGAACTTGATGACCTTTAAAGGTCCCTTCCAACCCCAACCATTTTATGATTCTATGATGCTTTTTATCTTCTAGGATATGGGTAACCTTTTATGCACTTAGGAACAACGACAACACTAAAATATAATCAAACCCAAGAACTAGTATCCCAAAGCGTATTCATCCATAAATTTAAGAAAGAGGTTGTACACTAACCCTTTTTACCTCCTTGTTTTCACCTCTACAGTAAATCTAACAAATACACAGATTATACCTCTCTGTTATTCTCAGTTTTCTAAACTCAGATGTTTGACAGTACAAAGTATTCATCTACCTGTAAAGCTCCATTTTTGCTGAAGGATGAAACACATTGCATCAGTCGACTCAGTTCTTCAGAGACTGCTTCTACAATCCTTGACATTACCCGAGGAACTAAGTCTTTGGAAATGGTAAACACCTGATTTTTGTAAAATAAGAATCATGAGCACAATAGCTATATTAACAGAAATATTTTATAATAAGTAACATTTTGGTAAAAAGTATTAAACACTGATTCAAAGGACCACTGTATTTTTATTAACGGACAGAGAAATTCAAAGCAACTGGAACCTGAAGAATTTCTTTTTACACTTGCCCTGTGCTTTGACCAATCACCACTCTTAACAGCAATGTTAGCTATGTAATATGTGATATTGACAGCTTTCTTGCAATGACTAAAAGTAAAATATCTGCTCTCGCCTGATTCATGCAGGTAGTCAGGTGGCTGTACAAAGACTGTTGTTTTGTGGATAGCACCTTTCAGGATTATGCAACTGACTGACCTGATTACACACCCAGCCACATTTTACCCAAGCATTTTGCAATTTCTTTTAGAATCTTTTGTATGTGGCAAAGACTCAGCTGCACTTTTGTCTCATCACTGCCAAACGGCAAGTGTCTTTATGCTCTCTGGTGGAGATGAGCCTTTGAAAGGGTTTGAGAGTATGGTGGTGTAATGGATTTTCATTTAGATTCTTCTCCTACTGCAATTTGTTGATTCCTTGGCAAAAACATCACACCTTACTATTTTTTCCATGCATCAAGATTACCTTTTAAACTATCTGTACAACTCTTTAAAGTGGTACTCAGATCCTCCATTTGAGGTTCAGAATAGCAACAGCAACATAACACCACCACAGAAGTAAACATTAGATCTATGCCTATAGGAAAGCATGAAGTAACCAATCTTCCTTAAAGCTCACTTTAAGGAAGCGAGAAATTGTTGGTGAATTTAAAAAAAAAAAAAGAAAATGAAAAAGTATGGTGTTCTACACAGACTTGGGGAAAAGGCAGGCCAAGGGGCTGGAATATAGGAGGAAGTGAGATTATAGGTTAGACAGATCAAAACTGTGTCATGACTTAAAGGTGATGATAAAACTGCATGGGACTGGGGAAAAAGATGACAAGGAACTGAAGATAACGTGACTAGAGTGGTACAAGAAGGAAAATGAACTGGATAGAGTTTTTAAAATAGTTTCCTCTGATTTCTGCTTTAAAATGACCTACAGAATTAAGTAGTTGAATGGGTTTTGCTAGAATAATGGCTGACAAAGTAAAGTAGTAATTAACAAAAGATATTCATACATGTATGTAGAAGTAAATTAAAGGAAACAAAAATGAATACAGGATTCTTACCCAGTTTCCAATGATCTAAGTAATGAATTACGTATCGGGGATCCCATAAAACCGACCATTCCAAAAGCCAAATTTGCACCACAGACTAAGTATGCTGACCATATATGTACCAGCTATCAGTTGTTACTAATTACTAATTCAGACATGCAGCCTACTTTGACTGTTTTGACCCACAAAAGCTATGTAACTGACATACTTAGATGCACAGTAAGAAAAAAAAACAGTAATTTGTGAAGGGGTCATCTTATTCAGCAGCAAATATTGCTGAGCAATTCAACACAAACATACCAGGAACACACACAAAAATCTTCTACTGAGAAGGGAGTATTTGTGCCCATAACGAGCACTCTTGATGTTACTATACAAGATCCAGGAAAAAAAGTTCTCAGCAACAGTGAATCATCACAAATTTGCAATATGATGCCCTTATTTTGATTTCAGTTAAATTTGAATTCAAAGGTAGAGAAACAATTTTCTTTCCACTTCAGTCCATGCTCGCTGTTCAGCTGATGCTTAATTTTTGCTGTTTCAAACTAGAGAAACTTGCAGCCTTGCTAACTGAAGTTAAATCTGACCCAGCTTAAAGAATTTCACCAGTGCAAATGGGAGTTTCCTCTTGACACATTTTCATATTTCTGCAATATTTCACATGTAAAAATTTATGAGGCAACACACTATTTGGGCCAAAATCAGTATCACTCTCAATGAAGTCAGCAAGGCAGTGCACCTTTCTGCAGAAGAATTTTAATGAGTATGCCTGCTAACAGGATTAACTAAATAGGTCAAAAATGCCTTTGAATTTTTTAAAGCCAAAGCTCTCATTTTTATTAATTTCAACTACACTGGAAAACTGCAACAACAAATTAATGTCATGTTGGTATGTATTTTTATTTACTCCATTCTGAAGCATTTGGTAAAATCATCAATGCTTGTGTGAGAACTGCTATAAGTATACATTGAAATTCAAACAAAAATATTGCAAGTGATACAATTAATTTTTTTGAAAATATTTTAATTTATATGAATCTTTGTAATTTAAGGAGTAAAATAAACAAAAACCTCAAGTGAATCTTATCAGGTTTATAAATAGATGCAAGACGTAGTATCACTATACTAGTGATATTCTGAAAGGTATTTCTGATAATACAAAGGTAAGAGTAATACTATTATCAACACTTACACCAGGAGCAATAGTAATCTGGTAACACTCTGGGTAGTCAGATGGAAAGAGCTTGTAGAATAGGTTGTAATTTAGAGCACTATAGAAAATTCCTGCATATTACCACAAAAGGCCAAATAACAGCGTCTCTGCAAGCTGATTATTTTAGTAATATTTAAATTTTAATATACACTCCCTATCATAAACCATCGCCAACCTAAGTATTTCAAATGCTATTTGTGCCATACAGAGACTACAAAATTTCTGTTTAGCTTTTTACTTTTTATCCTATGTACAAGAATATGACATGTATATGTCATATATATATGCCTTTTCACTACAAATGGCATATATTGAACATTTCTTTGAAACTGAAGCACATGCTCATTTCTATATGCTGTAGAAAATAAAGTTAATCAAAGAAAGCGAGCATCATCATCATCTCTCTCTCTCCCTCTTTTCCCACCCTGTACGGAAAGGGAATAATTCAGCTTTACATTTTGGCTTTCCTCTTCATCAGACAGTGGAAAGAAAAAAGCACTCCAAAAATGTGTAACAGAGTGTTACTGAGGATAAACAGGAACTGTTCGTCTCTTTCTGCCTTTTAAAAAGTTAGCAGTTTCATACTTGGTTGGCTAAACCTAACCCAAAGCACTCACATCTATAATGAAGACACTTCAACAGAGGTACAATTTTCAATTTTTTTTTTCAATGAAAGCCAGAATTTACCAAGCAAACTACGCTGAAATTATTCATATGAATGTAAGCATCAAGCAATCTGAAGTTTTCTCACCTCTGCATGCACAGCAATGATATTCACTAATGCTTCTTTCAAATAGTTTCTGACACCTGAAAGAAAACAAAAAAGGATAATTAATTACTTTCATTGTTATCTCAACAAAGCCATAATATTCTACAGTTCAATACTGTACTTTTTCTTTTCGTTTCTTTCACTAGCACTTTTGCAATCAGAGGCAGAAAGAGAAAGTTCCATAGCCACACCACCAGCCTATTTCCTTTTTCAAATCAAATGGAGAAAGGCACATTTCCTTACAGCAGAAGGTTAAAAAAGCCAGCAGGTTCCTGTTTCAGTGTTCTTCTTCTTCTCTGGCAACCAAATTTCACCAGCTTTGCAATTTAATAAAAATCTATCATCATTAGAAAATAACTTCTGGATGTCCTGCTGGAATACACGTTCCATGGCATAGAACATGCACCACAACTTGGTAAATTGTAAGGAAACAGAGAACACAAGAGCTGAGGTACAACAGTCTTCAAGAAAGTCTCACTACTTTACCAGCTTCTCTGACTATATATTATTATTATAGATGGAAATAGCAAGGATTTTTGTTTCTCTGAAAGTGGTTCAGAAGATATTACTCATGACAACTTATAAAGAGATGTCATGTCTTAGCAGAAATTTCCTCTTGGGGAAGGTGAAGAAGTCGAACAAGCAATTTATTTACCAAGCGTATGAAATGACTGTCAATTTATACTATACTCAAGGCAGGAGGACATTCAGCATGGTATGTTTTACAGTTAGGACAGGCTTGCTCTTAGTCCCCTACGCTGCTGTGGATCTGCAGAAACTTCACAGAACTGGACTCCAGATCTGGAAGATGTAAAATAGGCAACAATCCAAAATAGCCTCATTTGCTTTTCTGGGGACTTCACTTTCTAAGCAAAGACAGATTAGAAAGCATTTAATCCATTAATGTACACATGTATGTTGAAAGTGTAACATGGAGTAATGAGAGAGCGTTACCGATCCACATGACAGATCAACTTCTAATTTCAATTACTCTAGCATGAATTGGAGAACACGCAATGAGCCCATCACTCCCTTCAGTATATTCAACTTACAGTAAAAGATGAAAATCCTGGACAAAGCCTAGTGAGATCGCATAGCTCAGAGATCACAATGTGATGAACGCTGCTGTTGTAAAAATCACAAAGTGAACTTTTAATCAGTTCATCTTATTTATTCCACTTTTCCTCAGATAATACCGCTGCAGCAACTTAATCTTACCATGAAAAATCACTTTAAAAGGAGTTACCCGAGTTTATAAAAAATGAGATACTCTATGGGAGAATACAGTAGTGTCTCACAACTGCCATCTGAGCTATGGTTACATTTGCTTTATAAAATGAACATTGCTCCCACAACATGTCCCAAGATCTAAAAAGGAGATACTTGTTCTTTCTTAGACAATTATTATGGACATACATTTTATAAGACTAGAACAAAAGGAAGACAGGACCCCCTTGCATAAGGCACAAACACATTCATTGCCTACGTCTACACTGCGCGACATGATGCAGCCTACAGTTCAGATTGGAGGGTGCTTCCTGAAGCACGCACAGGTCTCCTGTGGGAAACAAGGGCATCTGGGGGAAAGTGGAGGGAGAGATGCTGAACAATGACTCCTGTTCCAACATACAGCCAGGATGTAGCTAAGCTTCGCACCCAAACCTGTACATCAACACAGTCTTCATTTCAAAAGTTCATGGCGAAGAGGCATGCGTCAAAGACGACTTTACTGCTCTCACTAAAAGCTGTTTGGTTTCTGAACATACAAAAGAATCAACATCTTTTTAGAAATAATGTTCTGTTTTTACTTTGGAAGAAATGCAAATAACTAAAAAAGGTAAAGAAAAAAACAAGCATTTCCGACATATTCCAAAACATCTCTAATGCCTTTTGTTGCTAGCTTTATTCTTTTCCTTGAAAAATCTGTCATTCTTTCCATTTAAACTAAACCAGTAACAAATCAAACAACTTAGTATACCAGGTTACATGCTTATAATTTCTTGTTACCTCAGTGATTTTTTGCAACAAGGAAGGAAGGGAGGGAGGAAGAGAACAATACCAGAAATTTTATGAAACTTTTTCTTTTTTTTTTTTCCTCCTCTGTAACCTGCAAAACAAATTAAGGATGCTACACACCACTGCTTGAACCACACCAAAAGATCGCAGGTATGTGTGGAAATGCAACACCCCCTTCCTTTTTCCTCTTCTGCTGCTCTCCTCCTCCTGCTTTACTCTGCCCCAGTTTAAATCCTCCACAGGCTTCATATCACAGAGGACAAAATTTGTATCACCTCCCACAGTCAAATAGAACTTGACAAGGCACCAAACGGTGGTATGCAAATCACATCAAGAGGTACAGGGCAGATTTGGGAGCTGGTTTGCAGTTAACCTCAGGGTGCAAAGTGTTGATTTCGGTCTGCAAACCTATGTGGTATTCAGCTCTTGGCTGTCTACTGGCCTCATCTTGTGACAGGAGGATCTTTCATGTGGAAACTGTGTGTTTTTACTTTTGCACAAATGCCACGCAAGATTAAGACCTATATGGTCCCTTTCTCTGTGGATACTTGAGCACTGTCAGAGCACGTTCATTAGTCAGACAAAGTTATACTCATGAACCAAGCAGCATTTCTTCGCCCAGACTGATTCTTCTCCAAGACAGCAACTCTCACACACTCAAACTCTTGTACAGCTGGGGAACCATAATGAAAGTACAGAGAGGGGAGCTGCTGTGTGAAGCAGAGAGGGCAGGTGTGCGTCCTAAAGAAAGGAGGCCAGTTGGCTGAGCTGGGAAGAAGAGTCATCAAGGAAGCGAGTGAAAAGCTGGTGGGATGCACACAGACTGAACTGGGTGGGTTGGATGAGAGGGTGATGTGGTGCAAAGGAAGAATCCTCATTTCCCACCCGTCCCACCAAAGCTCCTGAGGTAGCATGCCTCTTCATGTGCTTTTAAACAGCTTGGCTCAGGATAGGAGCTAATTCTGCCTGCTGCTGCTGAGAGTGCCCGAATTAAACAGCTTTCGACCGTGCTAGTGAAAAAAGGTTGCCTATCACCTATGTCTGAGGAAACCTTCCATAACAAAATTCTTAAAAAGTCAGTCACTGAGTTAGGGGCTACAACCAGGTAACGTTAATTTGTACAAACATGAAATACTAATGTCAGCAAAATCAGCACCAGGTTTTAAGTACCACTGCCTAAGACAGATGACATAAATGATACTTTTTAACTAAAGAGTTCAGAAAGCACTGTCTAAATGGAATTGAGATGGAACGTACATTAAAAACAAGGTGACAAAAGCATAGTACTGTACGTTGCTAGCCCATCCCAGCTCTAAGACAAAATTGTTAACTAAAAGCTCAGTGAAAGGGCATAAGCAGGCAGGCATATTTTATCTTGCATCCTTGTCCACATACAAGGATGAGTGGATGAACTGGGAGCTTAAAGGAGACTTTCTTTGCCACAATTCTAGTAGCTAGCACTAACGAGATTTTCCTGAGATTCTGCTATGACTGCAGAATCAGGGGACTCAGCACAAGCTCAAATATTTCCTCAGTTTCTTAGGCTTTGCAATTTAACACCAAAGAATTCAGTACAAGCTGTGCTAATAATAGTAGCAAAGCTATGCAGCATAGAGGCAGTCCATGCATATGAAACTGTAGTTGCCTTAACTGCAGCATCTAATAGTCTGAAAGACCTTGTATCGGTAAGCTAAACAAACCAAAGATGGAGAGAGGATGCAATTGCACTCCAAAAATGCCAGTAAGTGGAGGCAGTCAGGGAGAGAAGGAAGAACTAGTTGAGTTGAAGAACAATACTGACACACCAAAGAAAGGTATAAATGAATTGACCATCAGTAAGTTTAGGCTGGAAATTAAAAGTAACCATGTAACGGGTTTGCTCTCACTTTGCTATTAAATATGTGGTGGTGTGAAAACTATTGCTGTCTGGGAGTCAGTTTCCTATCACGAGTAGTAAGCAAGTAAAAAGGGTAAAAAGGGTATTTCCCCCCTCAGCCCGTCTTTTTTTCTTATTTATGAAGGATTTTCATTTTTGCATGTGGAGACAAAGTCAAACATATCTGAATGTCAGGACCTGCAGGCATAGTTAATAACTATAGTCTATTGAACAACTACAATTAAAAAATATCCAATTTCTGATTTATATCACTGCACTGTTTGTGGCAGGCTTTGTTGAAGCAAAGTATTACTTTTCTGGAGTGTGATTCAGTGGAAATACAAGCAGTGGCATCCAACTGTGAATTTGTTGTGAAATTCATTTCAAAATGAAAAAATTCTGTCTAGAATAGAATTTTTGTGCAGCTTTCTCTACGACTGTTCAGCAGCCCACGCAATTACAGTTTTTGGGACACCCTGCTGCCAGTTCTATTATACAGCACTGAAAGCTAATGCAGCATATAACTGTAGGTTGCAACTATTAGGCTAATCAAGTGAAACATAACATTCTTAAGTCTAAAACACCTCTTATTTAGTATATTGAAGCACTTATACAATACCTTTCCATAGCTTCTGACAGTAACGTGTTAAAGAAAGTCTCAACAAGCCCTTGCAATTTCTCTCAGGAAAATGTTATTATTTTGTTACAGCACAAATGCATTCCACTCCCACTCTATTCTTAACACCAAAGAATCTGACTTACCGGAATTCTAGCTTCCACTAACAAAGCCCCACTACTGCTCTAAAGGAAAATGGATGGGAAGACTTAAGACATAAAAATGAAGGACAGTTTCAGCCATCAGCTATCACAATGGCTGACAGAAACTTTAAAATAGCATCTTCCAATTTTGGGCCCTGCACCGTACTTTTTACTGGTAAAAAAATCTAGCAAGATTATCCATTAAATTTAATTTCCAGTTTACAAAATTTTTACAAATGAAATCTGACAGAAAGTCTATACCTACGAGTAATTTTAATGATACTGTAAAGCTGTAGCAAGGATGACTATGTGAACTATGGGAAAAGGAGAAGGGAAAAAGATTTGTGGTTCTGAAGATTAACAGAAACTGAACTTCTAGCCTGTCAATGCAGGAGTCATTCAGGAGATGTTCAGAGGGTGTAGTGCCACATGCGGTTCTAAGAGCTACGTTTCCCCCAAGTACTTAGATGACAGCATTCTACTAGGAAACCTCCAAAGTGACTGAATAAGCATGCAGAAGTTGGAACTGCAATACTGTATGTGTAATTCTAAGACGCAAAGAAGCTACAAAACTTGCATGCACAAACAGAGCAAAAGTTGCACACCCGCTACAACTGAACTCAACAGGATGACTTATCTGTGCCAGAAGCCGACACAGTTCTTCAAATGATCCCAGTCATTCAAGAGTATGAGAAGAGGTTATGAGTATTTTTCTTTTTTTTCAATTTTTCTTTTTTTTTTAACCTCTCCTGCAAACTAGAAAACATGAGTTCAAAGAATGAATTGTAGTTCTGCTAGGACAACACAAACACACAGGAAATTTTAACCTGAGCACCTTGAGTTTGACATATTTTAACTCTTGTGAGATTGGGATCTCACTTGAAATGGACAACACTGGCAGGACTGGGAGGCTAACCTCACTGCTGTCTCTTGCTGAACAAGCCTTTCAGCTTGCCTACGTGTGAAAAGGAGGAGGGCAGGATAAAAACACACAACTGTTTAGAAAAAGCGGGTGGTGTCAGTAGGTGCCTCAATTCACTGGCAATAAACTACACAAGCGATGAGGATTAGAGGGTAAAAGGAGAAGAAAGAAAAAAGGTTCTGAGGCAGACTCAGTCAAATAAAATCAGGCAGGTGTATTAAAGGTACTGGAAGCTCTACAGTTTAGCAGGTGTCACTCAATTTTTCCTTTTTCTTTTTCTTTTTCTTTTTTTTTTTTAAAAAGCAAAGGTAAGTTTTCACCAAAGAGGAATGAATGGTTCTTTACACATCGACCAAGTGACCAGCCCTATTTCGAGAGTGACTTGACCTAAACTCTGAGAGACTGAAACAAAAATGAGTCTTGGGCAGGCACAGAGACACCAATTTAGGAAGCAACAGGGAGCATTCTGGCCTCTGCAGGAGGTCAGTACTTGCTTCGGCAAGCAATTGCTGCTGATGGTAGCAATGTTTCTTAGTGCCCCTGAAAAGCAAGCACTGAATTTGCTGGCCTTGAGGCTTGAACGTGACTTGGTAGAGCTAGGAAAATTGATGCCTGGGAGCCTGAAATTTCATATTTTAAATTCATCCAATTGTATGCAGTATTTGTACAAGTTACTGTTCTGTTTGGTGAGTTATGCCAGCAACAGTCAATCAGTCTGAAAACTTTTTTTGCCTGATTGCTTTTTGATAAAAACTTTCCTCAAAAATAACAACAAACAGAATTTGGTGATCCAATGAGAGAATGTTTTTCATACCCAGCTGTACTTGATACTTGACGTTTCATTTGCTATGCTGACAGTGAATTTAGGAATAACAGCACATAAAGGAGTATAAATGGAAAAAAAAGACTTCACCTGCTCCGTCTCAAGAAAGGCACCTGCTTTTTAAATTACTTGATATACATTCTTTTTAATTACATTACACCCTATTGCCAGATTTAATTGAATTGATACTGGAAATGTTCATCTCCAAGCTTCAGAAATACAGTACTGTAACTTTACAGCTGTCACACACAGTGTTTTGAACTGTCTGTTAAGCTCCTGGAGCTCTTCTTTAAGTTTTTACTTTGCTATATGAAACTGCTGGAAAAAAACTTGCACAACCTGCAAGTCGTTAATCAGTGCTGCGTAGTGCACATTAAAAAAGAAACTCATCAATGGTATCCACAAAGCCATGTAACTTCTTTAAACAGTCTGATTTTAACTGTTAAATTTCCTCTATATTCTGGCTGCATCACAGCTGAGGCAACAGCAATATTTAACAACTGTTTTAACTACAGTTATTCTAGCATGATTTCCAGTGTGGTTAGGACTTT
>VXAL01006000.1:2050-13985 GCA_013399475.1 Chauna torquata | reverse complement strand
CGAAACCCATCTTACAAAAACAGTACTATGGGCTAGCAGGATACCCTGTAGGATGGCAGACTATTTATATTTCGGTAATTCTTGGAACCTCTGACCGTACTTTGTGACGCACCAAGCAAGAACCGTCCTGCCCAGGAGAGCCTTCTTGGGAACTGGACGGTTAGATAGAAGTCTCCAGACAAGCCAAACTGCCCGATTGCCCATCACACACCACAGAATTTCACTTTCCAACCTAACCTAACCCATAACTTCCGACTCAAAGCAAGTAACCTCTTTTTAAAAACTAAAAATATAAACAGGTAAGACAGAATGGGTGGGAGTGGGAAGAGGCATTAAAAAGTGAAACACTGTCTGAGGTCACAGCAGGTCAGCAGAGAGGTTAGTGTCTGCATGTAGAAGTTGCTAGAAGGATTTTAAATAACTCAGTGCCGACATGCCTTGGTACACAAACCTTAAGAGATCTGTAGAACAGCTCTAGGTTTCCCAAACTTACAGATGACTGCCTGACACCTAGAGCAGGATGAAGCTCTAACCATCAACTACCTTATTCCATGAATCAAATGAGAGGCAGCACAGAATAAAAGTACAAAGAAAAATGAATGACAAAACTTTTTTTAATTTTTACTGTGCAGCATTCTGAATAAACATAATTTATAATATACCTTACACAAAATATTTCAGAGATGGGCTACAGAAACACAAAGTATGTACAGCAAAAATTGTTTTACGCTTTCATAGAATCATAGAATGGCTTGAGTTGGAAGGGACCTTAAAGGTCATTAGGCTGGTATTGTGAAGCAATTTGGAATAAATTTATTTACTGATTCTTTCCAAGCACTTCACTTAGGTTTGAAGAAATATACAAGCAATTTGGATTTAGAATTAAGCACCTAGGATGGCATGAAAGAAGAAGGTTGCATGTACCATCAATGAGGACCAAGAGCATGTCTGGGACTATACAAAATGCACTTGAATCAATCATGCGACTGACAGTCTATTTAATTCAAACATATGTATTAACTGAAAGAATTAAAATTCCATTATGGATGAAAACATTATATGTTTCTAGAACAACAAACTCTATTTGCTTCATTAGAAAATGCCGTAACATTTAATATTTCTGGAAAATAATTTTAACAGCTAGCTACTATTTCCAATTACTGCAGTGAATGCAATACCTCATTTAGAACAGTAGTATTTTAATTTCCAAGAAGCCTGTACCTTTCAAGATAGTCTCATAACCATGGAATAGAAAGAAACCTAACTTGTTTGCAGACATGGGCCTTTCATGAACTATAGCACTTGTATATGAGTATGTCATGCTATTTTACTGAAGTGTCCCCACCCACACAGTGTTATTATCTAACCCAACACCCCACAGATGTTAAAAAGAAAAAAAAAAACAAAAAAAAGTAGAGATGTGACTTGGAATTTCCCCATGGACATAACAAAGCAGCTCACCTTTACTCTTTACAACAACACACAGGTTTCTGCCTTCCAAGACGGTTGATAGGAAATCAGCTTCAAATACTGGTACTTCCAGTACCAGTACCAGTACCAATTTTCTAAATTAAAGTAGCTATACAAGCCTGTTTCTTTCTAATTACTAAAAATTTGTTATCACGCTTTGTTGTTTTCCCTGGATAAAAGCATTTCTAGTACACTGGGGGATCCCAACAGTAGGACACTGATGTCTGACAGTAGCTCTAAAAATAGAAAAACTCCACCAGGTCACAGCCTTTACTGCAACTAAAGCTGCTTGATTTATTTATTATGCTCCCTCCTCCTTTTGACTCACAAATAGTTTTCAAATTGATTAAAAAAAAGCTAATAATTAATTCCAGTCAAAAAACAAGTAACAAGCAGTGCAAAGAACGACTTTCTCTTTGATGTTTTTGCTTCTGCCTTCCCCAAGAAACATCGACAGTACCTCTTAGTGAACTAAATGGACATCATCATCACGTTCAATAAATTTTTTCACTTCACTGTAAGATTTAGGCAGTCTGATTCATAAAACTACTTCTGCTACCTCCAAACGTAATTATATATATTATAAAAAATATGTGCATAGTATATTAACAAACACAATCACATGTAAAAAAAATTGTAAAGTTGGAAGAAAGTCATTATTTAAAACTAATCTAGAAGCGAGGATACAATTACAGTGTTCACAGACTTTTACGGATTCATTTGATACACCTGAACCAACTGAAATGTAATAAAAGTGCTCCAATGTTATTAAAGCAGAAAAAAAACCACAGACAGTGACTCCAGAGCCTCATTTGAATTTAACAAAGAATGTAAAACTTTTCTCTAGGCCACTTCCTGCTATTGCTGGAAACATTCCCTCCTTTAAGCAGAGATGGATTTCAAGGTACTGTACTTAGTGTTGTTTTGAGAGTACATTCAGAAGAAAATGTGAACGTGTAGGCAAACTGGAAACTCTCTGGAGAGATTACCCGCTTACTTAACCACATTTCCTGTTTTTTTAACCCATTTGTCCTAAGTCAGTCCTTAGACTACTGACAAAAATAGATACAAGTGTGCTATAAATAGCTTATTAGCAGGTCTTTCTTGGTAAAACTGAAAATGTTTTGATAAATCTATTGTTCATACTAGCTCCATACTAATTAAACAGCGAATAGGATTAATGTTTACTTGAAATTCTCCTCTGCGTAGGTCATGGTAATCACAAACATACAGCACCTTAGGAATCAGAGAAAAAGTGGTAAGAACTAATACTGACCTAAAAAATAGCTACTGAAAATTGAAATTTAATGAAGAAAGAATTACTCGTAATCTATCTAGGAAAATGCTTTTAAAAATGCAGTTTTTAAAAGGGAGAACAAAATCTGATTGCTGAGAGTCAGAGCTTGGCCAAATACTTTGAGATCTGAAGGCTAGAGCACTACATTCTTGAATTAGTTGCTTTGCTCTTACTTTCAGCCATGACACTATGTTGACACAACAAAGTTAATGTCACTTGAAAGACTTGACACAGGTAGCCACAAAACTACTTTCCAAAAACATTAAACATGAAGGCTTTCAGGACTTACATTACTTGTACTTTTTGAACTATTTTAATTCAAACAATAGAAATTATGTTCAAAGAACCTGAAAGTTTCTGTGTTTCAGCTGGCTAGGAGTAGCAAGAGCTCTAAAAACTACCAATACTGTGATTAGTATCTTTATCTACTCATGAACTTCAGTTTACAAGAAGAGGACACCAAGAGAATTATACTGATTCTGTGCCCTGATGCATAGCCCAAACTAAGATGATTTTAAAAAAGAAGCTGCTGACATTGTTGGGAACTTTCAGCTACTCCATCAAACCTGGATCTGAGGGACAGCTGAAGAAGTCTGCAATCCAGAATATTTGCTGCTTTCCAATCCTTGCCACTCACATTAAAATCCATTGCTTCTTGGGAGAGAATATAGTCTGCTTTATCATTAAGAAGATAAGGAGAAATACCTGTAAAGGTCAAAGGCTACAAAAGAAAATGAGGAGTCTACTAGGGCTTCACTTGGGAAGAAGAGATCTTTGCTAGCATCTAATACGTAAAAGATGTGCAGGTAGCTGAAGGCCAATTTGATATGTCTGCATTTTATTAGCAGAGCTTTGTTACGAGATGGATTTACTTTAATTTTTTCTACCAGACACAGCAACACAAAATGTAAAGGGCATTTTACTAATCCAGACCTGAAGGTCACGAGCAAAGGATGCTGTACACCTCACTGAGAATTGAACCATAAAGACTTTCAAATTACTTGAATTATTGCAGAATAAACCAGACTTCAACCCATTAATCTGTTCATAAGAAATATAAATGGCAAAAGACAAATAATAAAAAAAAAATCAAAAACCCTACACCAAACAAAAAGCCTATGCACTAATGTAAAAACAAACAAACAAACAAACCCTTAATTTGGAGCTTACAGCTATCCATACATCTTCATCTAAGCATACACAGGTATCAGTTCACCCAAATCCCTACTTGTAAACAAATGCATCAATAATCCCTTAGCTAGCACAGTGCTCAAGATAGATGGCCCATGGAAACTTGACTTTTGTTGTCATTTAGTCATTAACAACATATTCTGGTACAGTTACAGCCATTAAACACTGCTCTACATGCACAGCTGCCCCATCAACATGTGGCTGTAACCCATGAATACAACCTTGACACAGAATAAGAAAACAAACACTTCACAGCCAACAGTGTGCTGCCATACGGATTTAGCAGCCCCTAAAAAAAAAATCTTACCTGCATCTATTTCAGCATTAACAGATTAACAGTGTTGGGGTTAAGTCTTTTTTTGTTTGAATGTAAGTGGCTGTATGATTTAAGGGGAAATCCAACAGCATCAAATAATCAAGTTATCAGATATTTAAAGTAGCTGGTTTGAGGTAGATGAAAAAAATTGTGCTATGAGAGAATACACTTCACCCAACTACAACATGACATAATGCTATCCAAAACAAAACCATTGTCCTCCCTGAGTGGGAAAAATAGGCTCTTTAGAATGAAATTAACGTACAATATTCCTAAATATAACAAACCCTCCTTCTTCATATGAATACATCTAATCACGCCTCCATATTATTTGAACTTTTTCTACTAGCAATCCATTAGCTGTAGGGATGGCTTCCTAAGCAAATGCAGCTTTATTCTCCCCAGTGAAGATTTCTTAATTTTTTTTTTTCAAATTCGCTTCCCCTCTGCCTCCCTATCATTTTCATCACACAATAGTTATAGCATTACGTATGTAAGTCCTATTATCACTAGATTTCCACTTTAAGAACAATTTTTAATGCTGGAGGCTTTTCTTTTGATACAGCACAGATTGTTAATAACTAATATGTAAGGTGCTGAAAAATCAACAGAACACACATTCCTGGTATTGCTAGGTTCCCAGTGATTTCAGCAGTTTGTAAGGCAGGACTGAGATGCTTCTGTGTATATCCAGGAAAGTGACATTTGACAAAGGGGGAACTGAATGGGTGTTTTCTGGCTGCAGAACATTCTTAAGTTACCAATGCCTGTGAGTAAGAGAAACACTGAGGCAAGACACAATATTGTACATAAGAGGGGACTGCTTAGCACATGTATTTGATATATTAGACATATTTTCAAAAGCGCCACCTGCACCAACACTTCTTATAAAATAAAGTTAGAGCACACTGACTAGGAAACTACTGTGCTGCTTAAAAGCTCTCTCTGCGTTTTGTCAGACTTCAGAAAAATCAAAGAACTGTAGAACAGAGCAGCTGGTCGGTGGTGGACATACTAGAGCATTATCACCTTCTAAAACCAGTACCTATGTTCTTTAGAAACTTGGTACTCTAACATTTTCCAGTACTGATCATCATTAACCTACAGCATTTTCAAAATTCTTGACAAGTGAGCCATTTAGGAAAAAAAGAAACTAATTGTGCCCCTTCACAATTTTGACACAGGTTCCAAAAGCCTCTGTGTAGTAACTCATCATATTCACTGGTCCCTGCCGATCCCAAGCACACCTCTCACTTTACAGATACTCAGGTTAATGCCTGGGTGTTAACACGCCGAGAGATGTCAGTGAGGGGTTAAAGCCTGCAATACAGACCAATCCTTTCACATTGCCACCAGATGTCCCAATACAGGAGAATTTATGTAATGGCAAGAAGTGACAATTTAAAAAGATGCGTTTCACGGACAAAAAAGGGCAGCTATATGCACCATAAAGATACCGAATGACCATTTCAACGGGAAAAGCAAGTCATTTCTTTAATTGTAAGGTATACTAAAAATCAACATCTCTATCAAAACTGAGAATAGTTGAATCCAAAAATCTCAAGCAATATTTCCTTTCATTAACACAAACCAAGCATAGTCTGCAAGAATATTCATTTATTTCTTTCAAACACATCATTTTTAAGGCACCCTGAAGGTGTCCTTTCATGATTTTATAAAACCTAGAATTATTAAAACCTTTCAAAACAGACTCGCTCAGGAAACTATGTGTTCTTCTCAATTCCTGAAGTCACTGTTACTGTAATAATAGCCTGTCACATGCAAAATGACAGCAATTTCATAAACGAAGAATGGGTTTAGAGATATACTATGTTTATGAATTTACTTTGCTTGTCACTCAAACATTATTATTATAAGAAATCAGAAAACTGAAGGCAATTGATCCAAAAGAGACCAATGTCACAAAGAAAGTACTTGGAACAATACAGACACTAAAATAGTGTCTGGTTATGTCACAGAATCACAGAATGGTTAAGGTTGGAAGAGACCTCTGGAGAGCATCTCGCCCAACCCCCCCTAACAAGCAGGGTCACCTAGAGCACGTTGCACAGGATGGCATCCAGACGGGCTTTGAATATCTCCAGAGAAGGAGACTCCACAGTTTCTCTGGGCAACCTGTTCCAGTGCTCTGTCACCCTCACAGTAAAGAAGTGTTTTCTCATATTCAACTGGAACCTCCTGTGTTTCAGTTTGTGCCCGCTGCCTCTTGTTCTGCATGTCTGACCTTCAAGCTATAGAAGAAACTTAGTCATCAGTGAAACATATCCTGTGCTTACTACAGTGACTTAAGACAGACATACTTTGGTAAGTAAAAGATAATACAAACTAGCAAAAGGAAGTAGAGTATGGATTTCTAAAAAGAGACTTTTTAAATAAGAAACTTTAAAAGTGGTGCTTTAAGCAAAAGGATTACTAGCAGCAGTAAGATACAATTTTTCTGTCTTTTACTGCATAGCTTTGTTAGCAACTTAAAAAAATTAATTGTACTATTGCTGTTGAATTTTATCAGTAGTACAATTGTAACAAGCAGGCCAAAGTAACTTCTTCTAAGATGCAGCAGAGATAAAACATACAACCCCATACTTTTGGATATTGATTCTGTACAGGTGTGTGAATGTTCTTAACTCAAAAAAATGCAAGCAATCACCACACTGAATAAACCACAAAACTGACTGTTAACATTTTTACGTACTTTCTTCCAAATTGCCTGTGTGTACCATTTGTGGATACACAGGATTTTTATTTGTCCTTATTAACTAAATTCAGCAAACCGGAAACCAAATCCATGCCAAGCTATTAGCTTACAGGCAAACATAAATAGGCAGCGATATTCTGCAGGTGTGGCTGAAGTACGGAGTCATGGGAAAGACGTGAAGGAAGAAAACGATCTTGGTTACAGATCTAGTCGATTCCTTGGAAGATGTACAAGGAGGTTTTACTCTGCTTCATTTTGCCAAATTCTCAAATTCGATTTCTACGGTAAAATGTAGCTTCTTTTTCACAGATGTGGTAACCTGTGATGACCGTGAAAAGGTAGTCATCATTTCGACTTTCAGACAGCCCTTACTTCTACCAATGTATGTATTTAAAACCGCAGCATGTACTGAAGTCGAATGCATGTTGATCAGCAAATCAGTGATAATTACTCACAGGAGTATACTTCAAATTTTTGACAAAAAAAGCCATAAGCTGGACTTCATGTAGAATTTTATTCATCTGTGTGTTTACATATGCAGTGACTTGGAACCAGACCATGGCAGCTTTTAGAGATGTTACTGCACTAAAAAAAAATAACTTGCTGCCCTCTAATCTGCCAGGAAAAACAAAAATAAGTTAAAAAAAAAAAAAGATAAACATTTTTGCTAGGCATAAAGCAAGTCTGCTATAGCAACCTAGTGAGACTGCATATTAATCAGAGTGAAGGTGAGATTTCGCACTGGCTTCCAATGTTACTATTTCATAGTTTTTCACCTCCAAGTTTCATTGAATCCCAACTGCATTTTGAAAATGGCATGGGTTTAAAATGAAGAATGTCTTTGCATGACCTGAACAATAGGTCCTTAAAAATTGTTCAAGTCCAAATTTAACATTTGGAAGCTATCCGGACTCAGGAGTGACCCACAATAACTGGAAAGCTTAAGATTTTTCACAGTTCAAAGTAAAGGATTTTAATAATTTTGAATTACTTCAACTGCTGAACAAGTCCAGCACTATAATTTTATCCAAACATCAATAAAGTTTAAGTGTTTCATTAAATTTAAATTGCTATGTGTCGTGTAAAGAAATTTTAAGCTAATGAAATGCTTTTGATTACAATGGATCTGCTGTACTGTTAGAAGTCTATCATATTTTCCCACTTAAAAAGTAAGAGTTCAAGAGCTTGATAACTTGGCTACAGAGAGAATATGCTCTAGGCTGAATTTTGTATAGAGTTTTTGTATAGAAAGCTGAGACTGTCACACTAAAATTTGCAACTTAAAAACACACATGTGCACACACCCCAGGGCAGAAAGTGTTACTGAAGCATTGCGTAGACGCCTGTTTTCCCACTCTGCTAGCTTATTTAGCTGTCCAGTGGCAAGGTACATTTTGGAGACTGCATTTTCATCAGTGTTTTTAAAATGTTAAGAACTACAACATCCTTAACTGCTGTAAACATTCAAGTATTAGAAAATATTTGTTTTTACCATTCCTCTTTTGTCCTGAATTCAGAACTAGTTTTATGCTTGACCATAATCCCCTTATGCACCATTTCAGACTGTAACCAGAACATGAGCAGTGGGTTTATTAAGGACATCAAGGCTTTTGGACCTTCCCCGCTGAATCGTCTGGGGCAAATTTCAGTTATTTTTACATGATTCTCTGCATCTGCACAGGTGGTACAGGAAGTATTGTATCACTACATGTCTGTACAGCCCTCGAAGAATCCCCACTACAAGTCACTAAGCATCTCTATCAGGGGAGAATGCAGTGTGTTGTGGACTGTTTCTAACTAGTACCTACATGCTAAAGGCTAACAGGACAAAACTACTCTCTAAGCACAAGTGTTAAGTATAGAAACCATACAGGGAGAATGAATAAAGTTTTTCATTATTCTGGCAGCTCTCTGCAAAGACAAGTCTAGTAGTTTTGACACAGCTGAGTTTACCTAGACCAAAAGCAAAGTTTTAACTTGGGACTTTAAACACAAAATTCTGAACCCTTACAATTTAAGATAGAGGACTATGACTTAGCTAGAAGCAGCAGCAGACACAAACTTCTACTACAGATCAGCCATTAACAGAAACGAGAGCCACAGCACCTATGAGTGACAATAACACACTGAAGTTTCGCAAATATTGTGACCTGCAAACGCTTCGTGACCTCAAAGTGCTCCCATGCACACTCTTCTAAAACTGTGAACATGGCTTCCATATGATCTACTACACTGTTCCCCAGCTTAAAGCTCCAGTTTTACAGCGTATCAGTGTGCCTTGAACCCAACTTTCAAAACAAATGCCTCAATTTCAACAGGATCTTGTCTGTAGCACTGACAACCTCAACATGGGAAATGTAATTGTATGCTGATACAATATGAAAAAATACAATTGTTCCAAGTGATCAAATACATTTAAATACAAAATAGTAGAAAACAGATCTCTCAAAAATATTCCTGAGATGTATATAGATAAATGCTGTATACCAAAAATTTGTTCCATCAATACAAAAGGCTGACACACAGACTAATTGACAGCCATGCAGCAGCAGTGCAAGCTGGAATGCCTCTGGATTCTGGCTAGAGACTGCCAAAGGGACTTTTAAACTGTTCTGGGCTACAATAAGAGAGCAGTCCCAACGTCCTTCAGCAGCAAACAGTACCCTACCAGATATTACAGGAGAGACAGCAAAGCATCTACAGTGAGCACACTTGTGGAAACAAATCTCAAATCTTTGTAGGAAGAGAATAAGCCCAAACTAAACATCCTAAGTCTGCGATGACCTGATACAGTTTGAGACTACCAAATTTATTTTTCATTTGACTTTCTTTACCCACTCTGGTTGTTTCATTCCACCTCAGATTGTTAAAATGTGTTGCAGAAACTACATTGAGCATTTTCAAGAAAATAATAAAAATTTAGCCTCTAAGGGTAACTATTGAAGGAGCACTCTAACACTAAACCCACTGAAATACCTCATTCAAAACTAAGGTTTTAATTTTTTTTTTTGGCTTATAATCAAACTAGTAATCAAACAAAAATAAGTACTAGTAACAGTGACTATGGACTTGGAGTTCTAAGCTTTTCTCTTCTTGTACATGCGCTCATCATACCTCCCCCTCACTTTCCTGGTCTTCAGTTCTGGCTCCCAAACCCATCTGACACTGAGTTCTTCCCCTCCCCCCCCTCCATCCATCCATTCTTACTCACTTGCCCGACCCGCAAACCCAACCTGCCAATGCTCCAAAAGTGTTTCCTGCCTAATTACAGCAACATGCGAGTACTCAAAGGATCTAGAGGGGAAGCATCCAGGAAAAAGCTGGATCTGAGTGAAGGTCCAGGGCTGGAGAAAGCATTCTGCAGTTGGACAGTGTTCTCTCCTACAAAAGATCCTCTCCTCCATTCCCAGCAGGTTTTCTTCATGCCCCAGAATGCTTTCCAAGCTTTTGAAGAGAGCTCTAACTTAATTAAATGAACTAGAAAATATTTCTTATTTCAAGTATTTTCTGAAACGAACATGTGAAGATCAGTTATTGGTTAATTAAAGGAGATGATCTAAATGACCCCCTTTTGTTAGATGAATATTTCACCAGCAAAGAAAAAAAGAATAGACTTTAAGGGGATCAAACTGACAAGAATGTATGCTCTTATGAAAGCAACCTACCATATCGGACCTTTTGAAAAACCTCACATAAAATCCCTTTAAAAAATAGCATTATTGAACTTCTAAAACTTAAACTTTTAAAATCCCTTTAAAAAGTGAAAATACTGTGCTTACAAACACATGAAGCTAAACTATGCTTAATGTCTTCTAGCAAATAAATGATTACCTACTACATTGTGAAGATCATAGCTCTTATCTGATATATTGGCTTCCAAACATTTAAACTGTCTAAAAACTGGAAGGTACAGCGCCCAAAAGAAAGCGTTAAAGAAGCTGTCTGATTTCACAATGCCTCATTCTTTGAAGAAGGCAGTTTCCTTGATGGATTTTCAGCAGGACATGTTTTGGTGTTCTCAGAAGTTCAAAGCCAGATCCAGTATGGTGTGTTATTATGCAAAGACAAGGCTTTACGTACATGTATTTCTTTCTTCTCTTCTGGGAAAATAGGTGTATAAATAAAGTGAAAATCCAGTTGCTCTAGCTATCACAAATTTGTTCTTTACAAATATGTGCAAGTCGATAATAATATGTTAGTTTTTGAATCTGGAGGAAAAAAAAAGAAAGCTGGGTGCATAGTTACAAACAGTTGCAATGCTGAAGAAAAAAGAAACCCTCTTCAGTCCTCTTCTCCCTCAAAAGAAAAAACAGACTTTCTAGAGCTTATATTACACAAAGATGCATAGCTGACTACGCTTGGTAAAAAGCTCACCTTATTGAAAACAGCTTTGAACTCTTCAATCACATGCAGTTCTAGATAAACAATAATAATTTGCCGAATGGTAGAATTCTAAGACTCAGCGATATATTAGAGGAAAATGGACACAAATGGATTATAATCTGGATTCTGCAAACATTGAAGCATATGCTAAATTTATGGGATGAAACTATCCCCATATCCTACTAAAACCAAAGTGTCTGCAAAGGCTAAANGCAAAGACTAAAGTAGATCTCACAACAAAATAAATAACACACACACACACACACACACACACACACACACACACACACACACACGATAAGCTAACAAAACAGAATAAAGAGAATAACAGTAAACATTAAGAAGGCATCATGCTAGACAAATGCAAAGTAAACATGAAAGCATTCACTATGCCAACAAGTTATATGACTGAGTATCACTCTGCTGATGACAAAATTTATTACTACTTATGCTATATTGAAGGGGTTGGGGCAGTATAAACCTTGTGTGGTATCACCTTATTCACGCACATAATAAGAGGTGGTGGAAGAGAAGAAATGATGGTTGCTCTTTCTCCTCTATG
>VXAL01005999.1:883526-920222 GCA_013399475.1 Chauna torquata | reverse complement strand
GCTCTAATACATCAAGTTTGTAGAACTTCCCCAAAACACAACTGCCAGTGTTCTTGAAGAATGTTCTCAATTGTTTCTAATGCCTGATTGCTTTTATGTATATGTAAATGTGTGACCACACATGGGAAATCTTGTACCCGTGTATCACTGAGACTTTTCATCCAATGAATTCAGAATTTGCCTGGATAGTTTCAGAAATGATATTCAGAGAACTTTCTGATTTAAAATGTTAGACTAAGCCAGGCATTTGAAGGCAATCTGTGCAGTAGTAATGCTTCTTATTTCATGCTTGCTTTTACTTTTTCTATCAGTTCTGCAGGAGCTCTGTTTTATTCAGTGAAGCATGTTGAGCATGCTACAAGTTGACCTTAGGAATAAATGTTTTGCTGAGTAAAGCAGATGCTCTGAACTGTAGACAGAATTTTGTATTTTACAAGTCTATCCTTTACCCATGGTACTAGTTTTCCTAATATAGAATTAAAAATCTCACATCTCTGAAGGGAATATCCAGTCTTTCATCAGTTATAATGCAACTGCTTCAAGTACAACTTCCTGCAAGTTGATCAGCTAGTAGATGATATGAATTGGTAGAGTAACTTTAGTCACTGCTGGGCATGTCTTACATGCCAGTATCAGAGTAATCGTATAATGGACACCCAGAGGGCACCATTATCTGGGCACTAGAAAGAATCTCTGAAATGGTGTTGTCCTTTCTCTTTGTTTTCAGGCACCTTGTGAAGACTGCTCATTCTGTGGATGAGTAGGAATTCCTGTCATGGAAGTTTAGACTTTAAACTCATTAATAAGAACAGCAAAGAAAATAACTTCCATCTAAGACCATAGTCATTTACTGTATATCAGAGCAGACTTATCATTAGTGTTTCCATCTGCTTTACAATGTGCTGCTAAGGTGATTTTTGCTTTATGAAACAAGTACTTTCAGGATTATGTAAGGTTTGGATATATGCAACTCCTGAGGCCCCCTTATGAAGCTTAAGTGCCTTTTCACTCTAAATATTTCAGTTATCAGCATCTTGTATGCAGTTTATTTCATATTAACAACAAAATTTACATATGTTATTAGTTTAAAAACAGAAAAACCCAGCCCATTAGGTTTCTTCCAAGAACATTAAAACACATGCTATGCCTATGAAAAAATGAATTTTGAAGTGGTAAAATCCAATGTTAATCATGAGTACGAATCCTGATACATTTTTCCCCTCTTACAAGTGGTGTATTTATAAAGTGTGAACAAAGCTTAAAGTTATGCACATGGATTTCTACCTTCATGGAGTAAGGTTAAATATAACTATTCCTACATGTGTGCAGACACCTCTAACTCAAATCGGAATTTCTTCCATGTGGTTCAAAACGATCTTAAAATATTTCTGGCATGTGCTGAGTATTTTCTGAAAGAAGGAGCAAAAAGGTCTCTGGACCTGGTGACCTGGCAACCTTTTGAGCAAGAACATGAGTCTATCCTAGACTCTCTAAAGGCAGCAGACAGTTTTTTAAGTTGTATTCTGTGTGAGTAGTGAGACAGAAGATGGTTCAAGTCCTACCATAAAGACTAGAAAACAGTCTGTGGCTGGCAATGTTCAGGTTAGGTTGGAACTGAGGTTTGGGAGGTAAGATAAAGCTATATCTATATTGTTTTCTTATGTAGGTAGAATGGAGAAGAAACTGAAAACTTTCCTTTCTATTGTTGCCTGTGTAGGAAAGCAATATTTCCTGGTGTACACAGTAAAGAAGCTTCTTCTTTTGTCACAGATAAAAGGAAGGGCTAAAGATCTCTTAACTCCTGCATAGCTGGTGGTCTCAAGATTTATTTTACCTGGTTATCATAGATTCATAGTGAGTTGTTCTCTCCATGACAGATATCTTTCTAGATATCTAGAGCTGTCTTTGTGATATTAGGTCTTGTTTGGTCTAGAATTCTTGCTGACAAAGAATAAACATAGCATACTTGTCTTTTTTCTATTTACTAGATTCGTTTTTCTGTTGCTTCTCCAGATACATCTGTGCATGGCTGTAAAATGCAGTGTTTATAGTATAACTGCATTTGATTCCTCTGCAATTCTCATATTCTTGTGGCTTCTGTTTAACAAATAAGGCGATGTTGGTAGATCATATGCTGTTTTCAAGTAATATTTTACTCTGTTCCAGCAAGTCTGGCCAAGTGTATTTCCTTTGAGATCGCCTTCTACTTCATGTGCAGCCTTTGTTTCCTCAGTCATATTGCTTTTATTCCCTTCTTTCTCTCTCCTGTTTTTTAACTACACTGTAAACTGTATCTATTCTTATTAATTTCTGGTAATCACCACTGCTGTTTTATATGTAGTGTCCATGTTTTCTGATGTGGACAATACTAAATCTCAACTGCTTCAAGTATCGCTACCTTCTGTAATGACTTTGAGTGGTAGCCATCTCTTTTCTGCCCTAGATGCATGGGCTAAAAGCTGCCAGTTACTAACAGAGGCACTTTTATTTTTTTGGAATCAAATATTCTGTTGGTATTAGATTGAGAAGCAAAAATATTTTTATCAACATCATGTTTTGTTGATCAACAATTTTCGTAATGCTTTAGTTCTCATGGGGGTTTCTCACAATCATTTGCTCTTGGTTTTTCATAATCACACAACTTAGCTATTGTCTATTTCACTTAAGTGGTATGTTTTAAGAGATGAACAATGCTATATTCCTATCACTGGGGAGAACTCCTAATCTGTCATTTTGTTTTGAGAAAAATGTTTTTTACTTTGCCCTGGAAGTCCATTGCTTGCTCTATGTACAAAAGTATTGTAATGTATTCTTGTTGTGAATGAAGTTAACAATGAAATTAACTTAAGCATTGAAAAATGTGAATCAAATCTCACAGTTTATACGAAGTTTAGGAGGTGTGGAATCCAATGTTTAGGAACTAACTGAAGATTTAGGGTACCCTGGATCAGTTTGCTACTCCTGTGTGGGTTTCCTGTTTGAGGGCTTCTGATGCTTTATTTCCTTAGCTGCAGTGCGCTTACAATTGCACAAAGTGCTGTAATCAATATTTGCTGGGTGCTATAATACTGCTGTGATGGGAGCCATTTCAATATTAACAAAATCCAAGAGTAGCTCTTTCTCAGAAGTATAGAGGCTGATTTTTAGAAATGTCCAATGAATCTTAGAGAATGAGTATAGAACAACATGCCTGCAGATAAAGCATCTTCACACCTGCTGAACTTGTGCCCTTGAAAAATGAGATGTCCTCTTATTTGAAGGGATAATGGCTATTGTGCTCATCTATTCAATATTTGGTTTTCATAACTCCTGATTATCTCCTGGTCTGAGAGTTCTGAAGACCAATCTGTACATAGCATAAAATTTATGTATAACAACCTAGGTAAACACTGACTGTGAGAGTCAGGCAAACATAACCTTTATCATTCATACTTGTGCACCTCTCATATCTCATGTCCATTTGTGAAGTCCTCTATTAGATCAAGTTCCCAGTCATATGAAGGGTCTGTTGGTCTTTGCCGTTTATGATAACTGATGAAAGCCAAGGTCATTCATCTGTGCATGGCTCAGAACATCTAAAGATCCCGGTAGATGAATTTACATTAGAGGTTAGGAGCCTATTGTTTCAACCTAGAATGTGACATTCTTGTAGAAGACTTCTTAAACTTTGTTCAAGTTTTTTATAGAAATGATCTGGGTGGATGTCTAAGTAGAAGAATGGGATCTTTCTATAAAAAAGACCTTTTGGAGTTGAACATCATGAAAGCTATTGGCATCTGCTTAGGGAGAAAATATGGATTACTAGTGTAAAGACTGATAGCTCTGGCAACGGCTGGACCTCAACTAGCATAGAAAATAACCATGGGAGTAGTATTAGCTGCACCAGATACCTGCTAGCTTAGGCTAGAATTCTTACAATGTTTTTGGAAATCAAGGGGGAAAATGTTTGTCATCTTAACACACCCTTGGATATACTTAACAGGTTTTACTGTTGAGTTACTTCTAAAAGGCCAAATGACATGCCCAGGTATTTCCTTAACAACTTTTTCAGTTTCCTGTCCTGAGTCTGGCATTTCACAGTAGCATTACTAAAAGCATTTAATTGGTCTCTCTTGTATATCTGGCAGTTTTCTGCATCAGTTCAAACTTCCTGTTTGCACTGCCTCCCACTCTGAGTAACAGGAGATGTATACCTGCATATGTGGTTGGTTTATTTTTTTTTTGAACTCTATTCTTGTGTATTAAATTTCTTAAACTACAGAGGCAGTCAAGCCCATTTTAGTTCTTGGTACTAGATCTTGTGCTCTTTGGCTGTGAAACCTTCATGTTTACAGTGAAATAACTTGTTAGAATCATCAAGTATTTTGGCAGTATTTATATTCAACTGTGGGAGTAATCTCATGCTGGGAATGTTGCTTTGGGTCTGCACAGGGACCAAGATCCATCAGCACCTGTATATACCTATGAGAAAGGTTGTTAATGTCAACATCATTTTTCATAGGCTCAGGGTTAACTCCTGCATGAGCAGTGCCCAATGCTGCAACTTTGAACGTGACCTTCCCTAAAAATACTTCCCAGATTTGTTCTTAAGAGATCGTCAGAGTTTGTTACTTTCTCAGTAAGCTCGTTTTGCTTATGAATCTGCCACTTAGCTGAGTAACATTAAATGTCACTGTCAAAAGCTGACTGATTGCAGCTTTCCATGAACTTGGATGCAGGCCACCCAGTAGGTAATAGATTTGCATTTGCTGCAGTTTTCCATGCTGTGCTGTTTCTGGCTCCTTGATGGTCATTTCTTGCTTTTTCCTCTACTTCTGAAGCTCTATGTAGAGCTACACAGGTTAGCTCATTGGCCTCGCCTCCTCTCTCTTCCTCACCTCTGGATCCTTCAAAGTTATTTCTTTGTACTCTGCATCCCTGGAGGGTTAATTTTATCCCTTTTACTTTAGCCGCAGTATTTTTGTGATGTTGTACAACAGAAAAGAACTATGCTGCCAGGTGAAATGTAGTTGGCTCCATGGGTGGCCCAGAGAATGTAGGGATTGGGATCTTCTGTACCTGCCTTCCCACAAAATGACAGCAACAGCAGCAGTCAGTGGGGATCCTGAAGCTTCAGGCTTCTTTGGTGATGGTCTATAAAGTTTGTCTCTCAAAGGCTTTCTGAAGTTTCTAACTCCGTTACAACTTTCTCTTAACTAATAAGTACCTGTATGGTAAAAAGAAAGATGACTTTCATTTACATCTCATGGGGCTCTTCGTAGAGGAGCAACTTTCTCTCCATCAGAGAAAGGCTCCTGCAGAATGGTGGGAGCAGTTGCAACTTGCTGTTTTTCATGTTAGAAATCTGTTTCACTGGCTACATTAGTGTCCAGCTCTATACTCTAACAAGAGTGGGAGGTTTCCAAAGGTCCTCTCTCACTGAGTGTATTAGCAAGCTGGATGCCATGTGAGCATTTCTTCAAAAATCTCCAGCAAGTCTTCAAATGGAAACTTAGATTCCCCACCCTGATTTCCAAAAGCCACCTCCTTTATTAGAAGGCCCAGAGGAGGCTCCTTTCACCAGAGAGTAAATTTACCACTTTAATTTGGACATTCACAGGAACGAAAGAGGGCCAGAAAGTTCTAAATTTATGAATTCAGAAGATTTGGTGTGGTGAGGGTGTAAGTGATCTCTGGCAAGGTACATCTGAATGCAGCATTCTTTTTCTACTTCTTTAACTTGGCAAAGATATGTGACATTACTATTAGGGTAAAACTATGTGAAGCAGCTGCACTGACAGATAAGATTAATTATCCTTTACATTGCTGACATTAACCCTACTTGAAATCAGGGCTGTGGGAATTGTTACCCCCCTCATCAGATCTTTGAACAAATTTACTACCAATATGCTATTTTAAATTATCATAATCTAATGAGTCAAAATGGACTGTCACCTGCAGTTTTCTGTTAACACTTTAAGATTATCATCTCTCTCACTTTTAAGTGAAGAGGGAAAACACTAGCAGCTTTCACTTAGATTGTGGAGTTTCTGCGGGGCACGTGTGCCTTAGATACCCTTGCAAGCAACTTACCACAGTGAACCTGAGATGGTGTCATTAAAAAGATCCTTGAGTCTAGAGTAGCATTGGGTGTAAGCACCAGATCTGCTTTCTATAGAGATGTTGCTCAAATATGGACAGGAAGAAGTATTGGTGTACCACAGGGAGGCCATCTTTGTAAAATGTCTGGCTGGTGAGTCTTGTGTGAAAAGACTATTCTAGCTTCATCTGTTGTCTGCTTTTATCTGTTCCAATAATTAGGGTAATCAGCTAAATATTTATCTCTAGTGTTGGAGTGCACTACCAGAAACAGGACCTGGACTATGCTGATGAGCAGAGCTGTCCAAGCGGGCCATACTCGGGTGAGATGAGCGTGTCTGTTACCTCTGGCTTTGCTGTTTGGCTCAGGACCTTTTAGAACTCCCCAGACCCATGCTTTTTTTCTGCTAGTGTTGTAGTGGCAGCCCAGGTGTGTGAAGGTCCTCAGTCTCTACCAGCCTGGTGGCATGACTGTTGCTGAGGAATGCTGGTGTAATTCTTCATGTGTTGTGGGGATCATTCCCAGGGCATATCTATAGATACAGAGAGCTGGAAACCTGGGGATGGTTCCCTAACCTTTGTCAAGATCTCTAATGGAGGATATGGTGTCCATAAACTTCTAGGGACTGAAATTCCTACGTAATTACATTGATAACAAATTTCTTCGTGGATTCCTGGTAGGAAGTGGGGAAAATGCCAGTGTTCAGTATGGGGTTAGGACACAAGAGATTATTGTCATTAGTTTTATACAGAGTTGTCTCTGTCACATTAAAGTCAATTTTAACATGTTTGGGGCATTCATCACTGATAAATATCTATGTTGGGAGTAAGAAAAACCAAGTGCATTTGAAATCGCACATAAAAATCTCCTTGGAAAGGGAAGAAAATGCAGATGTTTGTAGAGAAATGACGTTTGTAACTTAGCAGTCTGGGGTAGCCCATCCCTTAGTTTATAACACTAAGCTAATCAAAATTATGAAAGCCATGAAGAAATAGTGTTAACTTGACTAAATTTGGAATGGGGCTGCACACCTGTTCTTCTAAATATAAGTGACTCTGTAACATGACCTGTTCAGTCGTCAGAAAGGGTGTAAGCCAGTGAAAGCTTGCACTGAGCCCTGGCTCAGGCTGGGCTCTGTCCGTGAATGAGGGCAAGCCAAGGAAGGGAGAAGCCTGCAAGAATGTTTTGGCACTACTTTCTGGCTCCCACAGTGACCTTAGATACATATCACTTTATGTAATATTTTTTTTGAATGTGTATAGTCAGCTCTAGTTGCTCGTTGATCCCAACTAAGCTCCTTGACTTGGCTCTGCTGTCAAGTGTTCTTGTTTGACCAGGTCTAGTATGTTACATGCCTTGAAGCTACAGGCGCTTCCTTACTATATGGAAATAAATTCAAAATCTCTATTGCGATCACTTGTTGAAACAGCTCTGACTTATCGCACTAAGGTTCCCTGATGCTGACAAGCTAAACAAATTTCACTTTGTGCAAAACTCTGCCAAGCAAACCTGCTTCCAGATCTTATCCAAAGTGTGAAGGTGTCTTACAGAAGCTCATTTAAACAACTTCACACCATCCTTCTCAATAGAATTGAGTCTGCATAATCCACATGAATCTCTTGACTTAAACATTGAATCTCAATGCATCACTGCTTAGTGGGTGACAGTCAACATCCAAGTACTACTAATTAGCTTTTTATTTAAATGAGTTGAGAACTAAACTTTTGAGAGCTTGGCAAGCCTTGCCAGTTGCAACTCAGAGCAAACTTCTGAAGTGCTCTCGTTAATTCCACGCGTTCCTCTTAGGCGCGTTTTCTATCTTGTCCTACAGATATCTTTCTCTGCTCTCCTGCTGGTATTCTAAAATGCAGGCTTATTATTTATTCTACCTAACATATCAATTTTCATAAGGGGCACTGGCTATCAAGTGTTAAATATCTGTTTTGGTGAAGTAATGTTATGTTTGTTAGTGCTGTAGCTCTGCCTCTCTGCAGTGTCCTTGCATTGGTTGATCTTAAATCCTTTAGAGTACACTGGTTAGCAGCTTCCTTTCAGAATATGTATTTTTTCCCCAGGGGCACATATTTGAAGTAGCAGCCCACCTACTGATTGATAATATAGAGCTGTAATGTTTCTTGCAATTTAATGGATGTGTTGGCATTGAAATTGTCTTCACTCCAATCTTATACATTTTATTTATATACATCATATATGGCTTTTGTTACTAGATTAAAAATTATATTCCTAATGACTTCCATGGTAACTTTGAAATAGCGTATATATTGCATAAATAACCTTTCAGCTGAGAAGTGATTTACATCTTCCCAAATAGCATGATTTCTTTGTAAGGCTTATTAAAAACTCTCAAAGGGCACTTTATTTTTACCTGCCGTTGTATCTGCGCTGTAATTCATTGCTCCGAGAAGCCACAGGGGAATGGCAACCCTCTGCAAGTAGGCAGGCTGACAACAAGTAGCGCTGGCTCCAGGTCCTACCCCCATGCCTTTGCTACAACTATACCTTAGCTCTGCTCTGCGATATTCTGCCTGTTTGTTCCTGGACCCCTTCTAAGCAAGGATTAAGGGCATAAAAATGAATTGTGCAAGACTTTTCTTTATGGTGATTTTATGCTGTGGGGAATTCCATTCGAGATTAGTTTTTTTTGGACCATGAAACTTCTTCCAAATCTCTTCTAAGCTGGAAGTGAATTCTAGTTTCCTGAGGTAAATAAACACAACTTTAAAATCATGTTCCATCCACCTGCCAACATCAGGTCCATAAGGGCAGCCAGAATCTATTATTGGTTTACACTGGTGCAAGTCTTCTGATGTTAAGGTTTGAAACTGTGTAACAGAGTGGAATTTGGCTTGCATCCTTTATATTTTGTATGGCATGGCTGAAAACCTACAGTTGAAACAAAACTCTTGTGACTATATAAAAAAAAAAAAGTGATGGGGTGGGGGTGATGAAGAAGGCAAGACGCTTCTTCACAGAAGTCTGTATAAATGCATATAGGCCCACGAGTGAGTAAATACTGATTTATCCTTAATATATTAATAAGCCTATATATTAATACCTGCAAATATAATTTTTATCACTTCCTTTCAAAGGGAGGTTATTTTTGCAAGTGTTGAATACATGTGCATGAAATGCCAGTCTGTTAATATTTTCCCATGGAGAATGTTTGGGTGTCAACATTGCCAGTTTGTGCAATAGCTGTCTGGTAGTGACTAGAATGGAGATGCCATTATAACAGTACATTATGGAAAGTAACTTGTTTTGTTTTTTTTCCTTGCTGTTTTTTATTATGTTCTCCCCATTTTTTAATGATTTTGCTATGACATGGTTAGATTCTATGGTCATTATATTTCCAGGTGAATGCTTGGTGGTCCACCAAGAAAACTCAGTGGCTTTTTTATATGTTGAGTAATTTTAGGTAAAGTTAGAAGCCATGAATTTTAAAATTTCCATGAAGAAAAAAAATGAAGATGGTTTCTTTAAAAAATAAATAAAATCGCTATGGAAAGGATACTGCATAGAAAATTTTTGAAATAGCACTACATCACTCCAAAACATATAGAGAATAATGGGAATGGGCCACTCTTGTTTAATCAACAATTCTAGAAGAACAATTTCAGTTTTCACTTGCACTGTTGTAGTGCAACTCCATAGAAGCAAAAGGAATTTCTCAAGATTTACATGCTGACGATCTATTCACTGTTGCCTGTGTTTGTACTCATTTGCTGGTGATGTCTTTGCAAAGCTCAGGGACTTAGGCAGTGTAGTCTACTTCCATGGGAAGAGAGGGCTATTCTAAACTTGCAGGAAAAAAAGGCAGCTGAAGTCAGACTGGTTATCTGTGTTTTCAAGCATTGCTTGTCAGAGAACCAAAGTTTTATTATAGGGGAGGGAGTGATAAATAATATATAACATCAACTGGAGTAGGATCTGGACCGGCTGTGGAGTAAGCGCGTTGTGCACATGTAAGCTACTCGAAATTTATGGAGTCTTCCACGAGTGCGCCTGGAAAGAATTTCTCTCTCCTTCTCTGTGCAGTATGAGAGCTTAGTCTGTCCATAGTAATTAAAGATAAATTGTGATTTCGTGTAACATTTTGATGTGTATTAATCGCAACAGATCAACTTACTAACATTTTTGGTTTTGCCTTGAATTTTGGCTAATTATTTGCAAACAGTAGTTGCTTTAGTAAAGGCTTTTGCTTTTCTAAATTCTGTGCTTGCTCAAAATCTATCTTGGAGTCAAATTTATTCTCACAAATGTTATTAGTGTTTCTGGGTTTGCTGGTTCTTAACTTGGATTTTTAACAAGTTTGCTTCAGAGGTTGGTTTACCCTCCTGTGGGAATTCAGAATTTGAGATGATTATTGGATCTTTCCTTCTGCACTCTGAAAGCTGGAAGGAAACCTTAAACAGAAGGATACTTCTTTAGGGAACAGCTGTACTGTTAGTCCCCTGGGGTTTTGTCTGAAAACATGGCTTCCCAGACTCAGAGATGGATGAACACTGTCATCTGAGCCTCCCTAGCAAATGTGCTGAATTATATCAGGAAAGGATGAAAAGCTGGATAGTTCTGGCAGGAATGAGAAAAAAGGCCAGGTCAGTGCTCCAAAACTGGCTTCCGCTCTACTTTCTGATGTCTACAAAAAGACTTTTCAAAATTTTACCTCTGGTCCTGGTGTGTTACAGATGTGCAAGAACATTCCCCCCCAGCCCCGGGTTTTATGCATATTTTATACAACATTATAATCTGTACTTTTTGAGTAGAAAGTTCACATGTCAATGACTGAAGACAGCTACTAGGTAGGGGCTGACTGCACTAGAAATGAAACTGTTGGGCCCTTCATCTTGACAGACATATTAAGAGACGTACCGATAGCGTTTTGTTATCCCTCTCCTCATCCATGAAGCTAATGACACTTAACCAGTCTGTAACTTTACATAGTGTACTCAGACATTCTTTTCCTCCTGCTTCTCATCAGCATTAGCTTCAGCTAATGATTAGTGAAATCATAAAATAAATGAGGAGTTACAAGGATATGAGGAATGAAATACTTTTGAACAGTATGTGGCATGTAACATGATTCTGGCTGATGCTATGGAGCAGGGTGAAAAAATGACCCGAAGTGGTATGAGAAATCCTACCCTGGAGAAAGCTGATACTGCTGCTGCTCCCAGCTCCAGCCTGCGGAAGGTGAGTGGCAACGGTCAGTAGAGGAAAAGGCACGCAGGCAGGTGCTCTCCTGGGGCTGGTGACACCCAACAGCAACTTGTATCTCTGGGAGTGGGGCTGTTGCTTGTTTGAGAGCTAGCATCATTGATAATGCTCTCATGCTTCTCTAGAAAAGACAATAAGAGCATTTTACAGCAATGATTACTAGTAAAGCTTTACCTTCCCTCCCCTCCCCCCCATACCCCCACCCCCAAAAAAGAAAAATTGGCTTTCTGGCAAAGAGAACTGTTTCTGGACAGGTGACCAGTATGTAGACTTAAGTCAACAGTGGGAGAACACAGGGTCATTTTTTCCAAATCTACTGCATGATGACCACTGCACAATTTATTGTGGGAGTTTTTCCTAAAACCTGTGTTTACAGAGGAGGTGCAAACAGCAGAGATAGTATGAAGTGTTGGGATCTTTGGAATTATCTACGTAGTATAGATTTGAATTTAAGTGGTGATTTCTTTGGTATCAAGACTCAATTTAAATATGGCTTGCTGCCTACTAACTCTTTAAAGAAAACCAGGCAATGCATGTAATCTAGTTTACATAAGAGTGCAGAAGAATGCAGCGCAACTGTCATATGAAGACACTGGTGCATATTAAATGATGTGTAGGACAATGCAGTAATCACAAGAATGAGCTCCAAGTAGCCTGTGATTTTATTGGAAAAATTGTGAAGTATGTGCAATGCTGCACTTACAGGTTTTCTTTGTTACACTTTATATTGTAACAGATACCTGGTGACCAAAGAAACTGTTTTTTTGCTGGCTGCTGTGGGTCAGTTGCTAGCAAATAAATAACCCCCTAATTTTACTTTTCTGGATTTTTATTATTTTTTCAGCAACGATGGCTTTCTTCTTTCCTCTTACTCTCCCCTCAACTATTCAGAAAATAAAAGCATGAAGTATACAAACAGATTGCACTAGAGTAGATGCTGAACTTCTGGAATATCTGTTTGTTAGGGTCAGGCTCTCTGATTTCATGCATAGGTGTAAGTCATGTTCAGGTACGAAATGCTATAAATGACTTTGAAGAATCTTGCTCTTACTAAAACCAGGGCAAGATTCACCATCTTTAGGTTATAAAATTCTCATCTTTCTCAAGCCTCTTTCTTTTCAGCTTTCTGGTAAGAAGTACAGTAAAGCATTTCCAGAGGCTTCACCTGCAGAAATCCACTCTAAAATCTGTGAACTCATCCTTTGCCTTTTAGGAAGGGGTTATGACAAATTAAACTCCATGCCACTGCTTGCAAATTTTGAATTGCTGTAAGCAAAGCATACTGCAGAGCTGCTGAATAGTGTAATGTAAGACTTGGCACTGTTAGTTCTTACAGGTTTTGCCAGGATCTTTGGTGTTTTTTCTTCATATTGCATTAATTTAGTCTTCCACACTGTTAGAAACAAATAGAAAAAAGAAAAGGTAGTGAGCAAAGTTGTTTTAATTGCCTTTGGGCTACTGAATATCTAAACAACCAAAAGCCCTTCTGCTGTAACCTCTTTTTCAAAATAATAGATGAAAAATCAAGGTTTTGTCTTAATCATTTTAGATTCTGGGCTGGAGAGAGAGGGGGACAGGCAGACATTTAAGCCTCTCCTGATGACCACTCGCTCCTCATTTATTCATTCATGAGGCAGTTGTGGTGCTTTGTGAGAAGGAAGGTACACAGATGTAGGGTAACTTCACACTGGCTAGGGGTGGGAGGCTTTAGCAATTGAGTAGAACAGGGATTATTGCCTCCGGAAGTGACAGATCACTATGGTCAGGAAAATGATCATGGAGGAGCAAAAATATTCAGTGTGGCAGAATGGGTTGCTGTAGACTTTCCATACTGGAATATCAGGCTTCTGGGGGGCACAGAATGTCATATGGAGGCTCAGAGCAAGTTACATCAGAAGTCTGCTACTATGTTACCCAGGTTTACTTTAACTGTTTAATTTTTGTAAATGCCTTTACTCCTCAGATCTGGTTTTACTGAACTGATGGCATTTCAAATGATGTTTTCAACAGTTCAGATATTCATACTTGTCTCTTGTGCCAAAATAGTATTCTTTAAAAGAGCTATTTCTCTGTATATTGGCATGACTCAATGAGCAACAAATCATAACTTTCTGAGTAATTTTCCTGTTGAAAATGTGTATAACAAGAAATTTAAGTGGAAAAAGTTTTGGATGCTTCTTGCAGTTTTAACTGAGATGAAAACTTTATAGTATCAAATTGATATTTAAACACTCAGAATTGAAAAGTTAAAAATGACTCGGTATTAAACAGATATAGTTCAATTTTTCAAACATTTTAACATGATTAATTATGAAAGGATGAACTTGAACATACCATTTGGCATCAAAGATTATGCTACTGGAAATGTGTTTTTTCCATGCAGTTTCAATGAAATAGTGGATTTGACTTTTTTTGTCACGAGACCTTTGATTTCAGGGACCAGTTTTGTGACTGAATTCTGAACCTCTTCTTATTGTAAGGAGTGTAGTCTGTATCAATACCCAAAAGTAAAACTAAGGTTAATGATAGGAAACTTGGTAACTATATGCTCTGTACGTAAAAGGTTTGTCTTCTATTTTAGGTCAGTACTCTAAATGTCCGGTTGCCAGTGTGCATATGGCTGAACTTGACAACATCTGAAAACTGTGGTGGCATGTGTAGAATAAGCTTGGAAGTCCCAGCTGTTAATGGAGAGAGGTGTGTGGCACAGGAGCTGTATCCACTACTGGCACTTCTGGTGCTTTTGATGCAGGCACAGGGTGAATGAAAATAATCATCCTGCTGGCCTCTGAGTGCAATTCTTTGAGTCAGGTCTTCGATGCCTCAGTGAGGGAATAGTGTTGGCTCCCCTTTGTATCCATTTGGGAATCTCCATCTCTAAGGCCCCAGTTAAGCGTATGTTAAGCATATCACATACCTACCTAAGATAGGGATTCCCTTTCGCAACTGGAATATTCTAGTGAGGGAGTTGTGTGGATTTAGAAGGTCAAATACTTAAATGCCAAAATTTTGGGCAGCCTCTTGTCCCCAGGGCAGCTGATCTTGTTTCCTGCCTGGTAGGTTATGTTTGGCTGGCTCTCCCCTTCTCTGGGAATAACAGTATTATGAAGTAGGCATTCCTGTGTAGTTACATCCAGTACCCATCAATAACAGAAAAGCAAAGACAGTAGCACCAGCAATTAAAGCCCTTTTTGTGTATCAGTCTGCTAGTATTTTTAGGAAGCTGACGGAATTTGGCTTGTCATCTAACACGTTGATCTTTTGCCAAATGTCAGGTCCCCTGACCAGCCGCCCAAGTTGCTCTGCCAACTGTCATCCTCCCTTGCAGAAAGAGGAATGCACTGGAGTCGGCAACTTGATGAAGAATTAACAGCCTCTGCCAGCATGCTCTAATTAAACAGCTATATAGACAACAGCTGTGAAAAAATCATCAATCACAGAATGTTTATTATTGGAATTAAAACACCTCGTAACTAATGCATAGATTTGCATTGATTACCATCTAGAAGGAACAATCTGTGCCAGCTTACTGTGGCCATTTTGAATGTCTCTATCACTTGCACTGTCACCCATCTGCATCTGGTTTGTTAACCACAGTTAAAAGGTTGATCAGCTTACTTGCAGCAAGTCAGGATCTATATCTGTAGAACTGCAACCCTGAACACTAGAAGGAACTCTAAATTCATGCTAACATGTGGGCTATAGCATGTTCCAGTACACCAGTCTTCTAGGCACATGGACAAGACTCTAGTTTCACTCACACTTGAGCAAATTAGAAGTAATGCAGCAAATGCTAATTTAGTTGCATTGACTTAAAACAATAATGAGCTCAGAAATAAGATCATAGTAACTTGCCATCTTTCATTTTCTCCTAGTATTCCACTGTACAATCAAACAGTGTCAATTGCCTAACCTTCTTTAATAGGAGGTGTCCTCTTCAGGTAGTGTATGTTGCAGTCAAGCTACTAAAACAATATATAAGGTGTTTGAAGATGGTCCTATAAAAATGTTCGTATGTGCTCACATTTGTATACATTTAACGCAATGTGTTTGTGTTGGTGATAGCAACATCTTTGGTTAGAAGCAAACTTGTCCTCCTCTATCAACACTTAGAAGGATGGATGCAATGTGAGTACAGTTGCAGTTCTGAAGCACTTGATCCATGTGCTTAGGGCCAGTACAATGCCTGAAGCCCCACTTAAGCCCTCAAAACTTGTGGTTTTCTGCCTAGAACCATCATATTGTAACTAAATGGAACAAACTTTAATGTTAGACCTCTACTACAACCTCTTTCTCCCTGAAGCATGAAACTGAGCAGAAAAGAGCAAGTGAGAGGTTGACTCCAAGGTTCTGAACCTGTGATGAGGTCTCTTGTCTGCAGTTACTCATGAAATGGTACTTCCAGAATCACATGCTCAGTAAGTGCTTTTCCTCATCTAGAAAAATACTTGAATTCTTCAGTGCCACTCACAGTCTGAAAAATGTACTTGAAAAAATAAAGAAGTTAGAAAACTTTTAAAGGAGAGAAACTGCTGTATTAAATTTTGAGTAAAGAAAATGTGTGGAATCCAGTCCTGGACTGCTTTTTATGGCATGGCATTTAGCAGTGCCATTTGTGTTTGTCTGCATTAACATCTCATTCTAACTTGTAGCACAGCAGAAATTTGAAGGTCTTGGAGGAGAATGGATATCTTTAAATCACAAAAATAAAAACAAATGTAAAATAAGGTGCAGAGATCTAAGTGTTGGATTACTGCCAGATAAAGTTACTAGTCCAGGCCATGTGGCTATATTGTAAACAGTTTTCTTTTGTGTTTTAAATTAACTATTAGGCCAGGCTTATGTCTACACATTGTAGGAAAGTCACATGATGAGGCATTTAATAACAATTCCTATTGTATGATTAAATTGAGGTAAATAAGTGTCTTTCATTTTCTTTTTTAAATAAGCAGCTGGGACTTCTTTCAAGACATGGATACTATAACTATATAGAAAATAGTTTTAGACTGTAATTTCAGTAACCAGTAACGTGTTTTTCTCTTCCTTTTAACAGGCACTTTTTCTACATGCTGAGCATAGCCCAGACCTTGTTAAATTTTTTTAGTAAGATGAGGAAAAGGACCTTTCCGATGGGTCTTACAGGGATTCTGCTTTCGCATGCTTTTCAGCTTTCACACAGGCTCGATCCTGAAGTACCAATGACTTCAGTAAAGGTAAGACTAAAAGACTTCTTGTAGCTTTTTCTCATGGATAACTAATTGGGCACATCCTGTTCTCTAGCGCTTGCCACAGAGTACTACAGCAGCAAGACAAGGTTAAAAAACAAACAAACAACATGAATAGTAAAATGTTTGATACAGCAGGTAAATACTTCAAGTTTTGTGACAACTCATGAAGACTGTAGTCCTATCTAAGCTGAATTTCCATTTACATGGAGAAATGAGCTGGCTAAATGTGCCCTTGTAAGTATATTCACTTCTTAGCCTTGCACCAGGAGAAAACTTGTTAACTCTAGAGAATGCATACTGTATGCTGGTGAGGCAGGTCTACTAAGCTGCTTTGCTCAAGCTGTGGTAACTTCTTTCTGATATAATGCCCTTCTTATAACCTTCTATCACAAGTTCATGCATTGTGGAGGATTTCAGTGCTGACCCCAGTGTATGGAGGTCTTAAGGTGTCCTCCAGAGGACACAGCTTTCGGATGAGAGGGGTTTTAAAAGGTATCAACGTTTCATGCACTGCAGAGTTTGACTTTACTGCCACCCTTGCAATATTTCTTCTATTTAAGAACAGTCAGGAATGCTACTAATGTAGCAGTAAACTTAATTAGCACAGACTGTAAATGTTTATTTGTTTTCTAATAGCAGAAAGTACATTATGAATGATTCCCATGTTCATTCATTGTAAAACCCTGCTGTTAGAGTAATTTGCAGCCTAGCTTTTTCTTATAACTGTTGGCATTGCAAAAGCAAAACATGGATTTGGTATTAGATGTGGAATAGCCAGCCACAAGAAGTATAATCTTGCTACATTTTTTAAATTGGACTTGCAATGTAAAAAAGATTAAAAGTGTTATATGCATATTGATGGATATTGAATTAATTAGTGTACTGTTTACTTTCAGAAACCTGCTTTTGTAGGCTTCTCAAATCTGAATTAGTATGTTTTTCATAAATATGGATTCACTACATCTCAGCTCTAAGTACGTTATGATAATTGGTTAAAGTTTTTTGCTTTTGAAATAAGTGTAAAAAAAGTGTACTTTAAGTTTTCTCTTATTGAATGCAACTTCACAGCTGCTTATGAAAATTTGATAGCAAAATTTAATTAAATTTTGAGGAAGTTACAGGCTTTTTGTAATATTTTTGGTGGCAAGTACTGGTTTTATAACATTGTGAATGTGCATAACAGTGTTCCAAAGTGAGCATTTGTTGACACTTGAAAGTGAATGAAAATGAAATCTATTTTAATCCACCCTTTCACTTTGTGCAGTTCTGTGTGGGCATTCTTTCTTCAGGTTAAATGTATCCTAATGAGCAAAATTTCTGGTTAGTTAAATTGTTTTATGGGTCACTCCTACCTAGAAATGAAACACAAGCTGGTACTGAAATGGTACTATCTCTGAATGAAGAGCTGCTCCATAGTCCTGCTTCATGCAGGACACACATTCTGTGCTGAGTCCCATCTGCATAAATGAGGAAAGCTAAACCAATTCAGGATTGAGACAGAGCTATAATAAAGAGGGGAATTAGCAAAATGCAATTTCCGCTAAGGCTGAGTGTGATATGCTTAGAGAAGTATCTTTTAGAGAAAGATTAAGCGAATGAGAAATAGCAAGATTGGCTTACTGGAGAGGGAAACTTCATTAGGTGTGGAGGACAAAGTATTTTAGAAATGACAAAAATAAAAACAGTACACAGAGGGCCAGGTTGGGGGAATGGTGGGTGTTATGAGCAGAAATAAGTTACACATCTCTAAGTTTACTCTAGAGAACTGAGAAATTGTCATCACATGCTGTCTTTTTGTTTTCAGTTTTAAATATGTCTTGCTTTTGGGTATTGAGAAAAAAGAAATCTTCACTTTTAATACCTTAATCAGTGCTGTCTTGTTTTCTGCAACTACAGTCTTTTCACAGTTGTTTCAGTCTTGACTGCTGGTCAAACTTTATTGAGCCACTTAAATTGATTAAGGTTTTTCCAATTTTGCAACATCATTAGATTCATTGCATTAGAGGTGACCTAACCATCTTTTCAGTGTCATTTGTCTCCTAAGAAAAGTCTGGAAGGTTGTTCAGCTGTTGATATGCTGGATTCTATATTGGCAATATCTTCATGAAGAAGCAAATATGAAAGGCATTGAATTTTTTTTGAAAACTGAGGAACACCTTATATACACTCAGATATACTGCTGGAGACACTGAGATGTCACCGTAAAGATTGAATACTACCTGCTTTTACAGCAAGAGCTCAACTTCTTGAAAGATCTGGCTGTGCTATGAAAACCAGAACATCTGCCGCATGTTCTTCAGGATATTTTCTATGTTAAGCATGTATTTTCTGAGGATTTCTAAATAATTGTTTCTATATAAATTTGATTATTTTTGGACTTTAATCATGACTTCAATATACAGTGGCTTCTGAAAAAGTTCCCATTCCAGAAGGCAATTCCTTGTTTTTTTTGAAGAAATAATTTGTTAGATTCTTTTTTTTAAAATTAGCTATTGCCTGTATTGTGCTTTTTGTGAAGATATTTTAGCTGATTGAAAACAGTGGAATAGCATCATCCAATCTGACACCCTGTGAAGCCATCTGGACTCTTTGCTGACCTGTTAGGAGTACCAGTTTAAGTAAAATAACCCATAAAGCTATGGGTTGGATTTTTCCTAGATTTAGAAGTCCAGACTCAAATCTGACAAAGGCAAGGTTACTTTGTATCTGTGTGTATGAGAAACAAAACAAAACTAAGTCCCCTAGGTTTGATGTGCATTCAGTTTTGGTCTTGTTGGGCTAGTGCTGGAGTAGGGGAGGAGGAAAGAAACAGAACGTGTGATGTACTGTTTTGTCCTTGTTCTTGGATTCCTGCCAAAGGGTAATCTCCTTTGCTCTAGCCTTAAGTGAATATCTGAGTCTTTGGGGAAGCGGTTAATTTCGTGAAGCAGCACCACTTTTGGCGGTGCTTTTAAACCTTTTTTCACTGAGGAAATATTGACAGAATATATAGGCATTGGATGGACTTTTAATCAATATGCCAAGCTGGCAAGAGGGGAGTTGGAAGTGTATACAAATGTCATGTGGTGCCAGTTGCTCACTGTTTTATTGGAAAAGACTGGTGTTCCTCATGTTATCACTTGGTGTTTTCCCGCTAGCTCCATGCTTTTTTTGCTCCTCTTTCCTTGTAACAAATGCAACTTTATGGGAACCCATCTAGTCTAATGGTAGCTCAGCATGGTCAACTGCTAGCTTCAGATGGCACATATGACCTTCCTGTACATTTCGGTTGTTGGTTTTGTGACTCCGACCCTGAGGTTGGGAAATATAAATCTGCCCACCCAAAGGAAATGAAACCTATGGATACTTCAACATCAGCATAGTAGGTAATATGTACTTGCAGAACAGAGGACAGTCGCTGCCAGCATCCTCTTCTGTCCTATGTTGAGGTAAACTCACATCAGACAATTTGTACTTTTATTATAGGACTTGTACTGCACATAACTTTGTAAGGAAAAGTGTGTGAATCTCACATCCCATAATGCAATGTTTCAAGGGCTTCAGAGAAAATAACGGGCTGGGGAATCTTCAAGAAGTAGAAAATACAAGAGTGGAAAAAAAAAAAAACATTTGCAGTGTTTGAAATCTGACCTTCTGCTTTAAAGTTGTGACCAGATGATCCTGAAGGCATTATCTTCTAGTAAAGTGCTTTAAGAAATAATGACTTGTTCAGTTAATATTTTATCATTACCATTTTGATATGAAGTGCTGGGATGGGATTGGGTTAATGCTGGAATAATGTGTTTAATGACTTTACAGGTGCGATAACAACTTCGCTTGCTGCCCTCCCAAATGAGATTTCACAGCATGTGCGGATGGTACAGAACTTTTCTGTCAGGAGGCTGTTGTTGCTCACATTACCTCTGCATTTAGGTCTTTTTTGCAATTGCTTAGAGACTTCTTATCAATGTATTGATGGCAAAGTCACTCTTATTTCAGTGTCCCTGACAGCTTATTTTTCTGTCTGGTGAATGGAGTTGCTTTCTCTGGTCTCTAAAAGTATCCTAAAACAACTCTTACACTAATGTTGATGCTTTTGCTCTCTTGCCTTGCCTGGAGAATACTACAATCACCTCAGTTCAATATTCTTTGGAATTAGAGGTGGACAATAATCAACATATGCTACTTCAAATATAAAATGTGTGTATCCAGATTATTTTCTGTCCAGCTCTGTCACTCTGCCTTTAGCAGTGCTTCACTTGAGCATCACTGATAAATTCATCATCATCAAAACTCATTTGATCTATCACAATTTCTCAAAAGTTCAATTCTAAAGTTTGTTTTATAAATTTAAAAGGTTGATTTATGATGCGAATTGGAAATGCTCAGTTTTAAATAATAGCAGTATCATTAGATGTGGGTAACAACATAATGTTTAACCTTCGAAAAAAGGCAGGTGTTGGCACAGATGGGAAGAATAATAAACCTATTGTTATCAAAATGCCTTAATATATTTTCAGAGGGGATTTCCCATTTGCTTGTAGGTGTGGTTGCACTTTTCCAAGTTCGATAAAGACAGCAATGAGAGCTGAAATATTTCTAGCACCCTTACAAATGGGTGTATATTAGTGAAACTGTGTGTGTGTGTCTTTTGAGGGAATCTTCTGGAACAAGTGCTCATTAATCCATGAGATTTCACTCACAGGTTTACTACCTTTGAAAGAAAATGGTGCTATTTCTGGTCTCCCTGAGGTTTATATTGACTTCTGCAGGCTTCTGGTTTGCTTATGGCTGAGGGCCATGAGGTTCTCCCTTCCCTGTGCGGATGGCACGTGTCAGTTCCCCAGCCCCTCTTGGCTCAAGTTGCATGCAGAGCCTTAGTGCAACCTGGCTAAATAGTAGCTCTTTGGCTAGTGTTTGGGGTCAGTATTACTATGAGCTAAACCGAAGGAATAACAGTGAACAGTACAGGCTGCAATTTCCAGAGTGCCTGTGAATAAGAGACTCACCTATGCAAGGTTTTCATTTGTATGTTTTATTTGTTTTCATCTTAAATGAATAAAACTTAAACACGTTGCTCAAAAAGTAGAGAACTGAATTAGCGAAGTCCTGCTGAGTAGGTTATGTTTGAACCCCTGGATAGCAAATGAAATGGAAAGTACTTTCTGCTTTAAGTAGTAAAGAATTTTATCTCCCTTTTGAAAACTCTATAGACACATCCATCAGGCAGTCTGACAGGGAAATTAACTTAGGTTACAGCACTGCAAGAAGTCCAGATTATGTTCCTGCTGAGCAGTAACAAATTGTGGTGAACTTTATAAAAAGCTTCATTCTGTTTTTCACAAAATAATGTAGTCTAGAGCTAGTCAGTGATTGCAAGAGAAACTGGGGACACTTCTGGAAAAGCTTGGTGTTTCTTAACAAGGAAATGAAATGGAATTGTAGATAAGACTTCTTTCCTTCCTTGAGTTTCTACGCAAGGAGTGCTTGTGTTCTGTGTTACTTTTTAAGAACACCAAATCTGCACAAGGACCAATTTGCTTTATTTATTGCAAAGTGAAAAAATCAAAAGTATTGTTTTCCTCATCATGGGGTAGTAAACTTTCTGCATTGTTTGTGGTAGGTCACTATTATCTTCCAGTGAACATGAGGAGAGATGCAACTATTCTGCTAGGGGTCCCAATGGAACTCTAATTTTTCCCCGGTGAATTTTACTTCAGTAATAAAATGTTTTAATCCAAATCACCTCATGTATGCATTTCAAATAGACCGGCATTTCAGTAATATTTCCTAATGTTCCATTTATTTAGAGAGGAGCTCTTACATGCAGCCAGGATCTAGGTGTTTTTCGACTTGATGTTCATTTCTAGAACCATAACCTATCTTTGCTTCTCTTGTCTCTCCATTCTGGCTCTGAATACCCTCCAACTTGAAGTAACTTCAGACCATTTTGTAATGATAATGAGAAGCTATGAACTCTTCAAAAGGGGTCCAGAGCTGTTTTCAAGCTTTGTGAACTTCAGCCAGCCATTCCATTACTGTGTCAGGTTTTTGTTGTTCTTGTTTTGGAGAATCTGAAACAGTGGGAGGTTTCTGGTGTCAGGTTTCTTTGCATCCTTCTGAAAAACTGTGCATTTGTATGAAAAATTAATATTTTTATATATTTGCATGTATCTAGGTATGGGTGATTAAATAAAACTTCTAGCATGTAAGATTGTAGGTGTTCTTAACAAAAGCGAATTAATTTTCTATAAATTTTATCTCTCCCAGAACAGTTGCATTTAACTACATTGCCTGGGCTATTTTTGAATAGCACCTGTGCATTCTTAAATGCAAACAAAAAAAACGGGGGGGGAGGGTTTGAAGTTCCTTTTCGTTTGGATATTCTTTTTAGTGTGAGCATTAAAAGCCACTGCTCTCCAAGTATCTTGTTTATATGGAAGTTAAGCTACCTTTTAAAAATAGATACAAGTAAATGCACTGAAAATTAAACAAAGGACAAAGTTTATTAGACAAGGAAGGCTAATATTGTTTATTGAATGTAGTGTTTTGATCTGTTTCAAAAGCCTTGTTCTTTCTCAGCAGGCAATAGGAATAAAATGTTTCTCTTACTGGCTTCTGCTTTACACGTTTTATGCTAGCCTTAAGGGATTCAAAACCTAAATAAACCTTAACTCACAAAAGATGCAAGTATGAGAAATCTCATCCTTTTTCTGGAATGGCTTAGGGGCTGATTGTTTATTTAATAAGCTGATGCCCTGGTTTTGCCACTGACACACTGACAAAAATCTATCACTGGTATTTAAAGTTGCAAAAAGGAAGAAAATTGGAAAGAAAGATGTGGGTCAGTGCTCAAAGCCACGAATGTCTGCTCACCTAGGCGTCTTCAGTATTTAGTAACTGTATGTAAAAGCTGTAGAGCTTAAAGTGATTTCGGAGTGGTCGGCAATGCTCTGATGTAATTAACTAACAGGAAGATTTCATTTGGTTTGTTGGTCACTTGAGTTACTGTGTAGAGGAACTTCCTCTGGGGAAGAGGGAAATTTTATCTAAGGAAAGATCCAGAAGACTACTTTAAAAAAAATCCTAATGGGCTAAAGGGGGATTTAAATAGTGCACAGGCTTTGTGCCAGTTCATAAAAGGTGAATGTGTCTTATCCTTGGATGTCAAGAAGAGGGCCATTGGGTGGCTGGATTTGGGAACTGCTTTTTGTTCTGTTCACTGAAGCAGCTGGGAGTAGTGGTGAAAGGCAGGTGCAGAGATTGACTTAGTGTCTGTATGACTAGCACTTCCTATGGAGTGTGAAGTGCCAAAACCAACCAACATTTGCAGCCAGTGCAAAAGCTGATGTTTTATGGATTGTTTTTGTAGGAAAAATACTATTTTGAAACAATGATCCAAAATACTTTTTATTGCTGCAAGATTCCCTTCCCACTAAACAGTATATTAAGTCATAAAATTTAATTCTATTTAGGCAGTGTTTAAACCAAAACGCATTGGCTATCTATCAAGGAAGAGAAGGTCTTTCCTGTGTCCAGTCCCTTTTCCTTTTCTCATATCTAATTTTTTTCATACCAGAAAGCAAGAAGGGTGTATGGAACTAAGTAGTAGGAAACAGTTGGGAAAAATGTTTTTTGTATTTTTTTGGAACCAAATAGGGAAGAGTGAGAATAGTCTTCCCATTAATTTACATTATTTCTTATTTGTACAGTTGAAAGGAAAGGGCAAAAAGGAAGAAATTTTCTTTCATGTCATGGATGTTCTCACCTTTCTCATATGGGTTTCTCCAACTGGCTTTTATAAGACCAAGCTATCATACTTTTCTCAGATGAGATTTCCTATGCTTGTTTCGTTCCAAGTTGCAGCAGGGTCTTCAACGATCACTTTGAGTTCCTGTTTCAGATAGTAGAATCTAAGTTTCACACTATAAATATTATACTAAGATTCAAAACAAAATCTTCAGATAAGGAAAATTTTTGGTTCTTTTCACTTACCTGGAATGTTCGCTTTTTTTGAGACTAGTATTTCAGTATGATTTTTGTCTTGTGACTAGAAGAAATGAAATTTGCATGGCTGAACCCTAAGAGGGTTAGTCAACCTACTGATCAAGGGGGAATTTGCGCATGATTCTGAAATGTGCAAGCAGATTGCGTTGTTAAATGATATGTGTTTAAGAGGATGGACATTGTGATTAAATTCTACCTCATAGCATTCTGATGTTAGCTTAAATTTAAATAACGGTATGAAATTGACTCAGGCTTTCCTGAAAGTTTCTTCGTTGCAGGAAGGAAGTCTGGAAGGAGTAGGCATATATCTCTTGTATTATCTAAAGTGGGTGAATTCAAATGCCCTTAAGATTTTCTTGTTGTTTTGTTTTGAGTCCTGTGAAAACTGGGAAGTAGAAAAGAATAAAGGAAAAAATGAACCAAAGTTTGATTTGGCTTTGGTTTGAGTTTAATCTGAAATAGTTTACTCAACACTTTAAACATTTATTAATTTATTCTCTGGAAATACACATTTCAAAATATAACTTAAGACAGCTTGAGGTGCTGGGCCTTACTCCCAATTTAGGATATACTGTATGCCATTTTGAAGCTGTCTTGAACTAAAAATATTTCTCCTCCTTTACTTTCTCCCTAAAGAAAATAAACTTCAAGTAGTTCCAGAAACTTGGTAAAAACATTTCATTTTGTACTTTCATCTATTAGAATGAATAATAGTATCTACTATTTCCCTTTAAGTAGCTTCCATGGGAAAACATTGTAATTATTTTTTTTGTTTCATATGGGATGATTTTTTCCAGATAATCTTTTCCTCTGAAAAGTTTTGCTTGTAGTGTTCTAATTTGTTGAAGTTGTCGAGGGGGAGGCAGGAGAACAGGGCAGAGACATGCCTATTTTGATGAAAGCTTTCCAACCAGTACCGTTCTGTAGTCTTTTCTAGGCTTGATTTTTCAGAGTGAGGGATTCTCCCTCATATCTACAGTCGTAATTTCACTGTTTGACGTATTAACTAATGCATGCAGCAAATTTTCAATGCTTGGTGGCTAAAGATGAAAATGTCTGAATAACTGCAAAATGAGCTTTAAATTCTAATTAAAACTCCTTATCAACACTACATTTCACTTTGTATAGTTATGGGTTTGGTATTTTCTGAATTGGTTACGCTAGATTACTTTATAATACTTTGTGATTGAGGAGGAGCATGACTTTTTGAACAATTTCTTTTGCACAGCAGGGTGACTTAAATTAGTGTGACTGACATCCTTGTAATATGTTTAAAAATCTTTGGAACAATTGATTTGAAACTTGAGCATTTTCATTCTGATTGGATCAGAGCACTGGGAAGAAGTTAGATACAAAAATGTTCACATAGCTTGTTCTCTTAAAACCTGATTGAAGGTATATCAAAGCATGTGAGTAAACTTCAAATGTGAACATCACTCGATCAAATGGAGAAATTATGGCCAAACAAACTGTCACACCTCACAGGGACAAAAATGAGTCCAGAACTTTACCCAATGAGAAAAGTAACAAAATGCATATGCTTAAATGTTTGACAAGTACATGTTAAAGACATGGAGAAAATGTTACTGTGGTTGATGTTTTCCCAGATGAAGGATCTTGCATATACAAAAGCCCAATTAATACCAGATATCCTTTTCCTGGACTAAAACCTAAAGCTAAAATGTAAAACTTACCCTGGACTAAACCCTAAAAAAGTTTTACTTGGCAATATTGCTAGCAATGTGCAGTATGTAATATGCTGTTTACTTGAGCTGGGAGTCTCTTGTATGGAATACTATTGCGATCTCCCTCTCCCAATTCCAGTTACTAATTTGACTCCCTTAATACATTTTGTATGAAAGTAGTGCTTATAGATCTCTAAGAACCTGTCTGTTGTACCTAGCCAGTAGAGAAGTGTGAACATTATAAAAGACAAATTGGATAACGGTAGCTAGGGATCAAAGCATCAATCCAACAAATGAGATGATAACCTAAATAGCTGTGTCCCTTCTGCTGGTGTGTGTGCACCTATGTTAAGAGTCAGTGCATTCCTCAGTATGGCAAATGATATACGCATAATTAGGAGCTGCAGAACTGCCCAGAATAATTAAGCGCTTGTGTAAATGAAGCTTTTCTGAACTATGAAAATCTGAACTATCCTTTAGTTGGTTGTACAGAAGTATTTACAGTATATTGTTTTAAGATATTATCCCAAGATCATGGAAACAAATTTAGAGTGGAAATGCACATGTACATCCTATTAAGTACCTATGTGAATGCTAGCATGGTTAGACTTGAATGAAGTTACCGGGCTTTGTATTTATCTGGCTGAGAAGTGAAAGAATCAAACTTGTAGCCTCTCTCCATGTTGTAAGGTTTACTTTGGACAGTTATTAGACCTATTCAACAGCATTCTTTTAAGAGCTTGCATCCTGATGCTTCAAAATGCAGAATTTCAGAACTCCATGAAAACATACATGAATGTGTTACTCTTGAGGTATATTTGTTTTGCATTAGAGATGTCATTAGAGCTTTTTCATTTAGGAATAGATCATAGCTACGAAAAAATCTATTTCTTAGACACTCAGAAAATACAGTTGCGTGTGGAATACTTAATGCAAAATATACTATTGTAGCTGAAACACTTTCTAGTGACAATGTGCATTCCTCTGCAGAAGTAATACTTCAGTTGTGCACTTGACTTTTCAGGTTAAAACTTCTTCTGCATTTACTGTTGTGATATCAATATGGTAGCACTAAAGAAATGTACAGTCTTTTCCCTTTTGTTGCCTTGCCTTGTCCATTTTTCCCATGAGACAAATGTTATCTAGCTGGAACTAATATATATTGAAGGGGAAGTCATGTTAGTAAAGGTTCGTAGGTTGACTGAATGTGTCCTTTTGTACTCCTACAGCGTGTTGTGGTGTTGTTCAGTCATCTGAACAGAGGTTTGGAGATGGTATTTAGCACAGATGATGTCATCGTACCTACAGGGTACGCTTACATGGCAGGGCTCAAGAGCTAACACTAACCAAATATTGATGTGTAGTTTATGCCATGCATTAAGCTTATGCAATGCTACTGGTAGTGTTGCTAATGTATTTTACGTCACTAAATATACTACATTTTTGTTCAAATCAAGGAAAAAAGTTAGCAAATGTCTAAGGCAGTGAGTTTCCTAAAGATCCAGAGATAGGTATATGGATGCAGTTTTTGTGACATTTTCTGAGATTCTCACCTGGTAATTCTCTGCTTGCTCAACAAACTAGAGAACTCCTCCTCTTCATGTCTAAGTTGGGTTTTGAGGAGAAAAGGGGGGAAAAAGAGTAATGAGAAGCAGAGAAATGTGTGATGACAGATTGTTTGGTGAAGCATTATGGCTATTCTGAAAGTTTGATTAAAATTTAAAATAAAATCAAGCCTAAGCTAGGACACCTTGCCTGAAGAAAGGTGAGGTCTGTATACAGCTATAAGTGTTGACCAATTAGGCAGGAGTGTGTGATTGCTGTTCTATAAATAACAAGCAGATGTAATAGCGACCTCACTATCATGTAGCACCCACACACCGAGCCATTAAACCAGAACATCCAAAGACCATCTCGCAACAAACACCTTCATATCCCTCCAAGCACTAAGTCAGCCTTTCTGTGCTTTCCTTCAGCTTCTCTCCTTATGGCTTCTTTCATTTTTCATATGCTTACAATACAACAATAACCACAGGGTAAAGTAGAGCTGCCAAAACCTGGTTGCTAGAAAGGATGGCATGTGGGTGTCTGATCTGAGCCCGGAAACCAAGGAATGGAAAATTTCCAGTGTATGGCTTTATGCTGGAATTACCTTAGTTTAAAAGAGTAGACAAATGATACCTTGAAGCCAAATGCTACCTTAAAGGCCACAGATAGGCCATCATAAAACTGGATCCCAGCAACAGCTATACACCCTTGCTTCCTATGAACTTGAGCTTGTGGGATCATGGCAAGTTTGGAGTATAAGTATCACTGGTGATGGCTAGGGAGCATGTGTGCACCCGCTTTCTAGGTGTTGGGTCTGTTTCTCTTCATCTGGATAGAGTTAGTAGGGGAAAAGATGTAACCACCACTTCTAAGGGAAAAAGAGCATAGCTTACTGGGAATAATTTTCTTTCTTTTGAGTTTGTAAGTAGTCATAAGATTCCTGTTACTACGTATACTGTTTCTGCAGAGAGCAAGGTCTTTTTGGGGTAGTTCCAGTAAAGAACATAGATACTGTCCTGCTAGCTTAGGCATGTAAATCCACCATACTGACCCTTAAAGTCCCGCTCAGTTTTCACCTAGTCCTGGATGCACTGTGTTTCATGTGCTTTTTCACAAGTGAAGTCTGTTATGTGCTTGAACAATCTGAGGCTTGAGGCATTTTTTGCCTCTTTCAGTGCCAGAGCCTGACTTGGCAGGTGTATTTGCAGTATACCTTGTGGATACCAGGTAGGCTCATGGTCACCACTTTCCCTCAGACTGCCTGAGGCTTAGTGCACTTTGTGCTATGTGGATGTCTCTTCACAAAAGATAGAGCAGCCTACCTGGACAACAAAAAACTATTTTGACCTTTCCACAGTTCCACAAAAAAACCCTCTTGATGTGTATAATGTTTGACATCTCACGAAACAATGCTGAATCATGTGAATACATCGCAGTCTGTGATGGTTCAGAACTGGAATGCTGACAACTCTGAAATATTTTTAAAAGTTGGTAATGGTTCAAATCTCATCAGCTTCTGTGATTTCATCTGTGTCTTTGGGAGGGTGGGATAAATGTCTCTGGACATGATGCCAAGCTTGAATTTTTAAGAAGGCTTGGATGAAAATTCCTTCATCTGACCCTCTCTTCTCTCCCATCGCAATATTATACAAATTGAATTTCAGGGCTCATGAGGTAAAGTTTCTGCTATGGTCAGCAGAAGCGTCTTTCCATCTGATTACCCTTGAGGTCAGAAACACGTAATACATTCGGGGGTGTTTCTAATCGAACAAAGCTCAGAATATGTGAGGGTTGTAGACAGCAGCTGGCCCCAGCAGAGACTAACAGATTTGCTGAGAACCTGCAAAGATCTTGGCAAGATGTCAACAAAGATACTGCAGGGTTGTTAAATGCCAGAAAAACGAGATCTTTGGTTTGCAGTGACGAAAATGGTATTTAGGGAGGATGGGATATAATAAATAACAATATCAGTACTGTGAACAAATTGCATCCATAAGTATCAGCCTGACTGGTAGGCAAGTGGTGTACTGTGTTTCATAGATAGGTGAGGTGAAGTAGAAGCAGGTGAGAGAAAGATGTGCTTTCTTACAGAAGCAGAGTATTACTAGAGTCAGGGAAAGAAGTCGCCTGGTCCTATGTAAGAATTGGTTTTAAAAGGAGTGAAGGATGAAAGGGAATAAAAGCAATGATGGAGAAAAGGTTTAGATGACTTAAAAGACTAGGAAAGAGAAAAATGGAGGTTGGGTAGATAAAATAGAGATGTTTGTGGAGAAAAGATCGCAGAAGGTTTTGGAGGGATCTTACTGTCTTTCTGGGAGAGCAAGAAATTGAGTCTTACAGCATCAGGAGTTTTCAGCATGCAGTATCCAACTGTACATTCAGGTTTACTCTGACCATGTATTTGCTAGTGACTTGTTCTGGCAAAATATGCAGGTGTTTCTTTGAAAGATTCAGGTGCTGGAAATTTTATCTGGCTATTTCTCTGATAGTGTAATGATGCATGCCTCACCATGCTGGGCCCTTAGAAGTACTGAGAAGATTTCAGGTCAGTCTGCAAGCAATTGCTTGATCTGTTTTGCTAATATGTCCTCTTTGTCTCTCACCAGAGCTTTAGTGAAAAGGTGCTTTCCAAAGAATTCAGCCAGAATTAGTATGTTACTAAGGCAGAACTGTGGTGTTTAAAGAGCTAGCTTCATGAGGAGAGAAAAAGAAAACGTTCCCATCTAATCTGCATATTGACCACTACACAGATTAGCAACCCTAATGGAGAATGCCTGCAAGGAAAATTTCTTCTCCACATGGTGCATGGTTGAGTCTTTCAGGCTGGTAGAATCTAATGTTGAAGGCCTCAGTCAATGCTCAGTGTTCCACAAATTTGATATAAATTATTCCAGAGATACTTCCTCTTCATTTACCTGGTAGAGCAATCACAATCACTTATCACTATTCTTAGGACCCAATTCAATAATAGCCTCCCTGATGACTTTATCAGGTTGAACTCTATGGATTATTGACAGTTCTGTTAACTAGGCGGCTTTGTTCTTTTGGCAGGATGCCAGTGGAGGGGGGAAAGCAGCTGCTCCTTCAGATGGGAATAATGAAAAATGCCAGCTGATAAAATCTTTCCGACTTTTGCAGAACTGGAAGAGGCCATTAGCAGTGTTTGAAATTCCTCGGGTTTTTTGCATCTTTGTGTAGAAAAAGAAATAATGTGGCAGGCAGGATACCATTGAAAATGTAATGCAATGGGTACTGGTGGAAATGCCAGAAAACAGGGGGCAGGGGAGAATCCCAAATGCAGACTAGCAGTAAAATATATGGATGAAAAGCAGTTTCTTATTGATATATGGGTCTATTTCAAAGTAGGAGGCAGCATGGGCTAGTTTTAGAACTATTGAATGGGCCAAATTCCTTCCATGCTATTAGCCTGCTCAGAAAATAATGGCTTTAAACAATAGTTTAAACCTCTGTTTTTGTGACAGTTATGAAAGCCTACACAGAAATGTTCCACTATTTGCTTTCTCTATTCCTCCCTCAGTTTTACTACCCCAAATAATATTTTGTTGTGAAGCACTGCCTTTAGCACAAATATTAAACTTCTGTAACAGCACAGAGCTTGGGAGTAGGTGCCACTTGGTAGTGGTACAATGTGTAAGCACTAAACAGATCCACAGAGGTGTTTGCCTGCTTGTAGACTGTCACCAGAATCTGATGTAGAAAAAAGAAAGCCCTTGGAACCCTTGGGCATAAACTTTTCTTTTTCAAGATGCTGTTAAAATAGGGAGCCAGTGGAAGCAGACTGGTCAATGTGGCTTCAAAAGCTGTGGGGAGCTTTCGACAGCAGCTGCTGTGTGTCAGGAGTCCATAAATTGACTTCCTGCCACGGGAGGCCTCCAGCTAGTTCAGCTGGAGAGTTACTGGGGGAAAAATCCTTACCCTCTGTCTTACCAGCAGAGCAAATGTATCCAGGGCTGTACCCAGGGCTGAGGAGGGGTTTGAGCTGGTGGATTCCTCTTGTCAGCCAACAAGATCTTGATTAATAAAACTGGTGTGGGTGGAGACCTTGGTGTTTTGTTGAGGGTGAGGGAGGGAAGGCGTTCTCCTGAGTAGTGTATACACATGTCCATCAAGTTCTTTGTTTATAAAAACTCCCAGATGAGAGCACACATTTCATCATGTGTCAGCTAACATCAAATAAAATCCTTGCTTTTTTCTCCCTCTTTCTTTGTCTTTCAGGCAGCAATGTGCTATCCCTTCTGTTCAGAGTGGATGCAAGTTTTCTTTCCAGTGTTCAATTCCCCTCACAATAATCTTCACAATAATCTTTATCTACCAGTTTTGGAACTGTCCCTCTCCAGGAAGATTTAATTTCCTCTAAAATTGCACTCTCACTGAATTAATAACCTAGCAGGAGTCTTTGGCAGAGGACTGAGTTTTGGTGCAGTAGGTGTCTCCAGATTTAGTGGCCTCTATCATCATCTTTGTTGGAACTTGTTATTTAGTTAAACTTTAACTCCTCAGCTGCTGAATCCGATCCTCTTGCATTTACCTTCTGTCTCTGCTGAAGTAGCCTGTCTTCTGCTGAGAGGTATTTAATGATCTCAGGAACGTACAAGCTTCTTCTCTACCTGTCTCCTGCATTACTGAAATTCTTTACTCGTTCAGCATATTACATATCACAGCCCTTCATGCCAAAACTCAGCACCAGGTTTAAACTCCTTTAGGTTAAAAAAAAAAAAAGAAGGGCGGGGGGGGGGAGAACCTGAATATGCTGTTTGATACCAAGAAGTGTCATTCTTTTCAATATCTGTGGTTTTCAAATGCAGTCATGAATCCTGAAATGAGGAGAAAAACACAAGATATTTTGAAAGTTTAGCCTGGCACGTATCCATCCTTGATTCCTTTTCTGTGCAGGATAGGGTATGTTTGTAGTGAAATGGGAAATCCAAAAGAAAGCTGAGCGTTCAAAATTCTGGAGATGTTTTGAGCCTTGTGGAAGTTGGTAGAGTGGGGGAAATATTAACTTGATTTAGAAAAACAATGTAATTCCTGACTTCTCAAAAGTGTTTTAGGTTTAGATTATTTAAGCATCAGACTCTGGAAACTACATTTAGATGAAGTTTAGTTAAAGATACCTGTTCAATAAAACTTTCTGACCTTGGTGACTTTTGGGGCTGGGAGGATGAGGCATGAATAATAGTGGACAAAAAAAGGTAACTGAGTTGTAGTAATTCTTAAACCACTTATTAGAGTTGGGGTCAGATTTGAGCACCCCCAGCTTCAGTGGCTTATTGGAAACTTCTGTAGAGTTAGAGCCTTGACAACTGCTTTCCCATTGCTTGAGCTCAAATCCCAGCTTTGTATGCCCACAGTCAGACCCTAGATATGAATCTTTTTGCCACTTCTCTCACAATGTTGTATCATGTGTGGCTGTGTGGGTAATGAGTGTTATGCAAAGATATCAGGTTCCACCCTGCAAAGGCAATTCATGTACTTACATATGGGGTTTGTTCTTCTGCCTTTTTCTGCTTGAGATGGTGGGTTCAAATGCAGTCTGCATCGCTTGTCAGTACATTGGCTTGGTCAGTGTGGTTAAATAATGCTGTTAATGCTTTTCAATTTATTTCATGTCAAGGAAGGGCAGAAACATGGGGAGAACTTAATTTTAAAACTCCTGTGACATGTCATGGCAATTTGGTCTGAGGAGACTGCACTGTCTGCATGCATGGTTTGGAGGAAGAACATCAGGGAAGGGCTATGAACCCCATCAGGCACACAGGCTAAGGTTCATAGATGGACTCTCTTAGGAGTCCCCTGTGCCCTTCTTCTGTGCAATTACCTGATACATGTGTTGGAATGGTCTGTGCGTATGTAAATACACTTTGTATGAGTGTGCTCTGTATGCATATAAGTTAGAAAGCACTGCTGAATTTTTGGCTTATATAGGCACATTCTGTGGCCTGACAGGATTACTCCCGTTGGAGTAATAACTAAGAGTTTTGCTTACTTAGGGCCTGTTCCTACTTCCTTTGAAGCCAATGGCATAATTCCCAGTAATGTTTAGTGGTGCAGGGTCAAGTCTTTAAGGATGATAGAATTTGATGTTGGAGGCCTCAGTGCTCACTGAAATATACAGGGGTTTCCCCAGTTATTTCAGTGAGCTTTGGGTAAGACTGCAAATTCCCATTGTTTCATGAAAATAATTACCATCTCTATAGAAGTTGTTGTTATTAGTGTTATGCTTCAAAAAGAAGAAAGTCAAGAGAATTTCTTTATATTAGCTGATACCTTGCACTTTTTATAATGCTACATTTACTTCAGGTAAGTTCCCAGAGGTTTGGAACAGCCACATCCAAAAGCAATGGACTTTTTAAATTGAAAAGGACATTTTGTGTTGTTGCCGCATCTCTTGTGACTTTTGAATATGTTTAGCTTCTACTGTTGCGGGAACAGCAATTCTCTTGGTATCTCAGCATTCAGGCTCCTGGACCCAGCTGGTCTGACCCCACAGCATCTGCAGGGAAATGGAGATAACGAAGAGATGTTGTAGCTGCTTGAGGGGAAAAATACTGGCTCTTGCTCATCTTTTAGGCCAGTGCCACTTGGAACTATTGTGGGTATGAAAAATATCTCTTTCAGTATGCTCCCTAACACACAAGGAGTTCCCTTTAGTTCTGAAATTGCCTTCACCCGTGTTTCTCATATGCTACTGGGAGTTTGCCAAAGCTCAGTTATTTTTATATGCAGACTTTGGTACTTCAGGCTTGCTAAACTAGATCTTTAAGGGATAAAGTAAAAATACAGCAGACTGGGGAGGAAGCATAGAAAGCTACTAGAGGACATTTGTTAGCATTTGTTCGTTGTTTGGTTCAACAAATCTATTGACCTAAATGGCATACGGGAGAGCCCATCTGTTTTCCCATGGTTTTAAAAGGAAAATGGAGAAGGACATGAAATTTGTGTGTATAAATATTCCATTTGGATACTGCTGACCTACTGGGTTGCTTTAAATGAAGGACAAACCAAATTTCCCATCTTGTTTTCTTCTGTTCTGGATCTGTTAACATTCAGTTACAATGTAGATAAGTATATGTAACAGCAATCTAAGTAATGTTACTGGCTAGATTGCTACAGTACTTGTCTGGATGCTGTTTGGTGGTCTTAACATATGAATCATTCTATCAGTGATTTAAACTTCTTTAGGCCTATATGTCTACAACACTTAACACTGGCTTCTCTGCAGGTCCTCCCACAGGAGTGGGGCCCAATAATCCACAGGCATCATTAATGCTTCAGGGCTTCCCACACCTTAAATTCTTGTTCTAGAGTCCTAGCTTTGGGGTATATGGCCACCTTGCATAGCGTGACATTAGATTCCACTTTAGATAACATGAAAATTACTAAGCTCTGTAAGCTAATAAACATAATGTTGTCCTGTCTCTTTCATTACTACTGTGAGGAGTAGTAGGGCTGTAGTCTTCTAGGTATCTAGCATATTACCATAAGTAGAGCAATGTGAAACTCCTATGTTTTTTGGTGTTGTCATTGGAAATGGAAATTTTAGCTCATTGTCATGCTATGGACATGTCTTTACAATTTATGATAATTTCTGGTCTAATCCACATGTCTGTTCTCTCACGCAATGGTAGATTTTACAGTAGTTGATCATCTGAGAACATGACCATAAGTTTTAACAATCAACCCTGCACCAAATGAACAAAAAGCAACTGAGCTAGAATGTCTTTTATACGAAGCTTATTGTACTCCAACTCAATACCCTTTTGGTCATGGTGGAGCACTAGATGTTCAGAGATGCTTGAGGATTGCTAGGTAATCAGAATGACATGAGCCAGCCAGGGCTGTTGAGATCGATATTGCTGTGTTCTGGGACTGAACTGCATACCCAATCCACCCTCATCCCACAGTTAGATAATGGATCTTCCAGAAAATCTGCAAACTGCTCCTGGAACTTCTCGTCCTTTTATCTCTGAAGTAGTGCTATCTGTGTGTGGCTTTCAGCCATGGGGTTCACAGAGTCGGGAAGCTTGCCTGATTTTGGACTCTGCCAGGAAAAAGAATAATTTCGTTTTCATGCATGTATTTGATTATACATATGAAAGTGTGTTAATAGTATTAAGTTTATCTGAAATGCATGTTAACATTCAAGTCTGTTACAGAATTTCAAATGGGAAGTGGAGCAAACAATGCACAGATTACTGAGTGACTATAAAATGATGCAGGATATGTATTTATGAAAGGAAGTTCTTTGTCCAGATGTCCCCCCTGCCCTCCTTAGGGAGTGTTTGTGATTGCTCTCTGAAATGTATATCACTTCAGACGAAATATATGATACAACCCCCCCTGCCTCCCCAGGCCAGGAAAATTAGCAAAGGCATTTAAACTGTACAGCAGCATCACTTAACCACTCTAGTTGAATTATGTTATAAATGAGCTATCACAGAAGCCTCTGGGGAGCTTCTGGTTGAACACTTCAATGTGTGAGAGAGCTGCTTTTCTCATTTTTGTTTTTAAAATGATTTTCCTATTTGCACCAAAGGAGAGAGGAAGCAAAACAGACTCAGGTCACAAAATTAGTCGGGAAATCTGCTCTAGTAACACGGTAATACCTTTATCTACATCAGTGGTGAATGTTGAATTGTAGAATAATACTGAAAAGTTCTTAGTGCTCATCAAAACTGATGGGGCTGATTTTTTTTGCCTCCTTTTGCTGAAAAATATGCCTGAGGAATGTAAATTCTGATTTAGTAAGGCTCTATGCTATCACTTTTTGTATAGAGATGAATAGCTTCGAAGGGAAAAATGGCAAATCAAGTCCAACTGAAATTATAAGGTGTCCCTCATTTTTAAGATGATAAGGCCAGCATAACAGAATCAGACCTAAAGGTCTGATTATATTATACATATATATATATAT
>VXAL01005999.1:834457-883478 GCA_013399475.1 Chauna torquata | reverse complement strand
TGAAGTAGCAGATCTTTTGTAACTTTGTGAAATTTTCAGATTTTTTTGAAGAGCTTAGAGATACTGTGCTAGTCATGCAGCAAAATGTGTTATCTGTAATCATTAAAAGCTTTTAAAATAGTTCGTGATAGAATGTCATAAGATCATTTCATATATAGAGCCTATGTAATTGCAAAAGGTGGAAAAGTAATCAAGGCATATAGAACACAGATGTGTAAGTCCCGGGGAGAGAGAACTTTTACTCTAACTTCATAACCTTTCATTTAGTCTCTGTATAGCAGTATTCAGTTTGCAAATTGTTGACACTGAGATCAAGTTTTAGGACAGACCAGGACTGATCTGGAAAACAAGAATTTTTTGGTGCTAATTTTTTCATCTAGCAGGAGTGGGAAAAGTAGGAAGGATGGAAGACTAAAATACTCATCTTGTGACAGGTATTTGTTGTTTTGCATGAACTTTTCAGTGGGCTACAATGTATGAGCGATCCTTCAAAGACTAAGTGACATACAGATAAGCTCTTCTTTGCACATTGCTCTCTTGTTCAGTGATTTTTCTCTAGCCCAATAAATACTGATTCCTCTCTGGCAAAGTGGCATGGCTTCAACAGCTCTTCATATGTGCAAGAGGACATTGTATGTGTGTAGACACATGGTGGAAGGCACTCTTGTGGGACATGATAAATTGGAACCTGGCCCTCCATCTTTTCCAACTTACCTGTGTATGAACCTTGTCTTGCATGATGACTGCAACGCTTTGTATAGAAGTGTTTTCTCTTTTCATTGTGTGTTTGAAATAGAGTAGCAGTCTCCATGTTTTCAAACCAGTTTCCATAGCTGTTTCTTGAGTCATCATGACAAACTTGTTTATTGCATCCAGTTCTCCAGAAGCTAGGTGAAGAACTAGCAGGAGCATGAGTAGGCTTAAATAAACACTTAAATAAGAGCTAAGTACCAAGCAGAGCAGTACTGGTAGCATCTGCAAAGCACCTGTTCTGGGCATGCAAATAAGTGAATTTCAGACATCCAAAGATCTTTAGTGACAAAATGTCTGAATTTCTCTAGGAAAGGTTGGATCTTACGGTTTCACTTGGGAACTTTAAATGTCACTTTAGACACGAGTCTGAAGATCTGGTTCCTTCATTTTTTGAATTGCAATAAAATAACAATCACCTTGTAGGCCTTGCCTAGACAAGGCAGAGCATGTAGGAGAAGGTAGTTGAGAACCAGCAAGATAAGGATTATACCAGCCAGTTTCTGCAAGTACCGGCGGAGTTCTAGAGACAAAACCTTCCAGCTTTAACATGTGGAAAGGAGTTAGACACAGGTTAAATGAGGCATGTGTGTATTTTAAGGACTGCCTTAAGTTCTGCTGTTTTGTACTATTTTCTGCAAATGCTTTCTAAATAATGTAAGGCAATAAAGTACTTTATACAAATAATGTTTTGCTTTAGAAGTTGTTTATGGTGGTACCACTGTGATAGCTGTCAAAGGCAGCAGATCTCTACAGGCTGGATAGTAGATATCAGACTGCTTTAGTATAAAGAATGATGGAAAAAGCCACTAACCTCTGGGTCTAATTTAGGAATGGGAAAATCCTCTAAGCACCTAATGAAAGGGGTTGGTTGGAGGCACAAATGAACAGAAGTACACTTGAAAAGACAAGGTGTTAGAAGGACATTTAGCTTGGTAGCTATAACACTTAAGACTTTTCAAGTAAACTCAGAGACCAGAGTTCAAGCAAAACTAAAAGTTAGTGTGGAAACTGGAGAACTGCTGATTTCTCAGAGGTATTGAAGAAAGGCGATGATGAGAGCTCACCTAGGAACATAATTCTTCAGAAATAAACAGTGAAGGAGAAGAAATGCTTAGAAAAGACACACCTACTTACTGTGCAGCAGTTAAAAATCCATATAATTTTTGTATCTTTTTGTTCCGTGAGCAAAGCAGAGGTTTTTCTATAAATTACAGTGATGAGCTTGACTCCTCAAACAATTTACTGATCTGGTCAGAGAGGTCATCGCGTTGTATTGAGAAATGAGTAGGATGATCACTTTACAGTGTAGAGGTTACAATTTTCTGCTCAAACTAACTTGCTGACTAAACTGATTCTTTGTTTATGGGGATTTTATTTTACTCAGCTAACCCGGAGACTGAACTTTATTTCATATCAGATTGCTTTAAAAAGGTATTAAGTCTCTGTAGTTTATTTCTATAATTCTTTTCTAGCCATTAGATATTGCTGTATTTTAGTGGATGTGCAAGTAGTACTTGTACTATGACCTATTGCCATTCTGCAGCTAAAAAAGCTTTCAGGAAAAAGTTCCTTTATTAGGCCAGGCACTAAATTTGTCTGGTCTTAGCCTTCTTCAAGAAGTAGCATCTTATTTGTGTGGAAGAATGACTGTTTCTCTTGAAATTTATTAGAAAGGGTGATTACAATAGAGAAAATCCTTAAGTTTTTCTGAGGCTTTCTGATTTTGGCAGATATTTAACATATATTCTGAAACACAAATCAATAATGTAATTTTGATTAAATTCTTCTTGATGATTCTGTCAACCTTATATGATGCAGCAGTTCTCCTCACATCTGGCCCCTCTTAATTCATTGCACTGCCTCATAATGTGTCACTTAACATAAGCAGTACAGCAAATAATTCAAAGCTGTTTGTTATGGGAGGGAGGGGAGAAGAGGGATTTTTGCTCTAGCAATGCTAAATTTGTTGAAAGATGTTTACTCTGGGATATTTCAATAGTGAAAAGGGGATGTTTGGGGTGGGGTGGGGGATGATGGACAAAATCCTTTCCAGCTGCTATTTTATTCAACTTTTTGGGGGGCAGGGGGGAATTAACACCCCTTCCCTCCATGTTGCTTCATTGGATGTTTGGCAATCTTAAGGTTTTAGGTTTTAATTCGTATTTGAGGGATGTTACAATTTCCACTTCTTTCCCTTACTTTATTAATATTTCTATCCCTCTCTCACATCCATGTTCCCAAAGAGAGAAGAGGACAGAATTTAAAAGAACAGCCTCAAAATTCTTATTACATAAATGTAACTGTAGCTATGCTTCAATATGTGAGGCTGACTTGGGTACGTGAACATTTCCAAAGTTTTTCATAATATAGTGTCAGACTAGTCTTCCTTTTTTTTGAAAATGAAAGCTAATGTTAATGTCTTGAACATAGTGTTGTGCCATGCAGGGATAAAAATTAATTTGTTAATGTCTACTGTAAAATTTTCTAGACAAACTGAGCTGCGCCAAGAAATGAATGGCAAGCTGGTTCAGTCTGATCAAAATTGGAAAAATCAACTTCATACAAACAACCCACCATATTTTCAGTGGATTTATATATTGCATAGCCTTTGAAAGCTGCACAGGAAAAGCTACTGTAACTTTCATCAGGTGAATGCCAAATTTAAGAGGAAAGAACATTCTGGTTGGTATGGATAATAAAATCTCCACTAATTTTTCTGTATTACTGCTACTATCCGGGAATCCACCATTAAGAAAATTCAGAAGGGACAGAAAACCATGAAGCTTTTTGTTATCTAATTGTATAGACTTTCTAGAAGATAAATGCATCAGTCTTTTCTGTGTATGTATGTATATATAATATATACATTCTTAGTTTCATCTGAGTCTTCCTTATCAAACTTCAGCTGAAGAAATAGTAACAAAATATAGATGCAGACCATTGTTGTAATTGCACTGTAATTCATGCTATGTCTTAGTTTTTCCACAATGCTTATTAACAAATATATGTCAGGAAAACAGAAAACATTGTTATTCAAGAAAGAAAATTGTCCTATATATGCAAGCAGCCTGTTACAGTAGTTCTCCAGATGTCTAGACACTGTACAAGTCAAAGATGTCAAATGAATAGGCTGCTTATTTGCTTCTCATTTGGATACAATTTATATTTATAAACAATAACTGGATTATAAAAAGTCTACTGGAAAAAGTAGTTTACTCTCTCCTTTCTGATTTCTGCATCTAAGGCTGAAGAACACCCCTTGCGGAGTATAAATTTAGTCATCTAATAATGGAATTTTTGCCAAGCAGATTTTCCTTACACACACCAGTTTCAATAACTACAGGCGTTCATGGGACCAAGGTAATATGTTCTACTTGCTTGGAAAGTAGTAGAAGAAACATGCAGACCTCAGGCTTTGGCTCCCTTTCATACATCACTGCAGCAAATCAGTTGCGGACAGGATTGAGAAACCTCTATGGTGACATTGTTTCAGAGGCTTCTTATGTTAGGAGAATTCAGAAACTTAATTGGTTATGCGGCCTATTACCACAGCACTTCAGATTGAGTGGCACAAAGTAATTACACTGTAACTGCTGCACAACTGTTGTAATTTTTCATGCAGCTATGTTACATGATAACATGATAGTGCTGATGCTAATACTAATGTTGGGTTAGGCAGCTAAAAAGGGGATTACAATAGAGAAGTGCTAATAGTATGTTGTTAGGAAACAGGATGCCAAGAAGCCATTAGAAGTGGCATTAAGAGAATAAAATGAAAACTACAGTGGGAAATTGGAAAAGATTTAAAGCAAACTACTGGCAGAGGGTATTGTGCTGTTGTTAGTGTCTTTAAATCCTTGTTAAAAGGTATGGACTGAGTGGTTGAAAAATCACGATGATGTTAAAAGAAGTGGGAAGTGATGGGATTGAGAGCAGTCAGCTCATTTAAAGATTGCAAGGTGTCTTCACATAATGTATCTGCCAGGTTTGTGGAGTGTTTCTCTGGCAAACAGCTATTTTTCTGAAAAGTACAAATTGATATTCCTAAGAATACCAGAGGATCTCCTGAGTAACATGAAAGGAAGTGAAGTGCTCCGGATGGCAGTGGTGGTGATGAGATAGCAGGCTCTGTTGCAATTCTGTAGCAGCCAAAGTGAAGAAGGTCAAAGTGCTGTAGTTCTGTGTGGACAAGAGGCCTCTGTACCCAGAACACTGTGACCTCCTCTTGGTAATCAAACTGGCTCCTTAAAAATGTTATACATGTAAATGCCAGCATGTAGAGCTTGGGATTTTCACAAGTACATTCAGAATGTGATAAGTTTCCTGCCACACTATCATCACAGTGACATACAAGTGTTAGCAAGCTTGTTTTATTCTGCATCCATATGTGGCAATGGGAGCAGTACAAGGATCTTAAGTGGAAGAGGATAGGCAGTGCTGTGTGCTGTGCGAGCTGCAGGGGGATACTTCCCACAGAGCCCCCAGGCTCAGTGAGAAAGCCCCAGGGCAGACAAGGGCACAGGGGCTGAGGGCCCAACTGGGTAATCTGCAGAACAGGAACTCCCCTGGAGACCAGCGCACAGGTAACTGTGGCCGGAGGTATCATAGGGAAGGCTTGGTGGATGGTAAATCTGTGGTCTGGCTGGTCTCTTGTTCACTGTTGCCTGAACTGCTGCTGCTTTCACATCTCTCCCCTCTTTTCAGAATATTGAATTTCTCTATGAAATATGTAGTCCTCTGTGATTAACTGGTACTCTGATAGTGTTTGTTGACAACTTAGTTATACCTGCCACTTAACCATATTTGAGGAATGAAAATGCTAATTTTAATTTTAGCCACACGTGCATATACAAAAGATTTTCATATACAAGAGTGTATGGACAATATACTGTTCAATCCTTATTGCAAGAGATGTAATTGTAAATTACCATCTTCTCAGTCCAAATGGCCTACTGTTTCACTAATCGGCAGTAAACCTTAAGGAAACAAGACATTTTAAAAATCAAACCAATCATTTCAGAAGCTTCCCCCCAAAATTATGATATATATAGTGGAAGGCAGGGAGTTTAAGATGTTGAATGAACCATTGCACTGTAGATACTAGGTGTTTCAAATTCAGACGCATGTATAGCTTTATTACAAAGGGAAACAAACTCCAAATAGAAAATAATTTTTTTCAAACATAAGTCTACTTGCATTTTCTTGAAAGAGGAAAATGATACCTGGTCCCCACGTGCTTTGTCTGAAAAAATGTTAAGAACATTAAACCTGTTCTTTGCTAGTGAGGGGTTAGGTCTTTTAACATGCCTGTTGTGATTTCTTATGCCTCAGCTAAATCAGAGTGCTTTGTATCTGAAATACTAATTTGAAATGATAGATTAATCTTACGTTAATGTAAGCATATCTGATTTCTTCTCAATTCTTGTGGTCATGCCATAGGGTTTTCACCATTCCACTATTTCTTACGAGGTCCACCAGGGTTTACAATACCTGGCCCTCAAGCACAACCTCTGTATCTTCAGGAAATGCTCAGGCCTTTAACAAATATAGGCAGCAATGAACAAAACCACTGGTTTTCTTTTCAACCTGACCCTTTCCAGTCACTGAGGTAGTATGACCTGCTGTGTAATGCTGCATTCCTCAATGAAGTACTACTTACTGAACCTAAGGCCCTGCAGAGGTGTTTTTTTTCCCCCTTTCGATTTGCATGTCTGTCTTTGTGTATTGTGCATCCAGGATTCACTTTAACTGTGGCACAGCATCATCACATCCCTGGCAGTACCAGGTTTCATCAGAGGCTGACAATGACTGTTTGGGACTTCAAAAAATATTTGTATTTCATGTTATGTTTCTTCTTTCTTGCATTTCTGTTCTCTTCTGCATGTTCTTGGCAGACCGGATGGCATCAGTGATAGTTAAGGCAGTTTAATATTCTTCATCACGCTGCTCCCTTACAAGTTGCTTGTTACATTATCTGTTAAGGGTAAAAATTTTCATGCTGGGTGTTGGCAACAGGCTGAATTTCCTGAAACAAGGAAAGAATTTCTTGAGACCTTGAGTCTGATTTTCTACAAAGCCATTCAAGAAAGTACACCCTATGTCTTAATCCCAAGACTGGGGGAGTTTGCACTGGGGTGGTGGTGGGGAACCTGCTGGGAAGGTGTTCTTAAAACACCAATTCTTTCATGGCTAGAAACTTTCTGCTAATTTCAATCCTAAATGTATTTTTGATTGGGTGGGTGGGTGTCTTGCTGTTGTTGGTTTTCATTAACTTCTTTTCCCCCCTCGTGTCTGGATTATATTTCAACAAATCTCGTCCTAAAATTTGTCCACTCTGGTAAAATGAATTTATCTGCTTTCTCTTCTTCATTTCATCCAATTGGCTGTTCTGTTGCTAGAAGAACTTCAGATCTGGCAGAGAGATGGCTATGGGTTCAGGGATACCTTTTACTGTTCTTTCAGGAACAGTATCTGGTGTGAATTTAACCAAGTTAAAATAAATTCAAAACCTTTTTGTGCAGAATTGTTCAGTAGAAGCACATGACTTATAAGGTTGAGGGCTGCCCTGAGCATCTTCACCCCAAGACAACCAGGTGCTGTGTTTGCTGTATTCACAATCACCTCTGCTCCTTGTGCTGGACTGTTGTGGAAACAAAATGGAATGAAACTCCCTGTGCTGTCAGTACCAGTTTTAAAATGTGTATCAGATAAAACAGTTTGATTCTGGCATGGAAGAAGATAAATGAGCAGAAACTTGTGTGGTTAGGGTGAGGAGACCAGAACTGAAGGCTGCAAGGTAGGAGGAAGCTAAGACTGGATCAAGAGACAAGTTCACCTCTGATGAGGTGAGGTTGAGACTACAAGTGGGAAGCATCGGCTGTGTGTGAGGGGGTTTACTTCATGTAAAGGACGTGGCCAGGAACACTGCGAATGAGGGCTAACTGAGTCCAGATAAGGAGTTGAGAGCTGGGATGGATGCTGATTAGCTGAAGACAGCAGAGTGAGATCAGCTTGGATAATGGAGTGGCAACTGGGCAGGAAGAAAGAAAGAACTGTGGCAAGATATGGGGAGTAGTCAGAAATGTTTTGCAAGGGTGATATCTGATGTTTATGAAACTTAAATATATTTTTTGTCAGTTTGAGATCCATTGTCAAAGCACTCTTGGTATCTTCTCTTCTGTGGCTGGCCACTATAGAAGATGGAAACCTACTGCTACAGGTTTTGCTTTCACTGTGCTGAGCCAAGTGCTCATGTGGTCCAGTCATTGTGCATTTGGAACTGCATGAAAGTGGTTTCCGTTGTTATTTCTTTTGTTTAATAAGCTTGCTTCCCAGACAACCTTATTTCAGGCACTTTCTACACTTTGATAGTTTGACTTTGTAAATGTAAAACATTTTTAACATCTGTAATGAATCAGATTTGTCCATTCTGCTGTAGCAACCAGTGATGAAGTGAGTTTAGTACTAGGCAGTATTTCTTCTGAAGTGGTATTTTGAACTGCCAGTATCTGCCAGAACTACTGTGTGCTTTACAGTTGCACAACAAAAAGGCAGCTTGTGCCTCTGAGAGTTTAGGACAAGTCTAAATTAATTGTTGGAAAAGGGCCTGAGCTAAATCCATCTGCTTGAACCTGGAAGTGAAGGGGGAGGACAGTGCTAGTGGAGTGGTTCATGTTACAGGTGGGGGTGTGCTGCGTTCCAGCAATAAAGTGCTCTTAGCTGTAGACCTTGCTGAGATTCCTGGATTAGACTAATTCCTACTGGACTGGATTGGACCTGTGCTGTTAAGTCATAGTGAATGTGATAGGTTGTGTTATGTCATGTGGATTCATTGGTGGGAGACTATACAATATTCAACAGCTTGGTACTACATTCTATTTCACTTTACTGACCTACATTTAAAATCTAGGTATGCAGCCCAGATTCTGCTTTTAATTAAAGTCAGTTCAACTGTGAGAAAGTTAACTGGGTAAATAAAGCATAGCATTTGTTGCAATTGTCTTAGCAACATGAAGCCAAATTGTTTTTCTCCAATGTATTTTTTGTTTTAGAAAACACTTCAAGTATGTCAGCTAGCCCAAAGGCTACAGCTGCAATCTGGCCATAAATACAAGCTAGTGAAAAGAATTTCACTATCAGTAGTGCATTTCTTTATTTTGATAGAACATAAATACATATAAATAAGCCATAGGGTCTAATTTTCTACACTAAGGACTCCAGTTTAGTGTCTTCCTGAGGAACAAACAAGTGCTCCAAATGGGAACTTCTCTGCTCTTAGAAGCACCTTAGAACACATTGCTGTGAGCAATAGAATACTACAAAATTGATAGCACTGCTGTATAAGTGAACAAGTAGTAGCGTAAGATCCTTTAGGAAAAGCAGTTTTGGTATTCCACAGTGAAAGTGTTGATGTTCCTTGGGAAGCAGCCCCTAACAGCATTGGAGCATAAGCGTGCTTTGTGTCTCATAACAGGGTGCTTTTGAAAATGAAATCCCCTCTAATGCATTTCTGAAAGTCACTTGTCAGAAAGCAGAAGACAAATATAGTTGCCAACAGCCAGGCTTAGTGACCGGTAATGTTCTACAAATGTCTTAGAATAATTAGGTTTAAAATAATTGTTTTGATCTTGGCTATATTATTATGATGATCCAAAAATATTTGTATGATGTTTCAACAGGTATTACTTTCAGCAATAAAATATTACAGTGAAATTATTAGATCTGTCAAACTTGCTGAAGAATATATTTAACAAATATATTTTCTGGTATTCTACTAGGCCTAATTACCACCTGAATTTTGAGTTTGCAGTTTCATATTGTATTCGTGTTATTTTTGTTGCTGCAAATGTATGTCTGGCTTGATAATATATTGACAATCCTAGGCTTAAACTGTAAATTCCCAAGGGGCCAGAACCGCACTTCTAAGTGCTTAAAATACCAAACAGCAAAAATGCTGCCTACAACGTATTTCTGTATTTCCTCTGGGGTTGTAATAAGCACAACTCTTTAAGTGCAGCTCTTGGGAAAGCCTTTATGAAAGTTTTGCTATACCCCCTCAACAAAGACCTTCTGTGATGTGACACTGACATAATTTGAAGGTGTTTTGAGAAGGGATGAGTGCTCACCTGTTGTCAGAAATGGCCCCGGGAGAGCTGTGATTGAACCCAAGGCGGTTCTGATTGTGGCTCTGGGATGGACTTGTTGGTTTGTGATAAGTAATTCTCTGTGGCTTTTGTGGTGCAGATGGCTATGTGTACTTCTCAGAATAGTAGAAAACTTGTTTCCTGTAGGAAATATAAGGTTCGGTTGCAGCTTAACTTCTGCTGCATTGACCTCAACTTCACTGGCTGTGCTGATGTGTAGGGGGAATATCACCAGATCACCCGGGGAGCCTCAGCTGAGAGGCAGTACCCAGTAGCTGAACATTTGGCTTCACGTCCACACAGCATTAAAAGCAGACTCCGATGCAGCCCCATCCCCCTTGTGGTTTTACAGGCAGTCCTTTACAGCCTCAGGCAGTTTATTTTTGGGGTCAAAGCATCTAAGGCTGCTGTCGTGAGCTAAAGGCTGTACCAAACTATTGCACAACATGTGCTACGGCCAGGTTTTGAAACTTCAGAGTTTTGGAATTACTTAAGTTCAGTTAAGGTACCTAGATGAACAAACAGGTAATTTGGAATCGCTACACCATTTCTAGTGTTCAGTGGGTCCTTGAAGCTGAGACAGGAACTTCATCTTAACACAAAATGTTGATGCTACTGAAAGTCAAATGTACCTGCTGAGCTCTCTGCAGCCTCCATCCTCTGGTCAAGGGGGAACGCAGGCTTCCTGCCTTGCCATGCACTTGGCTTTACTTGTGAGGGAAGTAAGGCACAAAACAATGTATTCAGTCAGGTCATGCCTGATGACTGGAGCTGTAAGGCACAGCACAGAGCACAGCCATGCCTCTGTGTAGGTGCATGGTATTTGGGTTCCAAATGGTACATTTGTTGTTTATCTGTACCATAGGAAGCAGTAGACTGATAGCAAAAGTCATCTCACAGGGTAAATGTTGCTCTTCAGTCTGTCTCTGTATATTGCTTCCTGATAAAAGCATTGGAGAGTTGTTTTGTTGCTTACCTTGGGGAGGATAGGTGGTGGTTTATAAGTGAGGTTTTCAGTGCAAGTATGGAAATTGTCATGTGTGTGGCCATAGTTGAAGAACACTTTCAAATGCTCTTGGGTGTCCCAGAGAGGTGGTGTAAAGGGGGTTGAAGAGCCCAAATGACAAGTAAATTGAGAGTGAATAAGTTGTCTTGAAAAGCTAGAAATTGGTAGCTGTGGAGAGTTGCTGCATTTTCTTCTGCTTGCCAGGAACCCCTGCACTGTGACTCACTGGGGGACTGGTTGAGCACAGAGTGGGCCAAATGGCCTCGCAGCTTGGTGCTGCATCTCTGGAGCCTGACATGTCCCTGTAAACCCCATAACTAATACCCTGCAAGGCAACTGAATCAGCTGAAAAGCCAGAGTTGGAAGGCTTCCAAAGATTAACAGAAACATGTTGTTTCTGCTTCCCCTTTTCCACAAAGACTTTTCAGGTGTTATTTGAGGTAGAGAAGCTCATGAGCTCATTGTCTCATTGCCTGCTTTTTGCCTACTGCTTCTTTTACACCTTCCCAACACAACAGGATTCTTCTGGTTCCCCCTCCTGAAGATGGGTTAAGAGATATATATATTTTTAAAGGACTTGGATAGCAAACAGAAATGCTAGCTAATGGCCATCAGTTCTTGTATGTGTAGGGCATAATCATGGGAACTGCTGAGCACCGTTGATTTGTTGTGATAAAGCCAGCAGGCTCTCCAGGTTGTTCAGTGGTGCTGAAAGATGAGACCAAAATGTGTAACTATCCCAGGAATGGATGTCATTAGGAAGCGGAGCAAAATGCAGAGATGTCACTGTCACATCACCTGCAGTGTATTGCTTTTGGATGATGCTTAGAGAGAGAATACTGCCCCTTACCTGGCCTCTGTCTCCATCTTTGAAAACCTACATGACACAATGGCCTGAAAAACATATAGCAGAACTGAGTTCATAGCTAAAGAAATACTAGGAGAGCCACTCAAAACAGCTTGGAGGGAAGAGGCTGCAACCATGGCCACTGCATTCCATATACATGTCTCTGGTTTTAACAAAATCCAGGCTGGTGGTGCATACCAAAAAGAATGTCTCATTCATCACTTCCTATTTGTCTTAAAATGAATGATTGTAGATGGGGTCTGATTACCACGGCACAAAAACCTTTTGTTTTGTTTTGTGGTGACACAATTTTGCACCGAGATTGTATGGATCCTGTTTTCCCAAGAACTGCCTGTGGCAGCTGGGATTTCAAAAGCGTTAGGATATTTTCCAGCACAAATGGTGTGTTCCTCAGCAGTCCTGCAGCTCCCACGATCCAGGGAGCAGTAGGAGACCAGAGGCAGCTGTGGAAAACCTTCTCCTCAGCCGAGGTGGTGGGGCATGCCCTGATGGCAGGGAGAGGTGCCAGAGCTAATTCCTCACTGCTGTGGGCTCTGTCTACTAATGTGGATCAAAGAACTGGTAGTCGCATGTTTAGCAGCTAGTCTTTGCTATTTTTCCACCCATCCAGCTTTCTGTGAGTAACGTTGTTCGCAAGTCTTTACAATCAATTTGGGGCAGTAAGTTTCCAACTTGTTACTTACATTGGCTGCATGCTTCAGTCGCTGTTCATTGTGTGCAGTGTGTGGTTGGGCACAGAAATCCTAGGCTGTTATTTGCTTGATAAACAAAATTGCTTTTCAATAAGAATAACGAGCAGCAAGTGGCAAACAATGAAGAACCATAAAGAATGCTCTTTTTTATGCATGAATTATCTTTCTAGCATTTTAGTATGGGCATTTGTGTGAAGAGTCATTCTGATAATGTTGTGAAGCAAAACTTTCTAACAGATATTTGTGTGTTGAATATGATGAGTATTTATACTCAAACATCTGGGATCTGACTGAATAGTTATACACACTTGCTTTTACTATTTCATCAGAGAGCTCAGAGGGAGATTTTCAAAGGCATGAGGGCATTGAAAACAGAAGAACCAGCTGAGACTCAGAAGTTTTATGATGGGGAAAGGCGCTGGAGGAGAGAAGAATTCAAGTATGTTTTTGTTCTGAATTGGAACAAAAAGTAACATTTCAAAAATTTCTACTCAAAGGAAAATGGGAAAATTTTCAGTTCGGGAAAATGAAAAAAAAGTGTTTTGAGTTTTCCTAAATGAAATAATCAACAGCTGTCATAACTTGATTCCTGGCTCTGCCATGGCTCCCTGGGGTGCCCTGGGAAGCTCCCCTCCTGTTGGAAGCAGCTTGGGAAGCTCCCTGAAGTTTAGGAGGGTTGCTCATGTTGGAGCTGTGGTTGTCAGGCTTCAAATTGTGGAAGAAAATCTGGAAGCCCTGGATATGCCAGCTATGATTTTGAGGTCTTCCAAGACCTCTTCTGCTGGCTTGGGAAGTTGCAAGTCCCTGATGCACTGGCAGTCAGTGTGACAAAGTCATTGTTCAGTGTCAAACCTGGAAAGGTGGATTTGCGGCAGTGTATCAGGTGATCTGGAAGGAAACCAGAATCAGGAATCTGCCTGTCTGGGAAGATGTCGCATCATTTCTGTAAGATATCAATGTATCAGTATTCCTCAGGGCAAAACTATTTCACCAAGAAATTCATAAGCAATGTTGGAAAGGTGGTGAGATTTTTGGATACCAAGTTGCTATAATGTTTTGGAATATTTCCCTTTAAGAAATTGAGTACGTTAATATTTATTTCATGTAAACTCAGTCCTTCACACACTGCCCCATCACCTGACTGGGAAGCATAGCAATTGGGCTTGATTCAGTTTGCGCTTTTGCTTTACAGCTTATCTGCCCCCTTCCGAAGCTTTGGATTCACCCTTACTCCTGTCCCTTATATATACATCAACTGCAGGCCTTTATAGCTTTTGCATGTGAAAACACTTGGAAGATGACTTTTTCCAAGCTTGCACCTGTTGGACATCTGCTCACTCATTCATTAGGGCATAATTACAGCCTTGTGAAGTATTAGTAATAATATTAAGGGGTAGTTGAGATATCTGATAGATAAGAATTCAGACTGTCATCTATTGTTTTTTTAAATGTACAGGGAAACTTATTTTATGCCATTGAGTCATGGGGAAGCAAACTGTCCATAGGGCAATGGTAGGAAAAAGTAGGAAACTAGGATCTGGTACTTAAAAATACTTAGAAAAAGGTATCCAATACAGAAAAAGGGGGGTGGGGGGAGGAAGTGAGGTTAAGTTAAAGAATGTACCAGCACAGTTTAGTTGAAAATGGAGTCCTGGAAGATAAAAAAAAATGTGTAGGGAAAGCAACTACTGATGTTTGTTTCTTTCAGTCACTTTACTTTGAAAACTGGAGCTATCCTTCATCTTTATTTTCTCATAAAAATAAGCCAAACAGAGAAGGAGCGTTGGTGGACTTGTTGTTTTAATAATGAACATATGACTGCTTATTGTGATTTCTCTTTTTATGCTTTATAATTGGCATAAACTCCTCTTATGACAAGTCTTCAACTTTAACTACTGAACTTGTGTTGACATCAGAAGTCATTGTGGAATTTCAGACCTTTGATGTCTGGTTTAAGAGAAGAGCTGATGGCTGCTAAGGAGTAGCTACCAGGAACAAACAGATTTTCTAGGTCTCATCACACAACTTATTTTGTGTTGGTTTCTGTCATTTTTCAAATTTGCACAAATTCTTTGTGGTGCCTAGTTGTATACACTTTTGCAGTTTCTGATGTTCACAATGACAATTTGGCCTAGAAAATATATTTATAGAGGTAGAAAAATGAAATTAGGATATTAAAACCAGCTGAACAAATAACTTTTTTGCAATATTTTTAGTGACTTTATAAATATTTCTAGTTTTAGTCTTGCATACCATATTTTCCCTAAACTACATCTTTCTGACCCTATAAGTGCTCCTGGATGTTTATTTTCTTAATATAACCTTATTATAATTGCAGAATCCAGTAAAAAAAAAAAAAAAAAAGCAACAGATATTTACTGTTTGAAGTGCTGCATCTCAATTTTGTCTCACTTTTTCCTCCTATTACATCTCACTGATACAGATCGCTATTTTGGTGTGAGTCTAAGCAGAATCCAACACCTAGAAGAGGAGTGGGAGCAGAGAATTTGGGTCTCAAATACATAGGATACTAGGGTCACTCTGTAGCATGCATAAACTGTTCCTGAAGTAGAGCGCAGGTAGGGAAGAAGAGCTAGAGATGTCAGTGAAGGTGAAATTGCACAAAGGAGGAAAAAAAAAATACAATGAGTAAAGAACAAAGATGAAATCTTAGATGGAGAATGAAAGGGGATGGTGGTGGAAAGAATGCAAGAGATGGCAAGGAAACAGATGTACAGAGCTGTGCTTTTTATCCTTGCTTCTGCTGTCAAAATTTCTCTGGAAAACAGTGATATATTGGGTTGATCCAGCTGCTTTTGTGTAGCAGTTACCAAGCAGAAATTCTGCAGGAGTCAGACCACCTTTTTCAGAAATAAAAAGCTACACGAAATAAGTGTTCGCTATTAGTCTAGAATGTGCTTCACAGGAAGATGTCCCTCCATGCTGTGGATCTTGAGTAGATTTGCCAGGAAAGGCCACTTTAGCACTGCACATGAGGCCCCCATGCCTCATGGGATCTGAAATCCAGACTGAGAGAGCCTCCTGAGACATCTCCAGCCACTCAGAAAGCAGGAAGGATGCCTGTTACCGTGTGTGCTGACCTGCCCTCTGTGCTGTCTGCTGACCCAATCCGTGAACTTTGTGCTGACAAATACAGACATGTCTGCTTAGTTCTTTTTCCCTTAACTTTGTACAGCTATGGATTGTTTCTGTCAAATACAACGCTAAGCACCTTAGGAGGTTTCTGTGCTTGTACGTGTTTAAGTAAGAGGATTAAAAACAATAGTTCGGTGTCTGGGACACTCCCTGAACAGTGTCCTTATTTAGCTTCTTGCTGAGATGTGAATACTTTTTGGATGATGAAAAGTCATTTTCATCAGTGTTTCTAAGAGGTTTTCGGGTTGAGACATGATTTTCTGGACTTCTGAGTGAGGAATGTGAGGGCATGTTCCTGCAGCTTAATATGAGCAACACAATGCCTGCACTGGTTTATTTCATAAGCAAGTAGCCATCACTGCATAGCATCTTCAAGCATCTTTATTCTCTGAGGAGCATCTGCAATCTGTTTGATGCTCTTGACTGCTAGTATTTGTTTGGCTTTAACCAGATCTATAAGTGCATGAGCTGTCCTGTGACTCCAGCAACAACTGCTGATTATCATTCCATCTGCAGGGACTACTGAAGAGCAGTTAATTGAGCTGATGGAATTTTTCTGCAAGATAGATCCCTGACTTTCACAGCCTTTATGCTAATAGTATCTGTATCATCTGTGTGATGGTGTGAAGATACTGTGTTCCCTCTGCCTCCAAGTCTTCATTTCATGAAGAACTTAATACAGTTATGTTGTCCCTCTTGGGAGATAAAGAACTATGTGAACAAGGTTCACTTCATCAACTTCAGATAAAATGTTATTCTTTGCTTATCTCGGCTCATCCCCTTGAGTATCATAGACCCATGAAACCTACAGTCTGAATCCAAGTTATTCACTGGAACAGCAGGCACTATTTTCAATTGACTGTGCAATAAACTCTGCAGTACAGATGTTTCAGGCAGAATGTAGCTCCCTAAGGACAAAAGTCCATAAGAGGATTAAAAAAATATCTGTAACCACTGTGTGGGGGGCGTTAGGAGCAGAAGCCAGTAGAGTTTTCCAGAGTTTAAAGATCCATTGAGGAATAGGTGGCCCATGAGGGCTAACAATGCCCAAAGGAGTGATGTCTGGCCAGCTGGAATAGCTAGGTATTTATTGACAGCTGAAGCAATGTGGATTGGCCTTTCAGGTGAGCAAACCTTGAACAAAGCATTGAGCAAAGCCTTTGAGTCCATAGCAATACATTCTGCCTTTGCCATTGAGCAGACTAATTTAGTCTGCTGAGTGGTAGGTGGAAGTGCCTGCACAACAGCTTCAAAAAGAGAGAGCCAGAGATATAACACATACAGTTATGGCCTGGTGGGGAGGATGCATTACAGACAGGAGCAATAGATGGGCTCGAATTCTTTTTGGCAGAAGCAGGGTAAATCAGCTCAGGTGGAACAGTGTGCTGAAATGGTGAGGTTGCTTCTGATTTGTTTTGGATGATTTTACAAATTAAGAGCCTAAGCTTTCATTGACGGTGGCTTGGAGGGTATGCATCCTTTTGAACACAAACTTAAGTTCCTAAATCACAAACTGCATTTCTCAAAACCCTGCTCTACTTCCAGCACATCATAGAGGTGCCTAACTTCATTTTCTGATGGACACTTGAAATCTCCCCTGACACTTTTCTGCTACTGTGTTGTGTTGAGCTCTGCTGCTGCCACCAGGTAGCCAGAGATTTGTCTGGTGCATGTGCCTTGACAGACAGTACTGTAATGCCTGGTGACCTGTTACAGTCCAGCTTAGCTGCCTGCTGGAAGCTCAGCACACAGAAGGTTCTGCACAGACCACAGCAATATGCAAATCCTGCCCTGCAATCGTAATTCCCTCTGTAATTGTAATGGGGCAGGTGCAGCCTCAGTGACACATTTGAGGGGAAAGGAGCTGTGTAGCCATTGCAGGGATAGGGAAGTGGGGAAAGAGGTGTAGAAAGGAGCTACCACTTGTATAACTTTCCTTGTAAATCTGTTCTGGATGGAGCTCTTGCCCTGCATTGCAAGCTGTGGAATCAGAGCCTATGTATGGTTCAAAGTGTGTTCCCTCATCTACCCTGCTCACCAGCCTCTAAGCTATTTTGTTGAAGGGAGGTGAGGATCAGCAGTCTCTCTCCTCCCCTTTTCAAAACTTTCACTTCACATTTCCTTAGGTCAGAGAGAAATAGTGACTCTTATTCTCCGTGAGATATCCGGTGTATTCACACAGGAGGAGGGAGATCTGACTTCCAGCCCTTGCTCCAGAAACAGTTTATGCATCTTTGTTGCTGGGTAGTGCAGAATACAAAAATAGCCTTTAAATCATGGACTGAAATCCAGGGATTCCTTCTCTGCCAAGCCAGACACTGCTTCCTCTAGTGTTCTCCTTCTTCACTCTGCAGAGTGTGCACTGTATAGAGAGTATGATGTATTGATTTATTTTTCCAGGGATATGATGCTTTGGTGATCTCACAATAGTGTAAGTACTATCCCAGTCTGCTAAAACATTCATCAAATACATCTAAAGCAGGCTCTCCTTTTTATTGGTTTTAATGGGAAGGATTTGAGCTGTTGTATTTCGTTTTAATTTTTCACAATGAGTAATTAATACTGCTACCTGCTGTTAAAGTTCTTTTGTGAGCTAAACCAGCAGCTGGCTTAAATCATCACCACTCTGTTGAAGCCTGGCAGAATGATACCAGTGTAAACCATTGAACAAACTTGGCCCCATTTAACTTTTTCAAGTACTCAAAAAATTGTATTACTCTTACTAAAAAATAAACCAGTGAGAGCTATATAGCATATCCTTGAGGAGTCCACCCATAATAAATCAGGCTTATAAACAAATGAGATGAGAAGCATGACTGAAATGTTGGCAGGAATCAGATTTTACTCCAAGCTTATGACTGGTCATAAGGCAAATGGCTGTGAGAAAATACCATTCAAAAAAACAATGAAATATGTCTGGTGTTTGTCTCTATTAATGGAATCATCTGAATATGCTTGTCATGTGGCAACAGAAAATTAATTAAAAATTTGCTAGGACTCTTTTTGCAGGTAACGCCTACCAAAGGAAATAAATACACATATACAGAATATTACCATGGCAAGAACGATAAGTGCTAGCGCATTTCAGTTGCTAAAGACCTTAACTTTGCTTATGGCAAAGCATTCTTCTGCAGCCAACCAAAGACTGTTGCTATACTTGGCGAGATTAAAGTTTGTGCTGTGGGGTGTGATCCAGTTAGTGCATGGGTGTGAACCTGCAGTCCTAGTCGCTCTACTTCCAGACCCATTGTACCATTACATGCCTATTGCGAATGGCTTATTTATTAAACATTAGCTCTAAGTAAAATCAAAGACCTTGCTAGAGCAATGACTGCATGCTGTCTTATTCCTGATCATTCGTACTTCACTTGTTCTCACTCTCACAAAAGTCTGGACCTTCCTTCGTAGAAAACGTATATATACCTTTATCTAAGCACAATGTGCAATGAAACCACTAGTCTGTGTATTTTCTAGGTCATGATATGGTGGGGTTTTCAGGGAGTGTGCTTTAATTAATGATACCATGATCCATTTTCTCTTAAGCCATCAGCAGTTTGGTTCTTGAAGCTATATCTGAGTGTAAACAAGTAAATCAAGAAAGAGGAGAGAAGTTACACGTTTCTAATTTTCACATTTGTGGTCAGGGAATGCATGGGAGTTGAGTTGCATACAAGAGACATCATGTAGTTGCGTTGTACTTAGTATCTAGAAAACAATTTATGCTGCTAAAAAAGTGTGTGTATCAAGTATGACGGCCTCTCACATTTGTCATTCTCTCTCCAACCATCTTTCTTCCTATAAGCCAGTAAAGAAAGCTGATCTGCCATTGATATCTCTGATGATGCTTTTCTTTGCTAGACAAACAAAGACTTAAGGTTGCTATGGAAATACCCAAATCTCTCACTTCATGCATTCATCAAAAAAGGAGAATCATTATGAGACAATATTGATAGAGTGCACACTGTCACTCTCTAGATATTTGTCACAAGACTCTTAATGTCAAAATCAAGTAAAAGAAAGGAGGTGCGCTATTTTATTAGTGTCATGTCCATTGATCAGTGTCTAAATGATCCATTTCTCATTTTAATGATGGTTAAAGTGAAAATCATGCTTTCAAAAAACCTGAATATGCAGCCATAATGTCAGTGTGCTTTCATTTAAAAAGCGTCATTTTTGAAGATCTCAGCTTTCCAGAAATCTAACTTGTGACAGGTTCCAGTCTCTGAGCTTTTCGAGTTTTTGCATGTTTGCTTTTCTTAATAGACATTTCTTTGATTTAATTTGATTTTATTCCCCATTCTCCTTTCTCAGTAAGCACAGTAAAGGTTATGTATGGGGGGTAATCATTTGTTTTCTACGTCAATTTGAGATGCAGTAGCTATTTGCACCTTTCTAGTACTGCTGTAGAACCTCCTAAGGTCTTTAGTCTTCCTAACTTTTCTAGGTTTGGATCCTCTTTGATCTGTGGAGGCTGCTTGAGCAAATGGGTATGGTTAAACTATAAATTATCTTCTATGCTTTGTGTGTGTGAGTGCTGATGTAATAGTAAAGGCTACTAACGTTTTCTCTGTTTCTGTAAGGCAAGTATAGATATCATCCTCCCTTGCCTTGGTTCCAGTTCTCAGATTTATTTCTGAATTGCTTTTGCATGAGCTTTTTATCGCGTATTTCAATTTCACAGATTACCAGCACCATCAGAACAAATCATCTGAGCACTAGAAGTGTAAGCAAAACTGAGATATCCAACATTTGTATAAAGGCAGATACATCTTTTAAAAAAGCATCAAAATGAGCAAATTCCCAAGAGAAACTATTGAGCTGATAGCCTTGAAGAAAAAAAAAACGCATGCAAAAAAACTAAGATGGTTGTGACTTTGCAGCACAGGAATGGCACCGATCCAAAATTATATTGGGATATTTTGGTAGTGTAGTTTTTAGTGCTATCATTTAAAATGTTTGCTTTGCTTCACAGTGCTGTATTTTCACTGGTGTTTAATGAATCTCTGAAGCTTCTGAGTTTGTGATGTGATCAGACCCCCCAAACCCTGATTTTTAGGTGAATATTCAAGCCTCCTAGGTTTGCAGACATGAGCAGAAAAGCTTCAAACATGGAGTGAGAGTTTCAAAAGCAGGTAAATCTGGATGCCTCTATATAGTCTGGTTTACTAAGGAACTAAGGTTTGCACAGTTTGTGGTTAATTTCAGTGTCACAGGGATGAGATCCCAGAAAGAAGTTGGTTTCCCAAAAACTTTAGTAGATGAGAGCAGTGCACGTAAAGGAGGTCTTGTAATTATGTCCTGTAAGTTTTCCAGGAATGCAAAAGCTTATAGGCTGAGTTCATGTGGTGTTTGGCACTAGTGTCCATATGGAAGAAACATTTTTGAAATGTCCAAAACACTGAAAAATCTTCTGTCAGAGTTTGCAGAAACAAGTTGCAGACACTTGATTTTATTTCTGGTGTCATGACATTTCTTGCTTGTTCTCGTTTGTCTGTTTGCCTCAGCTATGGAGACAGATTTTATTGAGTAGATGCTCATTCATAAAGAAAAGTTAAGGCAGTTTCCAACATCTCATACTCATACAAGTGTTGTAGTTGACTGGATTTACTTCTGGTAAGAGTAACCATCAAGGTAACTTCTATCACGTTAATCAGTTAAGTAGGATTGAAGTGTGATATACTGTAAGTCAGCTAATAACAGCAGGTTTAATTTCTGTCAAATGCTTTTCTCATCATTACCATACTTCCTCCCAGCTCTGCTCTGGGGATAGCAAGTAAAAATGCAATTGCTAGCCTCAGGTATAGCATTTTTTTCTTATTCTTCAAATATCATTGTCAATCCATAATAGCTTTATTTAACAGTCTCCAGGGCCAGTGAAGAAGAGTTGAATAATTTGTTGTAGATTGTGTATTCCTTGACAAAGAATCCATTTACTGTGCACTTTTTAGCCCAAGTGTGTTGTCTGTTTGTTTTGCAGTGTAGTGGTTGGCCTGGATAGAGGTTGGACAGACTGGTGAGGATGCAATGTCTTATAATTAAAAGACAAGATCTAATTTCATTGTACAACTCAGCTACTTGTTATCACAATTGCTTTCCTTAATTAATTGTATTTCGGGGTAGGCACATTATAAACTAATAGGTCTATTGTCACATGCCTGTTAATTTTGTAATTAATGATCATGGCTAAAGCTGAGTGAATAATTCCTTTAAAAAAAAACAACACCTTATTCTGTGACTCTGACTCTTGCCTCTTTTCAGTTCATTAATCATGTGCAAACATCATGATTTTCTGAAATTGGCTTATTATTTCACTGTTATTCACGAGTTATTCTTGGTCAGTAAATACCCAATACACAGTTTGTTACAACATTTAAGGCCTGAAATAGGATGCATTTTGACCAGATGCAAATGGTTGTGTGTAATTTATCAACACCGTTCTGTGACATTGTTCATTGGAGTGTGTTTTTTTCCCAAGAATGCTTGTAATCACCCATCTGACATTTATTTTATATCTACATTCTTCCAATGTTTAATTATGGTTCTTTTTTTTAATTGGGAATGTTCTTGTCTGCTAATTTTCTTGGTAGAACATCAAAAGGTAAGGCAAATGCAGCAGGACTCTGAAGAGGTTTCTTTTGAAAGTCTGGAAGGAGTGCAGTTGTGCTGCTGGGCACCATACCCAATTAAACAGTTCATGGACACAGTCCATACTAATTCAGCTGTGCTATAGCCTGCTATGAATTAAATATCTGTTACCAGCTAGTATCTTCATGATTTGAGGCATATTTATAGGTTTGCTTAGTATTACCTCTGTTGTGGCAGTAATGGTGGGTTGCAGGCAAGTCCTTTTGTCTGACTGTGCTTTTCCACTGTCAGTTCATCCCTCTTTAATTGCTTTTCTGCTTTTTTGGCAGAGTAAAATTACTGGAAAATTGGGCCCCACTTGGGCCAGGTTTGCATTCTGTGTTTGGCTTGGGCCTGAATCAACGTTTATGTCGCCATTTACCAACCAGCTACGCTGTTCAGTAAATAGTGTCATTGCCCTGAGCCTAGTCAGTGACACTGAGGTTTCTCTTCTGAGAAGCAAAGACCCAGCCCTCCTGGACTTGAGGTGCTCGCAGATGCTTTGATGCCGTGTCAACATAGAAATTTACATTGAGAGCAGCATGCAGTAGCTGACAGTAAGAACTCCTCAGTACCTTGCAGTTGTACCTGATTGAAGGGGAAAGTGCTTTCTCTGCTGTGCCACAGCCATAGGGGTTCAAGCTAACCCGTGCTGACTTTGCATTGGAGCTGATGAGGAGCACTCACATGCTTGTGCTCCAAAACCAGCTGAAAGAAGGGAGTTAAGAAATTGTTCCTTATCACCCTTGGGCTCTCTGTTGCCTCCTCACAGCAGGGAGCATGCTGGTTGTGTGCTAATTTGGATGCTAGCAGCAATTATTCAGATTTGCCAGGCCAAACCCCTGAGTTTAGGCTGCAGGCCAAATATGCAATGTAGACATGCCTTAAGAGATGGGAGTAAAACTATAAGCCTGAATCTCACTGGCAGAATCTACAGTGTCTCTAGCCCTCTGTTTGCAATAATTCATCTTGGACAAAGCTTTTTCCCAGTTGGCCTGTGAGAGTCCTTACAGCGTGACATTCCTGGTGAGCCCCCAGCTCACCAGGGCTCTGTTGCCATAGCTCTGTTTTGCTGCTGTTTGCCATTCCTAGCTAGATAACCTTCTGAGATTCCCATTACTTCACACGCTCTGTGGGTGCCCAAAATTCAGTTCAATTGTTTTGCAACTTTTTTGGTACGTGTTTACAGCCTCTGAGCTCTCCCGCTGCCTTGTCAGATGACACTCCACCTCAGCGGCTTCCCAGTTTCCAGGCTACCTATGGTATTTGTTTCGCTGTCTCTTCACTCCCAGGCAGTCAGCACTTTTATGGAATTAACTTGTCTTGCAGGAAGACCAAACCATTTGAATTTTGCTTTTCTTATCTCTAATAAGCTGTTCCCTGGTGAAATGAGATAGGTATGTTAGGACACAGTGTTTCTCCCCAAAGTTCTGCCAAAGCAACCAGCCCATGGCACCAGAGGTGGTGGTGTGTGCATTGCGATGTTTTACAGGACAGCATTAACTTTTAGAATGACACTTGCTTTCTGACACAATGGCTGTGGTTTCCAGCAAGGTGGAACCAGTACAACTGCATTGAATGTGGCTAGGGAAGACATGAAATGAGGAATGTCTACCTCCTGAAGCCCTTGGCAAAACTAAGTATCAGACCAGTTCGGAGAATTTTGGGGTAGGTTTGGATAAGCAGTACATGGATCTGAAAGTATTCTGGACAGAAAGACTGCAGATATGGAAATCCTTACTTGTTTTATTCCACTGCGGGGACAAACTGAGATGCAGCAATCCCATCTCATGCTGTGAGCCTAGTCAGAGGGAAGGATTCAGTCTCTCCACTTGGCAAGCGGGTGGAGGACTTAGGAACACCCAGGCAGGATTTCACCTTTACTGAGTAATTTTCTAGTGGTGCTGAGCTGAAATTTTATTCACATTTCTGTCTAAGTCAACATTTTATTCTGTAATGGATGATATGCTTGAAATATACCTACTAGTATTTCTATACAGATTTTATATTTAGAAGAGTTTTGTCTTCCTTTTTAAATTAATCAGTGTTGCATGATTCTGGAGTTCTTCTATGACAAAGTTCACATTTGTGTATCACAACATATTACAGTGGAGTTCAGACTGCTCTTCCCTAGACAATCCATTTGATTCCTGACAGAAATTTCTTTGCATTAAACTCCTCCCTTTTACCATATGCCATCCTTATTATAACTTCTTCTATTTTGCCATTGATTCTTTCCTTTTACAGGAATGGAGGCTGGCTTTTCTAGAACCATTTGTCTAAATGTAAGCTGTAATTTAGCTAGATAATCCTGAAATATGACCTGTCTATATATTTTGCTCTTTGTATTGCCAGGAGCTTGCTTTTAGAATACCATGAAATGAGATGTCCCTTTTCAGAGGTACAAGGAGAAATATCTCCTATCCTTACGTCCCCCAGCTGTCTGTGCTCTATCCTGTGCATCCAGTTAATCCCTGTCTTGTTGCAGGGTCTTCCAGCCACTACTGACACCTTACTGCTTTCTGTCCAAGACTCACAGGATTTTTCACTTCCTTGTATTGGAGAGCAGCAGTGGAAGGTAGGCTTTTGGTGGATTGATACTATTTCATACCCTTCCATGGTTACAGCTTTTGCGGGTGCAGTGACAGCTTCTGGGGCTAGATATTAGGCATGCTCAGCTTGATGAGTAGCTGGTAAGAGTGATGTTTCTCGCTAGCAGTCCAGAGTAAAGCCATAAACAGGCAGTCAGAAGGTCAGGCAGAACTTGCTTTTAGGTCATCATAAAATATTAGTCTTATTTTGCTCTAAAAATTCTAACTTTCTGAAACTCAGGCTTGGTTCTTTCCTTTTTGTGTTATGTTGCAATAAGCTCTTCAAGTATTTCCACAGAAAGTTGCATTGAAACTGAACTCAAATACAGTCTGAATAAAACACCAATGCAAGTTTACAATTTGTAAGTCAAGGTAATGGATTGAGAATAGTGTGGTGTCACTTTTTGCAAATTTATTTCTATTTATAAACGATACCCATTTCAATATTATTCATGGGTGTAATGGGAATACTGGATATTTTTTTTTCTGGCCTTGGAAGTGCTTTCAGTTGACTTGAAGCATTTAACTTGTCCTGAAACTAAATATTTCATTCCTTCTTCATATTGCTTTACCCTTTTAAATCTTTTTCTTTTTTTTTAAGAAAGGTCATTTGAAACTGCATAAATGGTTCATCCTGGATCCCCTTTTTATAGTTGGAAAAAAGTGCTAAATTCAACTTGTATTTAAAAAACTATTCTTTGCATGTATACTATTTGCCAAAGCAATCACGCTAGTCCCTCTGGATTAATCCTTTACTTTATCTATGAAAATTGCATTTATGCATGGCAGCTCTGCTGTATACCCTTAAAAAAAAAAAAAAAAAAAAGAATGACTTTAACATGACATTTAACATTAAATATATTCAGGGACTGTTACTGATACATTTTTAATAATAACCTTCTCTGTGGTAGATGACCGTGACACTCAGAAACCTGACTGTTACATGCTGACAAGCTAAACCTAGAGTAGCTTTGAATCCTTTTGGGTAAAATTTGCCCCATAAATAATGAATTAAAAGTGGTTTACATTGATGTGCTAATGCTAATCCACCTGCTGTCGGCTGTGTCAGCAATCAAAACTTTTTTCATTTTTTTCCATTTATTATGAAAGTAACAATAAAAACAAATGATTAAATGCAAACAAATAGCTCTGATAGAGCTATAGGGCTGATTAAAATGAAAAAAAAAAAAAAAAGATACCCGGACATCAGCATGCTGCAGGTTGGCTTCTGGACTGGAGTGCAGGTGACATCTCAAATCCTGCACAATTGAGAATGCTTGCAATTCCTCCTGGAAGCATGATGGGCTGAGCAAGAGAAACAATAACTGTCTCTAGTCTACTTGGCCTGGCTTTTGTCACATGAATCCTAGCACTTAGCTTCATGCTTATATAGGTTTAGGTATCCAATGTCCTTTTTCTAGGATTTCATCTGTATCTGGTAACCCTTGCCAAAGTGATCACATGCATATTTTCACATTCATGCCACATGAAGTGCATACACATAGTTTATAGTAAACAGAAAATGCTGGAGAACTGCATTAAGTCTTTTATTTAAAAAATGAGTTGAATTACCAACAATATCAAAAGCAGGTGTTGACATCTGGTGAGAAACTCATCCTCTGATGGCAGCTGCACAGATCCATCCTTGAAGATGGAGGGTTAGATCCAGCTTCACTTTAGCTGATGGGAGCCTTTCATTCCCCACCAGTTAGGACATTGTGCCCTATAGCTGGCTGTGTGGATGTGACAAGGTGCACCAAACAGTGCTATAGCCTGTCTGCTGGCCCAGGCAATATGAATACTACTGCCAGAGTCAAAGAAACAAGGATGTGGAGTAGAGAACAAATGGGTGAATCAATGGACACCAGGAACTTCATGGAGACTTACACAACTTATCCTGAGCACCAGCGGAGATATACACAACTTACCTTGAGCACCAGCTCTATGTTGGTTGCACCTGGCTGATGTGTGTACCTAAAACAGATTGTATTATTCAGCTTGCACAGCCCCATTGCTTGAGCCAGGAATTCTTATCAAGCTTTAGTTCCTGTCTATCATCTTGTACCTACCACCACTAGGAATGTGCAGAATGGAATTGAGGTGTGTTTTTTTGAGTGGTTTTTTTTTTTTTGGAAGAGTATGAAAAATGTTCATTTAGATGAGGCCAAGTTCTTCTGTTTAACTTACCATAGATCCAATCATATGCAAACACAGAAGCACACACTTGCACACAGATCCATTTACATAATATAGCCTGCAGAAAATATATTTTTCCATCCTGACAGTGTTTACTCACTACCTGTTCACAGCAGGGAGATTTAAAAAGGAATATAAAGCATCTTAAAAACAGAAACTGATTTAGAACTGTGTATGTAGTTTTAACTGAAGCTGAAAATACTCCTGTGCTAGTGTTCAGATGTCACCTACTGTACGGGGTTATAAAGATGAGCTTGTGTTCATTGTGCTGATCAATGACTGATTAAAAACAAAAGCTTCAAAATTATTTAAATGAGTTTGCTATGGTCTAAAAGTAAAGATTTGTTTCACAAAGAAATACATCATCTCATGCCATTTATTGAACTTATATCTTAATAAACTGCATTTTGATTTTTCAAGGCAGGAATTTCACATTAACAGCTAAAGCTGTAGACTCTTTGGTGTGCATAGTGAATGTACAGCACCTAGCAGGCTCCCAGTCTGGAGGGGAGTTGCTTCATGCTGGCACATCATTGTTCTTCTGGCGTCTCCATCAGGACTGCACACCCAGCTCTGTTGATGAAGTGGCCCGGCATGAGCAGTGACACAGAGAGCCACAGTCTCTTCAGACATTTCCTAACTTAATTTAATATTTATTAATATTTTATATTAATAGTATATAGTAACAGTATTAATATTTTAGCAGTAACAGATATCTAAAAGTTGCAACCACTTTTCACCAGTGGTCTTCCATGATGCCTGAGTATTTTCTTCATAACGGTGAAAATTAATCATAAAATATTTTAAAATGGGAGTCCCATGATAAAATTTAGCAGTTGCTTCCATGGTGGACTTCCTCACAGGCAGGGAATATTCAGTCCTATTTCCTTCCAAAGAGTGGAAGAATCATAAGCTGGAGCTTCTGGGGTCTCCTCCATCACAATCTTAAATAAAATCAGGGGGAGATTTATGGCAGGGGGGTTCACAGACCCCCTTTGCCAGATGCCAATGGGCAGGGCACTCAGGCTGCCAGCCACAGGCCATGGGAGCTGTCTTTTTTCCCTTCCCTGGGCCAGGAATGGGGCTGTCTCCAGCCCTGCATGAGACCTGGGAGCTCTGACCCAGCTACAAAAGCTCCAGAGCAGATCACAGACCACTAAAGGCAGAGCAGTAAGGACACAGTACTTCTGGTCTATATGATTTTTTTTTCTTTGAAAAGGCCTTTTCTAGCACATTTTTTTATGTAACTTTTCTTCAAGGTGGCTTTTTTTAGCTTAAGAGTTATGCTTGTTTTTCGTGACATTTAAAAACAGCTCTAATTTCTTTGGATCTGCCTGCTATGTAATTAAGTTACCGCTGGTAGAGCATCACTTTGGTTTTGGAAAGATGCTACATATAAATACGTCATATGATGGCTGTTACCAGAAGGGCTTCCCTGCATTTTTATAGGCGTAATGGGTAGTCAGTTTTATGTTCATTCTAGCAGTATTACCTGATGTGTTCATGTTCATAATAAGCATATATATTTGTATATATATGTATATTCATAAATAGATACAAACATGCAAGCTGATGAACAAAAGTTTTTTAATGTCATGCTTGGGGCTGTGGAGAAGTGGATCTAGAAAGGAAATAAGGAAATTTCAGTTTCATGTGTTGAGGGGAAGATTGTATAAATTCTAAACAAGGAACTGTTTTGTATAAAGATACAGATTTTTCATACAGGCTGGCAGATACGGGGATCAAGATGTTCTGTTAATGGCTTCATTATTTTGCCAAACCTTATAATTATTTTGCATTTAATGTAAAATGATGCATTAAAGTAATAGCTTTTTGCAAAACAGTTCCAATGTAAGACAGTCTTGCACATGGATGCATGATTGGTTTGTATGTGTTTCTGAACTGGATTCAAGCCGTTTAACAAACTAAATATCAAAGAGCAATAGCAATGCACCAAGAGGTGCATAGCCATGGTCTGCAGTATGTGGTAGAGTTCCTTGTTTTTGTAAGGGTTTTCTGTATCAAATAACAATTAGAAAGATCTGGTATATCATCAGTTGCTCAGGATCATAGAGGTAATTAATTCTGAGCCATTTATCATGAAACTCAGTGGGAATAAGACTGAACCTGATGAGCAACGTTTTGAAATATGCACAGCTAATTTGAAAGGTGCAAGTCTAACCAAGTAATCTATGTTTCAGAGGTAAGCAGCAGCATCAGTTCACAGTAAATGTAATGGGATTGGTAGACAAATTGTACTTAACAGATCTTTTACTTAGGTGACTAAACATAGATGTGGGTGCTTAACAACAACAACCCCAAAGTTTAAAAATGATAACAGGTGGTGGATATCTTTGGGATTTGCATGTTTTTGCTGCCTAATGACACTGATGGGATTACAAGGAATGTGTTCAATAATCCTGAGATCATCAAGATCTCTTAGTAATAGAGATGATCATTCTCTCTGAGATGTTAATGCCTCTAATATTCTTTAGATGCTTTCCATTTTACTTGCTTAGAACTGCTTCAGTCGAGCTCAGGGATCATGAATTTCCTTTCTCTACTGTGATCCACTTTCAGCATATGGGCTCTTTCAGTGCATATGCCTATGTCCGTGTTCACTTAAAAGCTGCTGGCCTGAGCACGCTGCTGTGAGGTAGCAAATGTGGATTTCCCGTTCTGAACAGAAGAGGCATTGCTTCTTCTAGTGGCAGAAAAATGTGCTGAAATAGGGCCACTATTTCCTTCCAAGTTATCTGAAATGACTGATGTTGGCACCCAAAGGCAATGCTTCAATTTGTGGCTCATAACAAAGAGGAAATGCTCCCTTATAGTTGAGTCATGTGCATCAGATCTTGCAAGGAGCAGTTGTGTCCTCCTAGTTAGTGCATGGGATTTTTTGGGGCCCTATATTGTTACACTTCAGTTCTTGCATGCACAGTTTAGAGATTGTAGGTGCCTTATTCTGAAGACTAAAATAAGGTAATTAATGCAATTCCGAACACTTTGTGCAGTCAGTATGTTTAAAACCACTAGCTTTTTTTTGTTTCTAGCTCACCTGTTTCATAAACTCTCTTCGTGGAGTTGCATCCATATATAGAAAGTCACACAAATGAGGCAAGCAGAAGCAAAATGTTTTAGTGAGACATAATTAATTTAAAACAATGTATGGTGTATAAACTCCTGCTTAGCAAGATTTTTTGTTTTCAGAACTTTCTCAAGTTCATGGTCATAGAAATAATCTGTAACTTTTTTGACGTGACTACCAGAAAAAGCCCTTACAGTGCTGATGGAAGGTGAAGAATACTTAATAGAAAATTCAGCCTACAAAGATGTTTTCTTTGCTTTAAGTAGGGCTGTTATTACAGAAGTCCTGACTTTACGCTTCAGTATTTTTATCAGATTGGGATTGCAGTCAATGCACGTGTCACTGCAAGCTGAAGTGACACAGACTGGAGAGTAATGTTAACATGACTCAGAGGAAATTAATCAATGTTAGTCAGCACTTGTCTCTCTTGTACTTGGGGTCATGGCCTGTTCTAAACTAACTTATTTTCTTCCTATTCAGTAATGCAGGAAGGAAGATTTAAAAGGAGCAGTAGGGTAATGATAGTGTGACTGGCGGAAAAAGGTCAATGGGAACATTATGAAAGCTGATTAATAGGATCGCCCTCACAGGAGAATTAGAATTCTGCAAATGACTGCTATTGCTCATTCTTTCCCTTTTACAAGGTAGTTTTATTCTGGAACAAGGCATCTGAATAGATGTACCTGAAAAATAAGCCTTAAAGGCTGAGATGTTTTTTCCATTGAATTTTCTTTGTATTCTTCTTTGAGCATTACTGTGTACTAAGCCAAAAAGAGTTCCAAGCCAACTATGGACTTTGAAGAAGAAATGACCAAAAAAACCCCACACTCTTATGAGCAGCAAGGTGTGTGTATCCAATACAATAAAAACTATTTCTCTATTTCTGCTGTTCACAGACAATGAAAAATGAGTCTCAGTATTATGCAATAGCATTTCCTAAGTCAAGATGCTTGTGATATGCTTGATCTCAATTAACTAAGGTTTAGGAGTCTGAAGTTTTTATTCTAGTCAGTACAGAGGGTAATGTAAAGCTAAGAAGTAAATATGAGCCATGAACCTGTGATGCAGTGCTGCTGCAAATAAGGTCTTCGGAAGGTTAAGAAAGTGGAATTTCTCTCAGCTACCTTTAAACATCCAAAAGCTGATGATTTGGGCTCCTTCTATGCAAAGTGGAAACAGAAGAGTGTCTATAAGGAGGTGTTGCAACTTTAAGTTGCCTTCTTGAGGTGCAAGTCCACTGGCTACAGAGGCAAAGCTCAGATGCAAACAGACTCCACAGGGCTAGGCAATAGGAAAGTGTTCGGCTTCCTGCTGTGATACCCACTGTCTCGTGTCAGTGTAGAGACGCAGGTGCTTTCTACTGCTTGCTGGTGAACCAGCAACCTGGCCAGCACTTCCCATCACTATAACATGTACTCTCCAGCTATTAATTTTGATTTCAGGTCCCTCTTGTCCTGGGATAATGTATTGTGAACATGGTATAACCTGTAAACTGGAAGATTAAGAACATGGAGCACCCCTTTGCTATTTTAGTACTCTCTTGCTGGTTCCTCTAGGGTAAAGCAAGATATACACCAGTGAACAATACCATTTTGGGATTTGGGACAGTTTTTCCGTTTGTAACTTATCTGTTAGCAGGCTTTGGCTCTGGTTAGTTTGTTCCTTATTCAAAAAATGTGTTCTGTGAACATATTGCAACGTATCAAGTGCTTATGAGCTATGTTCTTGCACTGTTGATTTGAATATTCTGCTAGTAGATCTCTTTTCGTGCCATGTTTAATTAGTCTCCTTTGTTTTTTTTTTTTTTCCCCCCCTCTGCTCCTTGACCACTACCTCCCAAACAAGCTAAGGACTTGCAAGATTCTTCTGGTAGATACAGATTCTGGGAAGGTACATAGCTACACGTGAGCGCAAATTTATATGCTCAAATAGGGTTTTCAAATCTTCTGTCTAATTTTTAGTAGGCAAGTTGTGTTCTTATGTGCAAAGTGAACATAAAGGCCAATACTACTTAGGCTAAATTATTGTTCTGTCCCAATATTATTCAGTAATTACCAGGGCATAAATCAAGTTTGTCATGTACACTCTATAGTTTTTTTTTCAGTAAAACTCTACAAGGATTTGCAAAAACAAAGTTGCACTAAAATACAAAGCTTGAGTAAGGATGAATTTTATTTGGGTAATGTTGAAATGACTATAACCAGGCCTCTGGGGAAAAAGTAAGAGAAGCAAAGATGGGAGGGAACAAACTTAAATCCTCCATGCTATAATTCCATATCCTGACTTTCATGAGCTGAGGTTTGGTTCTGATATATCTTCTCACTATTTTACCCCTTCACTTGCTCACTTTGGCTGAAGTGTATGAGGTCTTGAGGCTCCTGTCATGTGAAAGTCCTCTCCTACAGTGTAAATATTTACAGTATATGCCAACTACCTTCTGCCAATATGAAGATCTGAAATGTCTTTGGGCTGAGGTTTCAATACAATGAACTTTTTACTCAATGGCATTAAATTCGCCTTAGAAGAACAAATCAACTGACTGATTTGTTCAGGTAATTTTTAATTATTTAAAGAAGAAATGATCAAACTGAGCACACACAGAGGATATATTATCTCAATATGCAGAGAAGTTGGTATTCATAAGGAGGTGGCACTTGTACTATCAAAACAGTGAATATGTTTCTGAGCAATTAAACCAGGACAATATTCATGGTAGGAAGAAAACAAAATGAGACAGCGCTTCTCTTCAAACGGTTCAAAGAAGAGGGAAATGAAATCCATATGCCATGAACTGAGCTTAGAACAGGCATGCTGCACTGCCCCTTGCCTACTTATTGAAGCTGGAAATTGATGTCAGCGCTGCCACTTGTCCAGAGCCAGTCTATCTCGTTCATGTCTTGCAAGTTGACCAAGCAGGTGATGTACAGAGAACTTGGCTGTGATGATAGGGCTGATGCCTCAAGTAGCTTTTCTGCATAGGGTGTCTGAACGCTCTTGGAGTAAGTCTCACCCCCAAATGAATGAATTCTGAATTTAAACATAGAAAAATGGGAATCCTAATCGATATTGACATGTAGACCACATTACCAGAGGACTGACAGCATGAAGACCTAATGAAATATTTTGTGGAAAGATACTGTTCTTACTCTCTTTTACAACTTCAATTTCCTCTCAGTATCTTTTGTAGCTTTTAACAATAATTTAATTTTGCTTTTGAGTTCTGCATCATATGAATTATGGAAGTCTCAAGTCAAAAGTGATTTGTTTTCCAGTGTTAGAATGGCTAACACAAATTGACATATATCAGAAGCTTTAGTGCTCTGTCACCCTCACAGTTTAAAAAAAAAATAAAAAAATTCCGGATGTTCAGCTGGAACCTCTTGTGTTCCAGTTTGTGCCCATTGCTCCTTGTCCTGCCACTGAGCACCCTGGGCACCACTGAAAAGAGTCTGGTTCTTTGTTAATTATCTTGAGGTATTAATTATCTTCAGTGCCATCCAGCTCCTTGAAACACAAGGAGAAAGTAATCGCTACTCAGCTTACTAGGGAGCCAGAAAAAAGGTTAGCTACTTAGACTAAAGGTAGTACTGGCACAGGAACAAGTATATGGACTGGTCATGAATACTTCTAGGCTGCAGCTAAGGAAAAGTATTTCTAAGCCTTCTGGAGCACTTTCCTAGTAGGAGTTATGGGGGCAGAAAAGGTGACTGCCCATAAGCTGAATTTCTCTCTTTATGAGAAGAATCCTAGGAGATGGTGACTGCAATAGAAGATGACTGGAGATGCTGCTCCTTGGCAGATCTGTTGATCATCTTTGGGGAACAGGCAGGCCCTAACACAAAAAAATGTCCTTCACATTGTGTCAAAAACACACTCGCATCTGCTGCTGTACCCGTTTACCAAAAGCACTTGCAAGCCTGAGACTGGAGTAAGATCTGTGACAGTCTTATGTACCTTGTCACAGCAAAGTCTACCAATGCTACCCATTGGAAAAATATCCTACCTTCCTATAAAACACATATTATGATTAACTACTTGATTTCCACTGGGAGTTCTGCATAAACATAGTATGCCCCCAAGGCAGTAGGAACTTACGCTCTGCAGTTTGCAGGCCTTAGTTGCACCTGCATGCAGTACGTCTGTGATAGGAGCAGTGGGTGGAGTTTAGGTTTGCATGATGTCTGTGCATACAGAAATATACTATTTAATGAATTGCTATGCCATTTTGTTGCCCCTTCCATATGTGGTGGCCAAAGTACACAGTGGCCCTCAGTGTCACAGTTTCTCAAATACATGATAATAAGCTGAGTAATGAGATCTCAAAGTTGTTCCCAGCTTTGCAGGAATAGGTGAGCATTGTAAAATTCAGTATGAATTTTACCTTGCAGCTATGTTTGAGGGGACACTCAAGTATAACTGTGATGCCAAGCAAGATATGCAGAGAAAACGTGGGGAAGAGGTATGGAAAAGGCCTTTGGAAGGTGACAGGAGAAGCATTTTGAGAATTGGCTTTTTGAACAGGTAGGTATAGCTGGGACTGGATACCCTGAATTGTGTCTGGTTATTGGAGGCCTGATCTCCATGGCAAAGCAGCAGGATAGCTGAGCTCTTAGGCAACTGGGAAGTCTCTGAGCATTCCAAATAAGCTCCTGGCTAACAGTTTGTCTTCATGATAGTTATTCCTGAGAAGACTGGAAAGTTGCGAATCAGGCTTAAAAGACATGGCAAGTGACCAATTAACAAACCTGTATGCATATATATGTATACACACATGTATATATACATCTTGAGGAGTTTAACACACGAGTTTGGTATTTTTACCAAGAGTGGGAATAGACCTGTGATATAGGAGCAGAATAAGGAGAGCCCACTGCGTGCTTTCTGAACTTGACTGCGGAATTGTCACCTAGATTCAGAATGTTTTACTTTTTAACATCAGTTTTCAATCCGTCAGAACGCTTCTATTCATCTTAACCTGTTATTATGACTGCTTATACCTCAGCATAAAGTCACAGCATGCAAAGATGTTGTGCATCTGCTCAGCTGGCAGTATTGTGTACGTCAAACTCTGCGCTGGCATCCAGGCTGTTCTAGAGGATGAAGTTTCATCACCTGTGTCTTAGCATTTGAAACTAGAGATGGCATAACTCAGAAGGAACCATAGCACTATTTTGCAAAATAAAGTTTACACTGGGGTCCAAGTGATGTTGGGGTTGGGGCATAGGGCTGTCATTTTAGTTCATCTCTGAAACGCAAGTTGTGCACAGCACTAGGCAAACATCAGAACTTTATTTGCTGAAAAAAAAAGTCATGTGGATATATATTTTTTGTGGATATATATTTTTGCAAGACAATAGGGGTGTTTTCTTAAATGCGTTTCCTGATTCTTTTGGTTAGAAGAAATAAAGATGTCAAATCCACATAGACAGTTTCTACGTTCCTCTGCCATGTTAAAAATGTTCTATATCTCCGGCAAACCCTGCATGAGCTGCGGAAAAATCTGGTAGGTTTTACGTTATGATTAGGAAAGAAGTTTTATTGCTATATATCTCTGTTCCTTGAAGATATTGAGAGATTAGTGACAAGCCCAGGTATTTTGTCTGAACTCATTCTTCTGATTAACTCTAACCGTAAATTATTTTGTATTGACATTTCTCTGGGGATGGTTGAGTAATGGCAATACCATGCTTCCTATTCTCTGTTCCTTGGCCCATGCAGAAACTTTTGAACTGGATAAAGGAAGGATTTTGGGGTAGCTGCAAAGGTAGTGTGTGTGGGAGACATATCTCAGTATATATGGCTTTCAACCTCCTTCAGAGCATACCATGCCGCTCTTGTGGAACTTTCTATGGAAGAGGAATTCAGGCTGGTTAAGTGTGGTATTCTTCTCAACACAAATCCTATAAAAGCAAGTGCATAACTCGTTAGGGGATACTTCTTAACTGTCTCTAAATGTCTATATTCTTCCTGGTAGGGACAAACTCCATTGTCACAAGAATTTTCTTTTCTGTTTGCAACTGACAAGGGAGCAGACTATACGTAACGCTTTCACCTCCTTAGTATATACTGCAAATTGCAATTATGACTCCTTGCTTGCTCCATGTACACATAATATGATGCAGGCTTTGTCTGAGCACCCATACCAAAAAGAATTGTTGATGCTGCTCAAGCTGTTGCTCGGAGTTTATTTTCTGATTTTTTCTGCATTGAGAATCATGAAAGCTCTTACAGATTTGCTTGTTTGCAATTTTGTGTTGAGAAAATGTGCCAATCTTATACGGCATGTGAGGACACAGCACTGATATAATGATGAGTTTGCTTGAATGGCTCTGTCACAACTTCTATTACTGAGCTCTTTCTTATTAATTTAACAAAAAATTTAGCAGCTTCTGGTTATACTATGGCTTTTCTCTGAGGTAATAACATGAGAGAGCATCTTTAGCTTGTAACTATATTGTGGTGAGTGATAGAGGTGTATCTTTTTGTATACAGCTGTCACTGTTCTTCACTGAATCTATTAACATGCATTTAGATTTTTGTAACCAGCTACACCTGTTAACTTAGATTAAAAGGAAATTAGGTGTTTGTATAAGGAGGAAAACTAGAAATCGAATCTCACTGAAAACCTGTATAAGCCCACGGTTCAGTTTCCCTGCGTGCCAATCATGTAATAAGGGGCTAGTCAAGACAGTGATTTTACAGCTGTTGGAAATTTTGAGCCTTCAAAATCTAGTTTCATTCTAAATGAATATAAAAATTTTTCTTTTTAATATTCCAATTAGATTTGATCAGTTTGGTTTGTAACGCAAATGCAGGAGGTTGCATCTGAAATGAAATGTTAACTAGCTGATAGTGATAGTATCTTTGAATTCTTCCTCCCCAAAGTTTTGACAAAAAATATGTTCTATGCAGACATTATTGTTTTATTGAAGTAGGACTTGCTTTTGGAAGACTATTATCAATGTTTCCTTGGATTGCTATCTGTGTACTGCTGAAATCAATTTGAATCCTCTGTGGTTGTAGTCCTCTGCTTATACTGAGTGGGTTGCAGCTAAAATGCTTTATAGCAAGCTTTATATTCTGATTAAAAATTCATGTGGGGTATATTGAACATTGGAAGAAACCTAGGTTTGGTAGGAAGGCCTGCGAGCACCCTGCCCTGGGATATCTGAGGGTCCTGATCACAGAGCCTTCTCTTGATGTGTCTGTAGGAAGGGGGAAGATGAGTTTCTCTGTAAGAGATCTTGCAGAACTGTTTTCTGTTTGAGTCATGTTAGGTAAACTGTTAAGTGGAAAGTAGTGATAGACTGGAAAAGGCTAGATTTCTGAATGCTGATATGCCTAACAAATAAGAAAGGAGCATAGCTATATCCATGTCAAAACTTGTATGGCTTGGATCATGGATCAAAGCAATTAATAGTAAAAACTAGTGTTCACTGGAAAGTTAGGTGCTTTCAGGATGAGGTAATAGGTGAGCAGAAGGTGTTAGGTTCTGAAATTTGAACTGAATTTTTAGACTTACTACAAGGTGTAGGTACCTGCTTAGTACTTGAGGGGCCTAAGTTTGGCTCATTGCTAAATTTTTAGTCCTAAAGCTGACTGCCTATAGGTAAACGTTAGGTGCAGTGTACATATAGGCCTCTTGCAAAAACTTTGTCTTAGAATAAAAGTGTAATTCTTGTGTACAGCTTGTCATTGGGAAAATTTAATCTGTAGTTCTACATGGCGTTTGGTACCACTGCTGCCTTTGAAATATTTCTGTTTGTGGAGGGAATGGAAGAAGGACAAAGACATTTCAGTTAGAGTAAGTCTGATGTTGTAACTCTTTGGCATGGTTTACTTAGGGAAATCTTTGTGAAAACTCAAAAATCTTGGCTGATGTGAACTCAGTTTCTGGTCCTAATCTTTATGAAAAGGTAATCAGAGGAAGCACTTGATTCAATCAAATGTACTGTGAAACTGTTAATGTTCCTAAAACTCTCCACTTTAGATGTATCAAAACTTTTCAGTCAACTCTACAACCTTGTACTGTGGTTAAATATCTCAAAAGCATCCCGACAGATAATATTCAGAAACTGATTCTTTCATGGCATCCTTATGTATTAGATGTGTTATGGGTTCTGCTGTGATTTGAGGTAAGGTTCTTAGCTTACCTAAAAGAATTGAAAATGATTAGCTCAGCTACGTGCTCTGCTTTGATAAAATATTTGATGTTTCTGAAACATGTTCAGGGAATTAGTTATAAAAGGCCAAAAATTTAGTAGACCTGAACTGCAAAGAAAAGCTGTGTGATAACCTCTTCAAAATCTGAAGAACAGATCCTCAGTTAGTTTAACTTGCCATAACTCTGTGGAGGCTGATAGCCTTATAGGCCAATGAGATGCTTTTCATGGAAAAAGCCAAGCTATAGGGATATGCTATGCATCTGATTAATTGTAGTCTCCTGCTCATCAGTATTTGCATTTTATGTATGTAAGTATTTTTTAATTATCTTTATAGACTTGTTATGAGGTCTTAGAGAAGTCTTTCCAAGTTTTCTTCAGTTAATCTGTTGTCCAATTTTGAGACTTGACAATGTGTGAGGTGTATTCTTTTGATGTGAGCACATACTCTTATTAATGCTAATGGAAATTAAACGTAGGCTGAGGCTAGAACAGACCAGATAGGGACTATTATGAAGTATTAAAGAAAAAAAAAGATCTTTTATTTTGACTGGGAACAGATAAAGTTGTGTATAAATTTTCCTTTCTTTATTTCTTTTCCTTCCTTTCCTCTATAAAGTAACCTTTCCTTCTTTTTGTTTAAATCAAGAAATCACAGAAAGAGTTGAGAGAGGAAGAAAAGAGAAAAGGATAAACAGAAGCTGAACTGTATTTCTCTTCTTGTTATAATCGTTTTTCTCTATATTATTCCAGTAACAATGTAAGAAATCTAATCTTTTTTTATTGTTGTTGTTAGTTTCTGTTATTTTCCTTAAAGAACAACAAAATGGGATAGCAGCAGACACCAGGATTTCTCAGTTCTTTCGCTTTTTGCGTGCAATGATTTCTGGAGAAAATAGCAATAGATTATTTAATAAATATGGAAATTATTAAGTTTTTACTGTTCACCAGTGAGCACATTGGCTCCAAAGTTTGCATGCCTCATTTCTCAATAGCAACAAATTCTTCATTTGCTCTCAAACATCTGACAATGTGTATAAGTAGGCTGAATGCGTAGAAGTTGTTTTGTTTGTTTTGCGCAGGAATGGTTACATTCAGACTTACTGGTGAATTTGCTTAATGCTCTGTTATCTACTACATTTTAAAACATGGAGCTTGTGTAGTAAGGAGTTTTACATTTGTGTGTGCAGGCACTTTTTTTGTGGTTTAAATTTTCAAGTTGGTGGTTAGGGATATGTTCATGTGTTTTATGTCTAAATATATTCCCCCCAATGAAGTCCTGTAAAGCGCTGAGCATGCCCCCTTCAAAACTCAGACCTGTGCCTCAGAGTGGGTGCTCAGAGGAAGACACCTTTGAATACTGTGAGTAACAACAGAATAAAAAAAAATACAGTAACATGCTTTGAGAATTTGCTTGAAAGCAGAAAACTGAGGAAGTCGAGAGCTTTCATGTTTTTACGGTTTACAGTATGGGGCCTCACTCCAAGGCAGGGTTCTTCCTATCCAGTGTCAAGGTGGTCTTGTTCTTACCCTAGATTCAGATGCCTGTATAAATGCTCCAACCCTCTTAAGGTCAACGAAAGCTGGGAATCTGGTCTTGGACACAGGATAGCAGAGTATTGCTGATGGAGCTGTACATGAGCTTTACTGTTTTCATTTGCAGAAAGCATTCCCGTGCAGAACTGAGCTGGGTGGAGTGCAAGGCTCTGCGCGAGGTTTCGACGTAGAGCAGATAGTGTCAGAGCTTCAGCGCTATTAGCAAAGTCAGGCAGATGTGGCTGGGGATCACATTTGATTTTGGTGCTGAACGCATGGCAGAAGGCATTGAAATTCTGACCTTTATAACTGGCCCAAGAAATTTCACCCCATGGTTTGCACTCTTGAATTCTAGGCTTACTCTAATAGCCCACGATGCTCTACATTACAGGGCTTTTCACTGTTTTCCCTCCACTAGAGAGAGAGAAAAAAAAAAAGTAGCTATTTTCTGTATCCAAGGAACTCTGACGTTGTTACAGATGTGGTAGAGAAGAAAAAGGATTTTTATCACAGGCTGGGCCGTGTGTTTCATCCAACTGTAGAGATGCTGGTATCACACCTTCAGCATTTACTTCAATGGAGCTATAGCAGTGTGGGAAAATGCTACTGTTTTTCCCAACTGCAGTGGGTTTCTTGTGAGTGGAAGACAGTGATTGTTTGGAAGACTTGCTGGGTACAGGATCCTTCATGGTAGTAAGGCAAGCAAATCATATTAGAGGAGCAGTCGTTAACAGTGTTGTAAAGGAAGTTCATTTAAAAGTAATACTCCGTTTACAGTAGCATAATTTGTAATAAATGCTTAGTAAGAGGAGGGAAAGAGGACGAGATTCAGTAAAATGAAACCTAGATATTGCATTTAGATAAATGTCATGTTCTGGGCCAGATATTGACCATATTCATTATGGTTCTGATCTTGTTCCTTGATCATATAAGCTGTGCTAAGTGATGCAAATGTTTCCTGTAAGTTAACTCAGAAACCATTTGTCATGTCTGAGGTGATGGTAACGTACATAACAGTCAGTAGGAATGGCAGCTTAATGACTCTCACTTTGATAACACTGTTATTTTGCAGAGATACTTAATAACAACACTTTGGTTCCTATCAAAAACAATTTAGTGAATTTATTAGTTTGAAAAAGGATGTTAATTATGTAAAATTGTTCAGTACAAATCACTTGGAGGTTACGTAGGATTCTCTTCTAGCACTGATAGCAACACGAAGAATCACACGTTGTTTTGAACAAGTGTCAAAATTCCCAGAAAATTCTGTGAATTTTCAGGTGAAGCAGTAAAAATATCTTGCATCTGTTAATCTTGTTCCCTCACTTAGCCTGCTTGCAGCAGTGTCGAAGGTTATATAAGAACAAGGAGTCTTTCCTTAAAAAAAAACAAAAAAAAAAAAACGGCTTTCAGTGAACAGACTGAAGATCAGAGCTTAACTACTGAAACGGCTCTTCCATTCAGGTTTGACAGTGTGCTTTTTCTTCTTGTTGTTTATTGACTCCAGGCGGGGGAGAGGGGAGGGGGGACGAAGAGAAGGCAGCATCACCTCCCCTTAGTGCTGTGTTGCTCCATGGATTGCAAGATTCTGCCTGCTTCTGGACAGTTTGGCTTATTTTCTGGTCGGTCCTGTGCCAGCTTTGGAAATGAAAGGCTTGTGATAACCACTGGTATAAACCTCTAGGGCAAACAGCCAAGGTGCAGACATGTTGCTACATTTTAACATACAGAAGGTTTCTAATCACAACAGACCTGTGTGGTTTTTTTTTTTTTCACCTCATTTATTAGCACACCTCTGCACAGCCCACTGGTGGAGCTGAGGGGAAAAAATGGCTTTTACGGGTGCAAGAACAGAAATAAAGGTGTAGTGGACTAGATACCATCCCTGTGTTTCTACTTTCCGGAGCTACACGATTCCAGAAAGGAGTGAAAGACAAGAGGTCTTCTGTGTGCATAAGAAGTGGCAGGTTGTAGTCATGTTTTCCTTGTGGGCATTTGGAGCTAAGCTGAGCTGAGATTATCCACAAATCTCATTTTCGCTTGTCACAGATGATATCAAGAGCTTTCTAGAAGGATTACAAGGACTTTGGTCTGTCTTCTGTGTTGAGTTCTAATCATGTGGCATTGTCACACAGCAAGAGGGGTAAAGGATGCTGCTGTGCCTGGCACAACACGTTCTGGTATGCCTGTCTAGCAGTGTTGCTTTGTGTATCTCAGATAACATTCCACTGGCAGAAGATTTTTCTCAGCTGACTTCGGTATTAGCAGAACTCTTTCTTTTGCTATGAAAAGCAATTTCAATACTTTATCTAAGATGAAAGTAAAGTTGTATTCCAGAGGAAACCCTACGGTCTTAAGTACGAGTTAAGCAATCCAGTTCAAGTATGTAGTAAAATCTTCATCAAGCAAAGGCTATTGCAAGTGCGATGAACATTCCCTACAGCATCATAAATCCTTTTCTCCCTAGTGGATTTTAACTCGCCCCATGGAAAAATCAGACCTTCTTCTATCCATAAGACCCTAAACATGCATTAATTAGTATCTGGTAGTGAAAGCATCCTTTCACTGTAACTGCTTGTCATAGACAAGACCAGAACCCACTCAGTTCTTGTCAGATGGGGATGACAAAAAGGAGAGGCAATCTTGGAGATCTAGTGGAGCTCATGAAAGATAACTGAGCATCTGTGCAGAACATAAACAAAATGTATCTAGGAAATTACCAAACTTAAACTGTATTAAGAAAGTTTGAAATGAGAAAATCATTAACAAACAGTAAATGTATGAGAAATGAAAGAAGGCTTAAGGGAAAATTCCCTGATGGTCAGCAGTATCAAAAATCTTAAGTGTGGGGTGAAAAGGTTTAAAGATATGCTCTGGAGAGGAAATCTATGCAATGCAGCAAGATATCTATCTGTAGCTGAAGCAGTCCCTGATGCTGCAGCAGTATCATACATATGGGATGTTGTGGTAAGATTCAGGCCTGTACTTGACCAGAGGCATAGCCCGAGGTTGACATCCCATTACTAGATGTAGAGAGAGGACTGGGTGACTTGAAATGGTGTGTTTGCGCATGCAGGCTCTAATCCTGAATTCTGTGTGTATCTGAGTTATTCATGTTATCGCAGGGATGGGCTCTACAGTACAGCAGCCTGCTGGGTCTGTCCTATGAGTACAACACTATACTCATATCTTCTTGGTGATACAGTGTGACGGCCCACCTTCCCCCAGCGTGTTGTGCTTCTCCCATCCATGAGTTCTGTGATGTGTGCACTTGGGAATGGGGGTAGGAAAAGAGCCTAACATCTGTATTAGGGATTTGTTTCATCAAAGATAACTTCTCTTGCTTATTAAATACCAGTGGCTTTTATTTAGTTCACATTATTTAATCATTCCTTTAATTATTCTTTGCACCACTACATCATTTCTAACTTTTTGCTGTTTCATTTTTATTTATCTGGCTTTTAGCCAAGGACATCAAGAAGTCTCAGGACCTTGACCCTTTGAGTATTTGTCTAAATCTAAATTTGTGTGGATGATTTCCAAAACTGATGTGATACTGGTCCTATAGAAATCTTGGAAGTGTTTTACTCATTGCAAGAAGTGAGGAGTAAAAAAAGAATTTAATGTTTGTATTGACATTATAATTTTTCTAGATCTAATTTTTAAAGATCTATTTTTTCATTGATGTAAATTAGGTATTTGCACTTCCCTCACTGAAATTTCGCTACAGATGAGGATCTGGATCTAACACTTTAAAATATCCCACTGTAAAACTTTATACCTTAGTTACTAATTTCAAGATTCTTTGGGGAGTTTGACATTTTTCATCTTTTATCTGGTATGTACTAGAGAAAATATTATTCATATCCAAATATGTTAGATGATGGTAGTCTTATTTTTGTGTACTGTGTTGAACCCAATGTATCTGAAATACTAGAACTGGGGAATGAACTGATAAACTCAGAAGACTGAGTTGCTGTGTTTTCATGTACAAACCACAATTTTAAACTTTTAGCACCTTGAAAATGTCTAGCTATTGTCTAGATTATGGCTCTAGATTTATCACAGGGAAAGTCTGGCACCAAATAAACTGGGCTGGCACATGAACTGGGAATACATTAAAATCAATACATTTTAAAAGTTCCAAATATTACACTCCTATGCCTCTACTTCACTGTATTTCCTGAGGGATTCAAAGTGAACATTAGCCTTAAAGAATACGAAAAGTTGGTATTTCTGCTAAAGGGATATTTTATTAGTCTTTGCTGTTTTGCTTGCCATGCCATTAGCATATTAATAACTACGTATTTTAAGAACAGTAAAATACACGTCTCTGTACTGTACAAGATAATGTGAGAAATTAAAAACAGTGGATTCTCTGTCTCCCTCCTGAGATCTAGGTAGCTGTAGCATGTGACCTCATTTTTGGTCCATGGCTATAAAAATACTCCATCCTTTAAACATAGAGGTTACCTTGAATAACCCATCCCTACACAGAGTTATATTGCTAGCTTTCCAAATCATACAAATTACTCTAAAGTGAAAACCGCAATGGAAACAGTCCAAAATCACATTCTTGGCTCAGCTCATCATACCCATAGTTATTTGCCAGTTCCCTTTTCCTTGAGTTTTCAGGGTAGTTTATAGAAATGTTTATATATGTCACATTGAACACTGGAACCAATGTTATTTTCTTTACATTCACTGCTTGCTGCTACCAAGATAGTGTCAAGAAGGAATAAATTAATATAAATCCAGTAGCCTGTCTATAGATCAAGTTTATTATGTTAAACATGACTGGTTTCATTGTGTTTGTATGCTCCTCATAGTGAAGGTTAGAATTCTATACTTGGAAAATAAACATAGGAATCAAGAGATGGAAAACATATCTTCATGATGTGCCACCAGTTGTCTTGTGGTTGTTCAGAGCCTCAACTAATCACTCAGGAATTTCTGGGCCATTAAAGTACTTCGCAGGAGACGTTTCTTGAAAAGAGATTTCAATGCAAGACAGCATATAAATAATCAGAATACCTGATCTGCATTAGGTATATTTCAGGAGAAAGAATTTCAAGGAAAAAAGAAAGGTGCTCCAAAGTATCTATGTATGTGATGTAGCTTTGGTAGGTAGTAATTCTGCAGCACACGTATTGTAGTTTATACCGCTCTGTGCAATGCCCCGTTAAAGAAAGCTTACTGCTCCATGGCAGCTTAGGTGTGCAAATCTAGTCTTAACACTAAGTATTTGGTAGACAAAGGCAAAGATGGAGAAAAAATACTCTATAAACAGGAAAGATGGGGAATATCTTTTTTAAAAAAAAAAAAAAGACAAATACCAAGGAGAAACTTTGTTATGTTCAAATGAGAGAGGCAAGCAGCATCCATACTGCTTGAGACATTTAGAGGAAGCTAAAGATCAGATTAAGTTATCCTTCTGTAGCTGGCATGTCCCATGAGTCCTCAAACAAATCTATTAGAAGCCAGTTGGATTAAGAAAAGAGAATGTTATTTTGCAGAGGTAAGTGTATCATAATCTCACTGTTAAATGGTAAATCCTCTGAAGGATTTTTCCTACAGTATTTTGGAACAGATATGTTATTGCTATTGTTAACCATAATAGACTACAGCAGGGCTGAATTATAAAGAGAACTACTTCCCCCCGTAAAGGCAGATAATACAACTCCAGATCCTGAAAAATGAAGCAGTTATATGTTTAATCTCAGTGTTTGATTTCCCCTCTGTTCATAGGAAGGACAGACGCATTGATGATTTCAACATTCAGTGCGTCAGGTTACTTTGCAGTCTGTTCTGAGGCTACTTCTGCTTCAGACTAATGATCTATACAGCGACATCTTGAGTGGTCTGAAACTGCACTTGCAAACAGTGCCTTGGGTTTTGAGCATTGCAGACTTAATACAATCTTTTGGTATCAACCTCTTGTGGATATTTGTACTTCCATAAACTTTAGGATGATGGCTGTTCCTTGCATTGTTTTATTCTCATGTGAATATGGTTATTCATATGTAAAAATTATTTGCTGTTAAATTATTAATATAGAATGGTTCAGTTGGAAGGGACCTACAAAGGTTATCGAAGCCAGCTTGCCTGATCACTTCAGGGCTGACCAAAAGTTAAAACACATTATTAAGGGCATTGTCCAAATGCCTCTTGAACGCTGCCAGGCATGGGGCATCAACCACCTTGCTAGGAAGCCTCTTCCAGTGTTTGACCACCCTCACAGCAAAGAAATTTTCCTAATATCCAGTCTGAACCTCCCCTGCGCAGCTCTGTGCTGTTCCCTTGCATCCTGTCAGTGGTTACCAGGCAGAAGGGACTGGCACCTCCTCTCCATTTCCCCTGCTATGGCAGTTGTAGAACTAATACCATGATTAAAAGTTTTCATGTATTTAGGCTGGAAACAACAAAATCTGTATTACTTGAAAGACCAGTAACACAGCATATATAACAAGTGCGAAACAGTCCGAGTAAATATTTCACAAATTCTTCAAATAATTTGTTCATCTATGGCCCTTTCCCGCAGCCCAGGGAAGCTGATGAGAATTTGGGGTTTTGGCTCAGGCACTTCAATTGTCTATTCCACAATTACAATAAGAAACACAACAGTAGTCTGTTTGGAGACAGCTGGTAATTGGAAAAAGGGCTGAATTTGTCAGCAAATGTATTTGTCAGCACTGATTTGACCAATTGTACATGTTACATGTTGTAAAAGACATTTCTTCCCTTACATGGGAGAGTAGAGTCTATGTCCAGCTAGTTCCTCAGTGGCTCTCATACAGAGGGCAGAACTCTCTGTGATGCGCATCCATTGCATGTTAAATATGCTACAGCACTTGTAATTTATTATCTCATATAAATATATGGTTTTCCAATTGCTTTATCAAAACCCAATTCTAGTCTCACAGTAGATGTGTTTGTGACAAGTGGAGTTAAGCTCCTCTAAGTGACTTAAGGTTTGTCTGTTGATCACAGGAGATCCTAAGTGTTCACTCGTCAGGAGAATAACAGGTTTATGTACAAAAAATATCCTAATTCAAGCTGCAGTTGTTACTTATTTATATTTAGCTTAAGAACTACTTGTTTTCTATAAAGTGCATTTTGTAAGTGGGTAACTGTGAACTCAGATTAGGCATCCTAGTACATAGTTCCCTTTGGCACATCAAACTTGTGTAGTAGTTACTGAAGCTCATAGAGGAGATGATTGAATTCCCATGCTTTTTTATATCCTGCTTACAGGTTCAAATATCTCCTCTGAATTTATCTGCATTTCCAAAAGTCTGTCTGTCAGAACTGTGCTGAATCCTTGGCTACAGCAAGTGCACTCCAGTGTGATAGCACAGACACTTCTTTTGCCTGTGTGATTTAAGTGCTGCTTTTCTTGCACTTTCTCAGGTTTCCCTTTTAAGGCAGCAAGAGCCAGGAGCTCATGGCCATTCCCTGTTTCCCACAGTCTTTGTATACCTTTCCCCCCTCTCCCCAGGGAGAAAATGGATGGAAAACACAAAGTGTAGTCATCAGTCCTGTTTGTAAGCTGAGCTGTGACATTGTCAAGATATGATTCTTTTTCTGGTGTGAGGCTTGTATGTCCTTTCTTCTTTACCTTTTGTGGTTCACAGGCTCTGACACTGAATGAATGACCTATTAGTCACCTCTTGTTTTTTTGCTTTTGTTATTTTTCCCCAGGTTGTTTTCTGTTCTTCTCACTTGCTGCATTCTGCCCTGAGCAGGTACCTCTGGAGCCTAACCATCCTGTAGTGAAAACATGAGATGGCCTCCTGTTCTTTCTAAAATTGCCTTTTTGTGCAGTGGTTTCTGGACAGAAGTGAAAGAAATTAGTTTGATGTGTCTCAGCCCTGGCCAATGTCTCTCAGTGCTTCTGTTATTTGGGCAGTTATAAAACCAGGTATAACTATCATACAGTCATTGACATGAGGAAAAAAAAAAGCAAAACATAAAGGTGAATTAATAAAGTCTATTGTGAAACACAACAAAAAATTGGAATGCTACAAAACCAGTTTTGTTGCAAATGATTTTTGTTCCTCTTAGCAATGGGATCTGTAGTTTCCTGCCATGAGATGCAGAGTTTTCTTATTTCTTCCAGTCTCGTACAAATTGATTCAAATCCAGATATGGATTCCTATGGTCAGATGAATAGAAAATGGGATAGAGGAAAGCTGTGAATCTCGGTACTCCACTGCACTGCTAGGCTGAAAAGATGCATAACAGGCCCCATGCGAGTGAAATCCTCTTGTATTTCATACTCATGCTATTGTCACTTCTTTACTACAGTAGTTACCATGATTTATGGCACATCTTGTGTGCTGTAGTTTATTTTCCATGACTTTTCAAATTGTGGCTTTTCCCATACAAGTTGGCACAGGATTTTTCCTTTACAATATACCCATAAGAGTCTATATTCCACTGAATAGTCTGGAAGCACTCAAGTTTACAAGTGAATGTGCAATGTTAACCTGTGGGCAAGTGGTCTTTGACATGACTGTTTTTGCAGGCATTAGTTTTGCAATCCTCAGGTAAAGCAGCATTTGGTAGAATTAAATGGTAAAGTGCTAGAATATCAGTGCTTCATTATGATGCTTAACAATTAGGAAAAAAGCCAGTGATGCATATTTGATTAGTTGTGAAATATAATGATGGCATTGTTGATACATAAGCTTTCTGCTGGAAGTGGGTGTATTCTATCTCATGTGTCTTTTTCTTTGACATTGTATGGGTATTTTCTTTCATTCTCTTTCTCTTGTTCATTAAACTTCCTTTTGTTCTGTTAAGGACAATGTTTTACATTGGCTGGTTTTTCAGTATCAGTGCAATGCTTCAGTCAACAACCTGTGATCTAATAGATGGGCAGTGCATAGCCTGGTTCATTACAAAGAAGCACCCTTATTGGGATACTTAAACGTAAAACTCAAAGTGAGTAATGGAAAACCTAGAGACAAAATGATCTCATCTGTATGTGCCCCATTATCAGAAATGGAAGGTGGCTGGATATTTGCCTGTCACAATTTTTCTACTGGTAGTTATCATGTCAAGACTGAAGATATTCTGTCCACAGGGAGTTAGTGGATACTATGCTTCTTTAAACATTCTGTATGCATTTAAGACTTCCTTCTCTGTTAGCTTGCTTATCACTTTGACTATTTCTTTTGAAGTAAGAAACAGATGGCAGCATT
>VXAL01005999.1:806930-834397 GCA_013399475.1 Chauna torquata | reverse complement strand
AACCTGGATCCTTTTCCAATGTTTTGGTGATTTTTTTTCCCCCTGTGTGTCTAGAGGAAAATTTTTTTATTTATAATTTAATAGAATCATAAAAACAGAGATTTAAAGGAATGTTAGGTCATTAAATCTCTAGTAACAAACCTGAAGAAAAGAAAGCTGAAGCAGTTTATAGATTTTTTTCTACAAAAGAACACTGTCAAAAAAAAAAAAGAACCCCCCCAAAGCAAATAGCCTTGTTAATATGAACCCTGTCCCTCACCCGAATGGCCCAGTACTGTTCATGTATATTGTCTTTGAATGTCCACTAATCCTTCAAACTCTAGCACATCAAACTACAGCTTCCAATAAGTCACCTTTGCAAATATCACAGGTCTTTAAATAGCTCTTAAATCCTTTTAAGGTGTCATGTTCCAGAAACTATGAAATTGCCATTCCCCTAGTTCACGTTTCAACCACATTTTGGGGGTGTTATGGCCCCACTCGGCTTTGGGAATGCTTCCTCATCAGAGAGTGTCACTCTACTCTGAATTCCTACCAAAATCAAGGAAGTTTATGATGATTTAGTTCTCAAAAAGAAAAGGTGGTTTTGTTTGTTTTTCATCAGCGTTAGAGGTCACTTCTGAAAATGCAGATCATTACCTATATGCTCTTTTTGGAGAATCATATACCTCTACATCTCTTCACTCCTTTTTGGTGTCAGTATTATTGAGGCTATGACAAAAAAAAAAAGCCTTTTTGTCTTCTAATATGTGATTTTATTCCCTGGTTATGTAGTGTTTTGATCATTTTTGTGAGTTATTCTGCAGCCCTGTCCTTGCTGTTCCACTATTTCATTTCAGAGGCACAGCTATGCAGGTTTCACAGTTTCAAGATTTTCAGCTCAACTTTTATTTTTTCTTTATTTTATTTTGTTTTCTGTGGCAACCTTTCTTTGCTATTCCTAACATTATACTCTCTAAATGTCTACTATAATACCATTACATATATTTCTCTGCTAACCTTTTAGTATTACCCTTTTTCAATGACTTTTCAATTGTAGTCAATGAGCTTCTAAGGATGTAACTTAAAGTAAAATGGGTGCCACTTACTGGGGTAGATTTAGTCTGTGAAAGATGAAATCCTGCTTCAGGCACTAAAGCAATTTTCAGAGCAGCATATCAGCTCTTATCAGACTTGGTCTGTTGTTCCTAAATGAAGATATTTGGTGTGTTTATGGGTGGCTATGGACACTCTGGGAAGCATTTGGTGGTAGTTAAGTGTAAAACAGTGATTGTTCTTCAAAATTAGAAACAACTGGTAGCTCTGCAATGATGATTTAAGATTCTTTTAAAATTCTTTCTAGCCACAAAGCTGTGTGTTGTTCAGTGATTGAATGCATTTGAACTTAAGGAGCTTTTCATTTAATGCTGGTCTCTATTGTTTTTGGCTGAAGCCCAAGCCTCACATCTTCTAGTTGCAGGATTCCTTTCTGCAAACTCCATCCTTTGCTGAAGGCCCAGTGTAACATGAAACCATCTCTGTTTCCCAGCAGGCAGCACATTAGAGATCTTCATGTTGACCAGCTGCAAAGACAGGTGTTATTCTCCTTTCCTATATTCGTCTCCCTTTACTTCATCTTGTAAGCTCCCTAACATACTGTAAAGTCCTGACTGAAATGAATGGGTAAACTTTAAAAGCTTGGAAAAACCTCTAATTCTGATGGTGTGGAGCTGGGGATTTTGGTCTGAAGTTGAATGCTCTTAACCTTGTTTGCCACATTTTCATTGGGCCTCCAAGACACTGAGCCAAACTGGAAATTCAGCTCATAAGGATATGTGCATTGATCACAGGCATTCAGCATTTGCCTTTCCAGGCCATTTAGCACCAACAGTACCATACTGTAGATGCTGCAGAAACCTCAATGTTCGGCTATGGCACACTAGTACTCTGCTTACCTGCTGTAAGAGAACTGCACACAAATGCCTGCATGTAAAAATATGTGAGCACTCAGTGCATCTCTGTCATCTGTGTCTGTCTCACGTGCGTGTTACGTTTACACTGCAGTTATGGAGCTGTGTGAATCAGAGCCTATTTCTGTTGTGCTCAGGGATCTGTAAGAAGAATAAGAAAGTAAAGCCTGAGTGGGAAATGCAGTGAGAGCCAGTCCAAAACTCAGACTAGTTTCTTGACCCTTTATTGATGAAATGCATCTATTCTTCCTGCTTCCATCAAAATTGCATGCTTTCAGTATTCAGTTTAGTGACTAAATTAAACCACAACCTTCTCTGCCATGACCATTTTTTCATACTTGCCTGAACAGTATCATGTACGCCTGTGGTGTTTTACAGGTACCATGGTGTAATACCTTTTAGGAGCACATTATTTCTCAAAGGAAGGCAAATTTTCTAACAAAAAAGTGACTGCTGGAACCTAAACCAACCAAGAGCTTAGTTTTTCTTGCTACCCACTGATAATGGCTTGATCTAGTAATGGTCTATCTATCAGTTTACATAATTTTGAGGAAGATTTACCAATCTGTATCACCTTTATGGGCCTGTCTCATCTATTCAATCCATATCGGGTATTACAGCCTGCATGTCTCACTAACACCTTGAAATTATTATGGGGAAAACTAATTCTGATGCCCCTGGAAAAATATTCTGTTAATTTTTGCAGTGATTTTAACAGTGCAGCCTGGCCTTATAACGTGTTATGATGGCTTACGTCAGCTATTAGTAGTTAATAATGATGGTCAGCACAGGATAGAAGATCTGTGCAGACATTTTGAAAACCTTTCTGACTCATGCATTTTTCGTGCATTAAGTGAGAGAACCTGATAATCTGTAGTTTGTTAAATTGCAGTTTAGTGATTTGAATTAATCTTTCCACAATTGATTTGCTGAACATAAAAAACATTTTATACTGGGTATTTGGATATTTTGATGTACTAATTCTGAGTTAAAAAAAAAAAAAAAACGAAAATATCTTCAAAGGGATTTATTGCAAAGAAAAGTTATTATTCAAAAAATATGAGAAAGCAGTGACCTCACCAACTAAAATAATTAAAAGTACTGAAGACACAAATATTAGCCACCCATAAAACTTTAACCACATCCACTTTTCTACTTTTCATTGCATAGTCAAGAAGCATTAACTGAGCTATAAAATATGTGAAAAATGAACTTGGCTGATAGTGCAATAATTTCATCCATCAACTGGTTAAACTATGCAATTCATACTAGCCTTACTCTGTTCTAACAGTTTAGGCAACCTTGTGAATGTTTATTAGCCCTTTTTTTTCATGTTTTAAAAATGAAAGTGAATTAAGATGTAGAAATGCCGACAGCAAGCTCGATCTTATTCCTTTTTCCCCTTAGGTATAAACCCCAGTGAGACTCACTGGGATTTTCCTTAAAGGCTGAGTAGATTTGAGTAAGTGAGATCTGATTTGAGCTTTTTAAAGCAAATGTACACGCTCACAAAAGTATATCAGGATATCTCATTTGCTGGAGATGAATAGTTTAGACCTTGCTGTGATAGACAATTCTGCTGCCCCTGACCAAAGCCCTGTCCTTGACTCAGAAAAATACTATACATTATTCACTGCCTATAATTGTACAGAACTGTAGATTTTAATCAGTGGCAGAAATCCTGCTAATGTCAATGGAAGAAAGTGCAATAGCTATTGTTGCTTTAGGTGCATCATTTTATTTTCTTTTAAAACAGAATGACCTCTGGAGCCTGTGTTGCTTTGGTAAAATACATTAATTGGAGATTACTCTTATTGAAGTCAATGTCTGAAAAGCTTGCATTTTTGAGTATGTCAGAAAACATATTGATGGACTGAACTTTTCCTTTAAATATTTCAAAATTATTTCCTTTTGGTAATGTGTAAAATAGTACAGCCTGATTAGCACAGTAGAGGAAGTATACTGGGATGCATGTAATGGGAGTTGTTAACATCATACTTACCAGAAGTGGATTTTGTAGGAAAGTCGTGATCTTCTTACAAAACCTGTTTGTTTGCTCTGTCTTCTCTGCCCTCTTCAACATGGTATAGCTCAATTTCCATAGATAACACAAGTCAAACTGCAATGAGATATGACAGTAGAATTGCGGTACTCCTTCCTTTAATTATAGATCATGGAGTGGATTAACCAAGCTGAGTCACCACTGCTCTTATGTTTTCACAGCTGTCTCTGCTTGGCTCTTGAATGGTATGCCTCTCCATAAAAAGCTATTTCACTTGATCTAGAGACGTAACAAATATCCAGAGGGAACAATGTATGATAGGTAACAGTTGGCCCAAATCACTAGTTTGATTCTAAAGTCACTTTCCAAATATTTCATTGGTATTGCTGTTTGGATAGTTTGTTTCCACCCTTTCTAGTGGCTTTTTGAAATTTGAATGCAGATTCATCTTATTCCCTGGTATGGAGATGTGTGATTATATCTGAAGAACTGCAGTTGCCTCATTAAGGAAAATACGGTGCGTGATTGGTCAGAAAACTTTTCGGTCACATATTGTTTGCTGAGCCTGCAAAACGGAACTATCACAAATGTAGTCTGGTTTTATCTAAACGGACAAAAGGCTGAGGGTTTCTGGAACTCCACCTGCCTTCTGCCTGCTCATCTGCTGGGCTTCTGGCTGCAGGGGAACCCCAGCCCTGGTTCAGTGGTCCCCAGTTCTGTAGTCGCCGTTGCACTGTCTTAGCACAGAAAGAGTCTAGAGCTTCCTGACTCTCTGGTTTTACATCAGCCAGCCAGCGACTTAGTTTTCACTAATGAGAAAATTCTTCGCTTTGGGACACCAGTGAAATAGTATTTGCAAATATTACTGCTAATGTATTTTCCAGATTACTTTTTGGAAAAAAAAAAAAAAAAGATTTTGTTCAATTAAAATCATGTTGAAGTGTCAGTAAAAGATGGAGTGAAACTCTTAAACAAGTATTTTTTTTAGAACTAGTATTTAGATACTTTAACCTGAAACTGCTGTGGCTAAGTATCACAAAGTTCTGAACCATATATTCCTACCAAATGAATATTTCCCTTTGAGCTGAAATAACTTGTTCAGAAGTCCTACTTGTCCATATTTTTCCAAGTCATTTCACAAAACCATTTGGAAAATAGAGATGGACGTGCTGACAGCTTAGGAGTTGATTCTTTGCAGCCACTAATTATAGCACAGTTGAGTTCTACAATAGTACATCCCACAAAATATTTGCTTCATCAGGGCAAGCCTGATATACAGAGTGCAACAATTATTTTGTCCTCTGCTTATAATGGTCTACAGATACAAGGGAAAAAGCAAACCTAGCAAAGTTAAGTGGCATTATCTAGCATTTTTGAACATCTACCCTAAAGACCCAGATCCTCATTCAGAGGCTCTATTTTCATTTTCTTATAGTTGTCTTCTGTCCTGAGGAAGTCTTGCTCTTTTTGACCTCAAACACCAGGTCTAAATCACCGAGTATTAAACAAAACCAAAACAATAACAGAACTCAGTTGGTATCAGAAGGGATTTCATGAACTGAAAGACTGCAGAGTTTGGCTGAGCATTGGGAAAATCACTGCAGTGATCACTACAGGGGGTTAAGTTAGCTGCATACAAAAAAAAAAAGACACATGAATGTACAGTGTTTTGCTTTATTTTCTGTTCATATCGAGGGTTGATTCCTTAGGTTTTGGCCACAGATTTTGCTTGAGGCTTTTACACCTCAGCTCTCAGGAATTAATATTTCGATTCAAGGGTCAGAAATTTCTTGGCGTTGTTGATGCTCACATTGGGATCAGGATTTACCCTGTCCCCTGGCAACTGGTACTAGCAAGAAGTACAAAGTCACACCTCCTCTCCCTGACCATGTGTGGAAGCTGTCCCACAGTAGGGTTATATTTTCTCCAAGCCCAAACAGCAGTTCATCTCATGCATAATATGCAGGAATGTGTTCTTGTACAGCAAGATTTAGTTTTGACTCTCATTTATCTGTCTATGTGGTTGATTTGTGATGTTTCCCCCAATATCACCTGCATGTTGCAAGGAGAATCAGACTCTGATGGATAAGAAAAAGGTCCTAATGAGTAGGGCTTGATGTACTTTACAGAAGAACAGACAGTGAGTGAAAAACTTTAGAACCATGTATTCTGAAAATGTCTTAACCCTTTTTGCACCTCAATGGGAGATCCTTAAAGAGTGTACTCAGTTGTAGAGTAAGCCAATGCAGGCTTGAGTGGATTGGCAGAGATCTGTATAAATAGATTTGCCAGAAAGGAAGAAAGTTGTTCCATGGCTTGTGACTTATGGAAGATATAGAAAACACTATAAAAAGGTCAAGTGTGTATCCCCATGCTCTCTCTATTAATACAACAAATCTTCTGAACCTCCTACCCTGCTGTGCTGAGAATTGCTAGCAACGAGGGCTCAGTTTTCAGCTGCTGATTTCTTTTGGGCCTCTGATAGCATGAGAACACGTGTGTGATCAAGACATGCTGAGGCTGGTAAATTCACATGTTCTCTGTAGGTGCATCCCACACTGCGTGTACTGCAATCTTGAGTTCTTTCCTAAAATGGACCCCTTTTTGATAAGGAAGCAAAGGTATTTATAGGTAAATGAAAACAGCCTTGTCTGAAAACAGGGTGGTTCCTTGTGACTGAAATCCCTTTTTAGGGGAGTAAAATAAGTCCTCTCCAAAGTACCATCACAGAATGCATTAGCCAGCAAAGAGAGCACTGTCAGAAATAGCGACAGAAAATAAATAGCTTATGAGAAAGGGAAATGTGTTTGTTCCCTCAAGTGATAAGGGATGTGTTTTCAGCTCTGTGGGAAATACAAGATTCATTAAACATCAGACATGAGCTGAAGCTGTAATAGAATCTGTATGTTTCTGGATTTGGATTTCAAACAAAATTCCAAAGAATTTGTGTTTACAGGTTTCCATCATCTTGTAAATGTGACACCTATATAGAGAGACAAAAGCATTTAGGTAATGCAGTTTCACAAAATAACATGCATCATCCAAGTTATGATATTTATTTCTGTATGTTTTTAAGTCACAGCAAATGCAATGTAATGCATGTTGGATATCCCTTTTTAATAACAGGCTAGTTAAATTGAATTAAACTTGCGGTGGGCCTGTGAATTCATCCAGACAGTTACTATGGCTCAGCTAATTTGCAGTAACTTGAATTCCTTGCATCATCTGAGCATGCCTAAGCTTTTGTTTTGGGTGGGAGGGAACTGCCAGCTGCACAAATCTCAGATGTCTGAAGTTTCATTGGGCCCCTCTCTGCAAAAGGTAGGATACAATACTGTTTCGTGGACATTTGGTTTATAAATATGTAGCTGTAGAAATAATACTGATGCTTTCTGTTTAAAAGGACCTCATTCTGCAAATCGTCTTCTGTTAAGGCTGTTTCCACGCAGCTCACTGGTATTGCTTGCAGGCTTTTATTGTATGTATACAAATAATTTTACTCCAAATCAACCTTCTACTGCATAAAAGCTGTGCTTTGAGCTTCACCTATTTCTCTCAAAAGCATAATTTCATTTTTTGTCTGTAAAGAACCCTGTTGGTTGATCCAAAATATGCCTGCTTCTCCAAAATCCAGTTCTTTCCACAGTACAATGGATATAATCCCAGCTTTGTCATATTTTTCTTTGGATATTTCATTAGTTTAAAGGGTGTTGCACTAATAAGTTGCTTTAGGTTAATGTGAGGTACCTTCAAATCATTGGAGATTTCATTGTGGAAAATACTTTGCAAAGCTGCATATCCTAAATGGCCGTCCTCCAAAGTCTGGAATTCAAAGCTCATTTACTGTAAACGACTGGCAACTAGAGGATGTTGAAGTTTTTTTTTTTTTTTTTTTAAAATACTCTGTAGTGAGAATATAGGGTAAAGGGGGCTGATTTTTCAATTCCCATATATTGCACGTGGGCTTTTTCAAGAAATTAACCACAGATAAAGGAAATACTTCTTAGATAGTAATTAGCATAATACATGTCATGTTTGGAAGTGATACTGTGATATGTGATATATCCTCAAGTAGAGATAGAGATTTATCTTGCCTCTGTGTGAGTTGACGACCTCAGTTCAGGTGGGATTGCTGAAGGACCCAGTGTTGGACTCATTCTACCTCAAGTTACAGACAGCTAATGGCAAGAGAGGTTGAGTTAGATGGGTGGTGAGTGCTTTTCAAAATCTCACATACAGAACCCTAGTGCAAGCAATATGGATGTGAGGGGGCTCAAAACTAGGAGCCTAAAGTCAGGCGGATAAATCTACGCTCGTTATCTATGGTCATATCTACACCACTTTCCACTTCAGGGAAGTGCCTAAAAAAGAAATTTCAGGTCTAAATATGGGCTCCTATTTTTACAATCATGTATTGACTTAAGTAAAACTTCATGTTTGTGGACTACTGCTCTTCATATTGCTGTCATTGGCTTCATTTAGCTCGAAGTGCTTTAAGTATTCAATTAAAAGATATGATAGCTTTCACCCTAGTTTTGACAACTGACAGTTACAGTTAAGAACACTTGGGAGGATAATATTTTGCATATACATGAGTTATTCTTTACTGGTCTGGTGGAATTACTTATTCATCTGCTTCATCCTGTATCAGTCATCATTTCCCCCACTCATTTGAATGGTAGAAGGTAGCCAGCTCCTTTACAAAAGGAACTCCATCCAGTTTCCTTTAATGAAAAAAATTCCATTCTGAGGTGAAAGAAGGCAAGCAAAATATGGTGGAGTGCAAATAATGTCCCTAAATATTAATGAAGAACTTTAAGTAGGTCTTGTCAGAGACTGTGGAGTAATCAGGTTCTTGATGGGCCATATAGCCTACTAGATGTGGCAATGGGAATTAAGAAACTTGGATCCAATTTTTGGCTTTGCCACTGACTGACTGGTGTGACCCTAGGCCAGATATCTAATTCCTTTGTGTTTTTGTTTTCCTCTTACACATAGCCTGTCTTGCCTATTTAGTTTGTAAGCATGCCTGGACAAGGATTGTCTCTTGTGGTGTTCATATGACGCCAAACTAGCAGGGTTCCAGTCTTGGCTGGAGCTTTGTGGTGTAACCTGGGTATAAAATGATTATAATGTTAGTAGAGTTATTCCAGTTTATGTTGCACTGTTTGCTTCATTGACTCTAAGCAGTGCAGATGAAATCAGAGTGGGTCCCCGTGTGTTCCTGCAGTGGGCATTTTTGAGCTATAGAAATAAAAACAGTCATAACAAAGAATGTGTTGGAGCCTTCCGTGCAATCCTGGCACCATTTGGGTTGTTGTAACAACTCTTTCTTTCATCGGGCTGAATCAGTTTTGGGATAGGAATTGTAATGCTTTGAATGGAAGGCACAGTCTCTGCAAGGCACTGAGTGAACTGTAGCAGGTTACATCACTTGGGTTAAGCACCTCTTTTCACAATGACTACACTTGTTGGCATGCTCAGCAGAGATGTCACAGGCTGTGTGTGCTTCAAGACTGAATTACCCAGTCTCTTATGTGGGCTCCCCTCTGAACTGGAGAGGAGTCCTGCTCTGTTTTGATGGGAATGTAATGGGGGGAACTAGATAGCTGATCTAGCAGACAAGATTTTTTGAGATCAAAAGCGCTTCAGAGATTTTTCTGAATACAAATGAAGTCAGGAGAATATTCCTAAAAAGGACTATCATTCTAACGTGCTTAATTGCACTCTAAATAACTTTCTTAGCATGCCTCTCAACTTTTCAAACATTGCCGTATATACGATTGCTTCCACTGGCCCTGTGAAATCAGCCCTGCTGGGAGTTGCTTGTACGTGGCTCCCTGCTGCTATCCAGGGCAGCAACAGAGCATGAGATGATCTTTTGGGTTGCATTAAGTAGGCATTGTTCTATGTCCTGAGCCATGGATAGGCAGATATATTCACCTGCACTATATTATAAGGTGCATCGTTGAGGGATTTCAGAAAGGGGATGGGAATAAAACTAATAAAAGGAAAAAACACAGCCTTAGGTCAGGAAAAGCTAGCACTGCTCAGTAATAAAAGATTGTAGGGAGTAACTTTAGAGATTGAAACAATGTCTGTGACACACTTTTCAACAATGGTGAGTGGTAAGCTATGCTGGCTGTAAAAAGAAATTTCACAATCCTCCTGCAACAGGAATAGAACTGGAGGGAACAGTTTAGCAGATAGGAAAAACCACCTGATTTTAGAAGATTTAAGTCCCCTGAAGAACATCTAAACTTCTTTTTTTCTTGAAGAGTCAAGTGAAATACAACTTGTAGCAAAAGGTGTCTTTTCCTTTTGCAAGTCTGCTGCTTTCCTAGGTTAATCAGCACTGCTGCTATTACAAGAGCCTGTAAGGAGCTGTGCGAGCGCGTAGTAGTATTTCACCCATGCTCGAGAACGCGTAGTCCCACTAGGCAAGGGACGGGTATCGGTTGCTTTTCCCTGGATACTGGCACAGCCGGGACTCCACCTCATGTTTTTTACATCCAAGCTCAGTGCGTGAGTCCCAGCACTGCTACAGAGTCCATCTCAGATGTCTGCTTGCAGAGAAAAGTGATCTTTGGGGCTTTCAATACTGGCTTTTTGCAATAGTAAGAACCTTGGTAAAGTGTCAGAAGTACAGCACTCTACATGCTCAATATAAGCATATGCTAATCCTATACAGTTGAACAAAAACTGCCTGGTATGGCCTGTTCTGTGAATACATCCTTTACATGCAATAGCTCCATATTTTCCTGTTGATGCAAAAATCCTCGTTGTCTGTAGTGCAGTTTTGGTGATGTAAATGGGCCAGCTCTATGAAAAATCTGGGGAAGCAGCAGACACAGAGCATAGTGAAGTGACAAAGAGGGGGAGTGCAGTTGTACTTGATCACCTTTGAAATGAAGGAGCAAGTATGATAATTGTCAGTCTGCTCCTGCTAGAAAGAATGTGTTATGTGAGTGGGGAGAATGCCCCACCTCTGTGTCCAGTAGATTGGGAGGAGGGGTCTTCACAATACTGACCATACTCGTGTTGGTAGCAATTTTGGCTCTGAAAGCTGGCAGGATATCATCTTGTTCTACCTGTCTGGCTGCCACTTAGGGCCGTGTCCTGAAAGACACAAAGGAATACACAAGCTCCAGTTGTCTCACAGGATTTAGATTCAGGAAAAAGAAAAAGGGGGGGGCGGGGGGGGGGGGAGCTGTCTCCCTCCTCTTAGCGCACTAAGTTTAAGTGTATGGTTGACAAGACAGCAAAATGTCCTTGTGTTCTGTCAATTCTTGTGGTCCTGGTGTTGAGTACAGGAATGTGCTGCAAATCAGTGGTGATGTAGTGAGAGCTGACTTCCCCACTGCATGTTCCTACCAGCTGCAAGAAGTACTGCTGTGGCCCCTTAACGACTATCCATGAGCTAAGAGAAGTGTACTATCCTGTCAGGAGCACATTCACATTTTCTCTATTGAATAATTTGTCTTTAACTACTCTTTTCCATATTGTCATCATTTTATTTTTAAGTATCTCATTTTTTCTTTCAGTATTACCATCAAAGATTTCACCTCAAGTCTTAATTTCTCGTTTGCTATTGAAGTGTCATCCTACAAAACTAAAGGAGGATTTATGATTCTTGTATCTCCTTGATCAGCTCAGACCCTACGTATTAAATGAGTTATCATGATCAGTTTGGCATGTTTCAGAAAACAGTTACCATGCACTCTTGATAAGAACAATTATAATCTGTGGATTCATGGATTTTGTGTGAATAACAGATTCTGTTGGGCCTCTCTTGGGAATATGTAAAGTCTGAAAGTCTTAGAAAATGCTGATTCTTCCACGCTATTACAAATGGCAGCTTTTGCTAAGTGGGAGACAATTTCTGTCACTGAAACATGTATTTATACTTGAAGTTTTTCCACAGTGACATAGCGAATTAAATCTCTGCAGTATTGTGTTGACATAAATGGAATGGATTTAAGTAAAGGCTAAAGACTTTGCCTTTGTTCCATAAAGGTTTGAAACACCTTGAAGCACTCCATGAAATCCAACATCTAGTCATAAGACTTTCCCATTAAATCACTAGCATGAGGAACTGAGAAACAGTCTATGATTATCTGTTTATGACATTCTCTATTTTGACTCCTGTTGGAGATGTGTACAAAATAACTCTTTGAGGTGGGATCATCTCTGTGTTCTGTGCTTGTAGAGCACCTAGAATAATTGTTTCATGAGTGGACTTCTGAGGAGCTCCTACCATGCAAACAAAGGGGTGCAGGAAAGAAAAGATTGCTTTGTTGATGTATTTAGAGTGTGCTTCAATGCAAATATACACTAAATGAATCTTGGACACAAGTTTGGTTCTTGGGTCTTGCTGTTCATTTCCAAATGTACCAGGACAAATTGCCTACGGCTTGACCCTGCCAGGTGCTAAGCATATTTAGGACCTGCAGAGGTTGCTCAATATTGAACACAGTTTTTTATTCTCTTAATGAAACAGTTGTGCTTTAGACATTGGCAGCTTGGAGTTCTCTGAAATGGCAAACGTTTGGAGGAGACATTGCTGTCGGCTTTCGCAACAGTCGGCTCTTTGGAAATGTTCCCCTTGAATAATGTTAAAAGCAATTCCAGTTTCTGTGATTTAACTCATCCGTATCATCAGCACCAGTAAACGAAACCTCTACAGATTCCAAGCTCACCAAGACCCTGCCAAGAGCTGGCATTATACTCTGAGCCAAGTAACTTACTATAAACAATGAGTATGGAGCTCAACAAGTGTGTACGTTCTTGCAGTGTATGTGCCTAGCTGGCACCAGAGGTGAAGAGCTTTAAATCCTGCTGTTACCTTCTCAGTTATATCAATCACAATAGCTACTGAAGCTGCACTGCCAAATGAAATCATACAGCTCCTAAAAGGTTACACAGGTGTGATCTACTTTAAAAAAAAAAAAAAAAACACAACAACAAAGATACAGACAGTACAGGAATTTTCATATTTTAGTTTAAGGGCTGTGAAAGTATTAGGAAGCTAATGGTTATTGTATTCTTTCAGCTTCTGTAGGCATACCATGTTTTGCAGTACTACTGTGTACCCTTAGAAGAATCGCTTTCCTATTACTTGTGTATTAGAAAATGTGAGTGAAGAGAACTATGGTTTTCTAAGAGCCTCGGGCTCTGCTGTATTTCCATAGGAATCATTTGTGTACTGCATGGTGGTGGGAGTAAAAGGCCAGGCACTTGGTATAACTGAGTATAACCAAAATGACTTCAGCAGCATCATGCATTGCCTGGCTCCAACGGTCAAGGGACATGATCGTAAGAAGAGCTGTGCTTCACTGCAGACCAGGTATTAGAGCAGGCACGATATCAGGCTCTCTGCCTTCTTCCACTTCCAGGTTTACTTCCACTGTGTTTGTGCTAGGAGAGGGTGTTGAAAGGTGTGACACAAAATAACTCGCATCTGTCCTTTTAGTCTCGCATGCAAGTTACACGGTTTAATAGGTAAGTAGCCTTGATGTACCTTGTTAATAGTACAGTTTGTGGGAAACAGCTCCTATTAGCGTTTTCACTTTCAAACAAAACTTTAAGACAGATCCTCAGAAACCTTTTGCATTTTCCCTTTTTTTTATCAAGTTGGGTTTCCTTGCTCCTCGCTTCAGTGCAGTTCCTATGGGAGAGTGATGAAGCTTCCAGTCTTGCCTGAGACCTTGTCTTTGCAGTTTTCCAAGGGCCAGAAGCCTGCTGGTGCACTGAGCATGACAAATGTACAGAAATACATGGTATCTCTGATCTGTTTGCTTTGGATAGTGGAAGGTGATCTTTTATTACCTATTTATTTAATCCCTTTGTTTTTCCTTTTTGTAGCCACGAAGAATTTTCTCTCTTTTTCCCTACCATTATCCTTTCAGAACATTTATTTAGTTGGGTGTTCTCTCCTTCTAATTTCCAGAGCAATAAGCTAGCACAGTTCCTGCCTTGGTTTGGGCTTTTTCAACTCTATCTTGTGCTTTAACAGAACTTCTGTGCTCCTACGGCAGACTTCTTACACCTCTTTTCAACTCTCTTGCTTTTCCAAAACATGTATCACCTTCATCACAATGGTGGTATGAGATGCTTTTAGCTTCTCTTTTCTTGATGGAGGATGAACCTGAAGCACTGTATACAAAGACTGCATTTTACTCGCTTGCTCCCAATGCTTTTTCATTCTCCTAACCGAAACCTGTTGGCCTTTACACCAGTGTCTAACTTAAAAGTAATAAATGTGCCATTTGCTTTCAGGCTGGTAGCATATCCATCTTCTATAGCAGACTTGTTCTCTGGCCGTGTGGGATTTGTGTCTGCACCCACTCTGCTGGCATATGTGAACTCTTCTCAAGTGACACTGTTCCCTGTCTGGCCTTGTCCTGGCTTGTATTAGTGCCTGCTGTCCCAGCATGAGCTCGCAGTGCTCCCTCCCCTCTGTCCTCCAAGGTGCTAAGGGACTCTTTCTCACATCCGTAGTGACACAGTGTTGTCTGCTCTTCACAGCTGTGGTCCCAGCTGGAGGACTAACGCTTTCAAACTGTGATAGCTTATCAAGAGTTAATTTGGAGTCCTTTGTTCTTTCTCTGAGTGTCTTTTCCCAGATCCCAGCCACCAGCTGCTCTCTCACCAGGTACTGAAGCTCAGTCTTTGGCTTTAGCTGAACATGGCTTTTCTCCTGCCTTGTTCTTTTCATTTAAAAGCGGAGCTCTTTGATGTTTGATTTTTGTGCAGCATGCAATACTCGGATGTCTGTAATCCCACTGTCTAATTAACAGCAAATTATGAAGAACATTTCAGTACTTCTGAATCAACTATTTTTCTGTACAGATCTGTCATCTGACTGGTTTCTCTTTGCTGACACCCACCGCTTGCAGGTAGAAGGTGAACATCCAGATTGAGAAGCTCACACAGACTTGTCTGAATTAAGGGCCTGAAGTGCCTGAGGGGCTGTGAAAGCCATTACAGAGGTACGTGAATACCCTCAAGGTGTAAGTTCATAGTCATTTTCTCAGTCAACTTCTGAAAGCTGTAGCTCCTATGAAGCCTCAGAAGCTCTATTCTCCCAGTTGTAAGACAAACAACATAGTTTGCAGTACAGAGAGTAAAAACTGCGCTCGGTGATGGTGCATGGTGTTTTAAACTTCTTGCAATAGATCCCTTATTCTGTGTCCAATCCCACTTGGCTGTGAATAACAAAAACTTCCCTGTATGCTGCCTAGACTCTTCCGGCTTGAGAAGCTTGTTCCTTACAGGCAGAGCCCTCTGTCTTCTACAGCTATGGAGATCAGAAAAGAAAGGCATTGCAGCCGGTGGAGTAGCCATGTAACATGAATCCTTTCTGCCCCAGAGAGGGGTATAAATACACCAGTGAGAGGCAGAGTGGAGATGCTTGTTCTGGGCTTTTAAGCTGATATTTGCCCCTTTTTGCATGTTTGCAGGATCACTGTCTACATAACTTACTAGGCAAATGCATAAAGCTGTAGTTGAAGCCTTTGTTTTATATTACACAACGATACTGTATTCAATTTCTTCTGTAAGACACTTTATATCTTTCCAAAGTGTCTTAGCCAACTTTTGGCTCAAGCAATTGCTTTTTATAACTGAGACTGACCAAAAGGACTTTGTCTTCTTTAGAAGCTTAGCCGTGAGGTATGATAGATCACTTTATTACTGTCAAAGAATGGATTTTTCTCACTCCATTGGCAGCATGTTTGATCCTGGATCTTGTTACTCTAGTCTGCCTCTGCTGCTCACTGCGACAGAAAGAGGGGAGGGAAGAGGAGTTCTGCCTTTTAATGGTGAAATCACTTAGTTCTACTGAGAAGCAAACAAACGTTTGCTCCCATTTGGAAATTAACTCTGTAACTTGACTGACACATTGCTGGAAGAATGAAAAAGTAAAGTACATCATTGCTTGTCTATTTCTGACAATGTAGATTTCTTGTGAAAAAGTGCTTGAAGTACTGGATAGCACCCAAATTTAAAATCTTGCGCTGGCTAAAAACTGAAGTGTTCTTCAAATTGGCTTCATCTGATTTACGAGTAGAATTGTTACAAGTAGAATTTTCAGCTGTAGGCCGAAAAATCTAAAAATTCAGTATCATTCAGACAACTATTTGAGACTGCAACACCTCACCTTTATGTTGAATTCATCCTCTTTGATTGTGGCTTAATTATCTTTTCAAATCAGTTTTATGTGAGGGTAATGCTATCAGTTTTATCCAGTGATTTACACTGGGGCAATGTCTCAATTCTCCTCTCTTCCTTGCTCCTGCAGGCAGGTTTTATGTAAAAAGCTTTTAGAGGGGCCCATGCTGAGAGTACCTGCAGCATGTAATTCATGGGGCTGGAGGGGTTTTGTGACTGGGTCCAGCTTTCCCTAAATACCTGTCACACAGAGGCATTTTGGCACTGGGAGCAAACCGTCAACCAAGAGATTCCTCGGCTCGTCCCTCCACGCAACCTTGTGGTGCTGGAGCCAACAGCTACACCACGCAGCGCCTTGCTCCAGACTGCTTGCTGCCATCGCTGTGATGCTGCTTCCCCGCACAGGGTTTTGCTTGCTTTTGCTCTGGCTGGAAGTACAGAACAATGCCTTTGGGAACATGGGGCTTGGGATGGTCACAAGTTTTTACTTGAATGCAAGAGGCGAGTTTATTTTTCAGGGTGTGCCTCTGCAGCCAATGATGTGATGGCTGCTGTGGGGACCAAACGGAGATGCATTAAACTGCCTGGAGTGGGTGATGACGGGCTGTATTCAAGGCCACACAGGGCTCACCAGGATTCTGCTGCCTTAGAATGCTGTGTTANTGCCTCCCCCCCCCCCCCCCCCTCATGGACTTCTGTGCTGTTATAGCTACAATGTGACCCGTGCCTGCGTTAGCTGAGGTATATCTGGGTGTGCTCCTGTCCCTGGGAGACCTAGAGCACCCCAGGCCATCAGAGCTCCCACCTGGAGCTGTGGGTTCTGAGAGCCAGCAAGGTGGATGCTTCTGCGAACAGGGCAGCCCCACATAGCTTCAGTTTGGCTGTTGATTACTAAAGTTCCCACTATCAAGAAGGCTGAATAAGAATTGTGACTGGTTAGATCCAATTCATTTTATTCTGGAGTAATACCATGCTGCATTTGGGTAACAATAGCCCATTTCATGCTACTGTTTTGGGAGGCTGGGCTTGTCCTGATGGAATGTGCCACTGGTTCCAAGAGCACCTGGACTCCAAAGCTAGGCTTGGTCTGCATCTCTCAAGCTGTTGAAAAATTCTTGGATCCAAACATATCCTGCAAAGACTTGAAGACTAGGATGTGAATTTTTCAGTTCCGGTTTATTGCCATTACATTTTATTTAAAAACCCAGAGCAGAAGCTGCTATACATATATATTTTTTTTCAGATTCTTTTCAGGCTGTGTGCTTAGACTATGGAGTGTGTCACTTTTCTAAATGGTAAGTCTACAATCCTGCAATTTTGGGCTGTCTAAGCTACATCCCGCTCTGTGCAACAGGATGGTGGGCTCTTTTTGGTGTGTTGATGTGTACATATGGTGCATAGACAGTTGGTGAATGCTAAAGGAATGACCTTCAGGACTGACATTCTTCTATATTTTCATGTTTTTGTAATGCTGTGGTGGGTTTGTTCATTCCTCTTTCATCTCCTCTGAGTAAAAAAACTGCAGTCTTCCAGACAGCGTCTCTCTCTCTCTCTCTCTCAGACCATCTGCTCTCAGATTACAGATTTCTCTGCATGAGTACCAGGTAACAGACGTGACTTTGCCCAATAGCTACAGCAAAAAAGACTTTCACACACTCTCCGCAATCTGTGAACATATGATCAGTCTAGGATAACATGTAGTGCCAAACACACCAGAGAAATTTATATGCAGTAACAGAATGAACCTTGAAATCAGGTACTTGGCAAACCCAAACCTGGCATTTCCTCTGCACGTTTAAAAAAGGGGCTTCTGTGCCTGCTAGGAAGTCTGTGTTCCTGCCCTGGCACCTTTTTCCCACGGGAGAGGAACATAACATGCATCTCTCGGATCTTACTTAAAGGGAAGTTGGTGGTATCACTGCCCCCTGTCAGCCCTTGAGGTCAGTGTGGGGACAGCACGTCAGCAATGAGTGTTTGCCAAGTGATGGGAGTCAGCAGCAGGGATATTTTTTACTTCTTTCAGCATCTTCTCTGGATTTTTCCCATTTTGCGAGTAGGATATAGAGATGTATCTTATACACAAATGTGTGTATACAAATATATCTATAAATATATAATATATATGTACTTAAGTACTGTTACCACCATTCCTGTCATCACATCAGTCTTTAAAGGACCTTAATTAGACTGAATATTAAAGGGTTTTTTTTTTTTGAGCAGAAGGAGCTGCCACTCACTCTAATGATCACTGAGTGCTTGCCTCAAGTCTGTCCTGCCCTGTTCTCTTTAATGGTTGAAAAGCTAGGAAGCTGGCTTAAAGTTAAGGGACCATATGTGGGTACCAAAGACAGACAAGGTACAAAGCAACAGTTTGTTGAGCTGTCCTGTGATCTGCAGGCCAAGGTTAGTCTTTACCTCTGCTGCAGGGTAGGTAGTGCAATGTATTCCAAAAAATGGATAATATGTTTAGTTTTTGATAAATTGCCATATGTGTGAAATCTCATGTTAGTCTTGTCTTATGCAGTGATTTCAACGGAAATGAGAAGAAAAAAAGTCTTATACAAATTAATACCCAAGAGAAAGCAGTACAGAGGTAGTAAAAAGAAATTTACTATGAACCTTTTACTTTTTAGATGCCTTTTACAGTATTATTTACCACCGCTTGGATTTCTGATAAGAAAAGGAATTGGTCACCTGCTATATAGCACTACAGGAAAAATAATTCGAGCAAACCAAAGCATGAGTGTAAAGATTTTTCAGAAGGGTAGGAGAACCTCAGTATGTTGTTTGTGCGCGCACTGGTTACTACAGTGTATAACAAAAGGTAGTAATGTTCAGGGAGTCAAGACGCATTTATGTATTCATTTATTATTAACGAGCCTCACTCATGTGGCCTTGCCTGGCTCTTTGTTCTCAAGAGCCGTTGTACTTTATCATGGTTACAAAGTGATAAAAAGAAAGGTAGAACAATATTTTGAGAAGTGTCAGTCTTGGAAAAAGACTGCTTCCTCATAACCGCAGTGCAAACGCAGGACAAAAAGATGCTCTGCGTCTGTGGTTGGCAGGACCTAAGGCAAAAATACAGTAGGTGTGTGCAAGTGGTAAACTGTATGCGAGTGAGCTATTGCTGTGTGCAGAACTGCTTTTCTGGGAATCCGCACCTGCATGCTTCTATTAAGGGGCATGCTGTTTTGGGGGTGAGCATGCATATCTTCTGAATGTTTACAAAGGAATGTACTCATTTAATAGGCATGGTCATTTACTGTGATTTTCTTGTCTCAAATGTAGATACTATAAGGCACTCTTGGTGTAAAGGCTTTATTTGTATATCATAGCGTAGATGACTTTTGTCACCATACCATATATACGTAAGTTAATGGCAAACTCACAATTAAAATCTCACCTTGGTCTGATATTTATTTGAGAGACATTCACCACACCGAAACAGTTCCCTTTGTGATTTTGTCTTGTTTGCTGAGCAATCATTTTCCATGATGCCTAACAGCTCCTCCTGGATCCTGAGGAGGATTAAAGGCACACAGGACAGACAGCATTAGGAGACTACAAGTAGGGTAATTAAGCGGACAGGTTGACCTCACGTCTCCTCATGCTGTTACATTTCAGTTGGTCAGTACTGTTCAACCTTCACTGAGAAGGTGGAGAAGGGACCTCTGAGAGCCGGGACAGAGGCCCCGAGCTGTGTGCACAGGGCTGCACGCCCAGTGTGCGCATGTGGTGGGCGACTGCGTGGGCCGAGCCTGGGACGTGGGACAGCCCTTGGTCTTGTTGGGGAACGCCAAGGAGGTGCTTCCTCCATCCCCCTCTCTCCAAAACGGGGATCATTTTTGCAGGGAGTTTGACTTTTTTTCTGGATCTGGGGTAAAAATGCAAGTTAATACATTTCTGGCACACAGGACGGGAAAACTTGTATATTCTGGCTTCCAGGGACGGTAATTCACTTGTGCAATCACAGCAACAGACAGTTGCTGAGCACACAGATGTGCTCCAAAATTTGAGAGCAAAATGCGTTTATAGTCTAATATAAATGAGAAGATTTTGACTGTAAACAATTTATTCATTGCTATTTGTTTCTGAAAGATTAGCTCCCAATTTGGAACAAATGTCCCTTTATCCAGGGCCCCCACCTCTCCTCTGCTTTTGGAGAAAACAGAAAAAAACCAATCATTTAAGGTCTGGAGTGGTAATATATTTGTCAGAAAAATTGCTCTTTTCTGAAAATCAGAATGATCTAGGTGTGATTACCTGTGTGTGTGGAGACTTATGTCTTCAGCGTTAGGCAGAAAGTGTTCAAATAAATGTTGACTCAGGCTTCTGCATTTTCTCTCAAATTTCCACATCTTCATTCTTTGCTTTATGCAACTGCTTCTGTAACTTGGAACTAAATCTTCATTTTAATGCTCTTTTTCATGTTTCTTTCACTTCTTCATCCACATCTTTCAGCTTTAATGTTACAATAGTGTGTGGGAGGATCAGTTACACTGATTTAAAAAAAAAAAAAGAGAGAATGAATTAATCTAAAAGCCAGACACCTTCATTAAGCAAAGTAGGGAGAATAATATATATAATTAGCAAGACTTCTGCTTACCATATGCTCTAATGTAATATATTAGCCAAGTAATTATTTTAAAATATTATTAATTGCCTTGCAATTGTTAGCTACTGCTGCTAATAGCCAATTAGGGCAACTCTTACAAGGGAGTTACTGGCTGATAATAATCTTTAGACAATCAGGGTACTCTAGCTGCATTTGCTTTCATACTTTTTTTCTTTTTTTCCTTTTCATCATCTGTAATTCCTTTTTTCTCCCCCATAAAACAGAAGGGCAAAGAGACAAACCCACATTCTATAAAAGATATTCATATTGGAAAAAAAAATAGAGCAAAAGACCTTTTTCTCCTTTTTGATACTATGAGTGTACAAATACTCTCAGTAAATTTGCGGTGGAGTGGAAGCCTACCTCTTTACTGCTCTGAGCAGTGCTCTTTGCATTGCACCTGGTTGTGTTCCACAGCCAGGGAGTATGACTGATACCCTCACAACCTTTGACTTCTTCCTAGAAATATTTTTTTCCATTTAATGTTCATGTTCTCAGAATGGTTAATTACCACATTCCAGTTCGCTAAGCTCCTGTTCTGCAAACCCTGTTCTCCTGTTTTTACTTTTAGTCGTTTTACTTAAACTTTTGCATCCATTTTCTTCCATGTTATTATAAATTAACATATAGATAATTGCATGGCTGGAGTGAGATGGGGGCTAGAAAAAAATCTAATTTTTCTCTGACATTTACTTCACAACAGGGAAGGGGGTGTATAGAAATTCCCAATTGTGATCAAAAGCTCTTTTAGCTGTATTGCCTGTAGGTTACTTTTTCTTCCTTGTCATGGCTGCATGTTTACAGAACCTATGGAGAGGACCATGGCAAATATTCTTGAATAACAGAAATACAGGTGGCTTGGTGCCCTTGCTGGTGTGTTCGTTGTGAGCAGCAGGATGCGACCTCTGCCTGAAATAAGGATTCAATGGGTGTAGGAAATGCAGCATTTTCCCAGCCCTGCACATGCCAGAGTGTGATCCCAGTTTAGCATGTCCTGTCTCTAATCCGGGTAAGATGTCCAGGGAACCTAAGGGAACTAAGGGACTTACTGACGAGCTTCTAACCCTCTTTAGGCCGTTTTGAGCACCCTAGCTTTCATTTTCAATGGTAGTTACTCTCTCTCACAGCAAGCTGCATCTCTCAGGGTTCCTATGGCCATGCCTACAGATTCCTAGGGAGCAAATCAGATTCAGCAGAAACTCAAAAGCAGCTGGCACATCAGTGGCCCAGTCTTGTCTTGATTGAAATGGGTGCAATCCATTAAATAAGTGGAGACAGTTACGCTGGTTGTGATCCATTAACAGTTGTCTTGTTGTGTTGGCTAAAATTAACAAGAAATTTTGAATCAGCACTATTCATACCATTACTGAGTGATGGACTATAAACCATGCCTTACAAATCTATTGAAGTTCTTTAGGTCAATAAAGAAGTGAATGAGGGTGAGCTAGTTGCTACACTTGTATTTCTAAAAGGCTATTGATGAAGTCCTCTGCTAAAGACTTTTCTTTCTTTCCCATTCTTGGATGCTGTGAGACATATCTGTTGACCAGCCAACAGATGATCATCTGGTCCAACTGAATGAACCTACCATGCCAAATAAAGCAAAATTAAAGTATGCTCTAAGAATGAGACATATCTGCAGTATTGGGGAAACCTGCAGCAAGCAACTAAACAGCTGACAGACCTATGAAACCCAGAGTCTCTCTTACATATCTCAGAACAAATCAAGAAATATTTCATGTTGTCCAGGAGGAAAATCTATCAGAAATTGTGATGGTATTTTCTTCGTTGTGAATTTATCTCTAGTAGCTCCTACACAGAAGAAGAACAGAAATCTAGCTTCTGCATAAATGATGGTACAAAAGGCTGTAGGAAGATCAGCTGTGATTGCTCACTGGTGGCTTCCTAATTCACAGTAATGTACTGCTGTAGCAGAATGAAATTTTTCTTTATGAAGCTTATACATTAAGGCACAAAGCTATAGGAATGACAGCATGTAAATTACACTGCTAGTCCAGGAAAGGTGCTATTGTGGCTCAGAGAAAACAGCCCAGACATAATTTCTCTGCTTCTTCCATTTCAGCTGTATGTTAGTAGCAAAGTAAAACTCGTTATCACTAGCTCAGCTGCATGGACCCATGAGTTCCCTTGCCCTAAATGAGTGGCTGAGTGGCGTTTTATGATTAGGGCTTGTCTCTTCTCCACCTTTTTTGAATTCTTCCCAGTTTCTCCAGAGAGAAATTGCGTGAAGAGAGACATTCATTTGCTCCCAAGTTCCCAAGCTGATGGTCTGGATAGTGAGGGTATGTTGTACTGCCCAGGTTTGGGTCCCCAGGTCCTTGGGTTCTCCTACACTCAGACAATATTTAGAACTGTAGTTTTAGTCACATCATTGCCCAATAAAAGATGATTCTTTTATGAGATCTAATGTGTGATCTGTAAACATTGCCTTCCAAGTAAATCCATTTGAAAATTTTCTAGCTTTCAATTATATGTGCAAATATATGGCTATATCCATATATATTGAATAATTATGTCAACCTAGCCAGATTTCACTGTAGTGTACTGATTTTGACAAATACAAAAAGGAATCTAGAATTTTGACATCAGTAGGTTCAAAATGCTAATGTTTCCACTTTCTCTTATTTAAACTATACTGTGTTAATTTCAAAGCTTGTGTCATTATTAATTAGCATGGATTTTTTAGTTTCTGTGCTGAAGCACATTTGGAAATTTGTGGCCCAGTTCTGATTTTCCCTAGAAAAGAAATGCAGGAATTTAACTAGCTGTATTTAAGCCATTATCAAGCAGACTGATTTGTACTTGTTTTTGGTTTCTCTGTACAATCCCAACTCTGTTCTTGCATACAGTGTTTATATATGTGTGTGTACATAATTGTCCATTTTTGGTGGAAGCAGCCTTTTTATTCTATATAGGGTTTTTTTGGCTCCTCCAATATTGCCAATGAAAATTACCTCATTTCACCTGAAGAAAGGGGAAATGCATTTTGAATGTGTGTCACGAAGGAATTGTTTTTTAATTAAACCCTTTAGCTGCAAAATTATTCACAGAGTGAGGATTGATTACACAATTATATCTTTTCCTATCTTATTTTACTGCATGTACAGGGTCGTCGTGCCCCGCCCCCCTCCCCCCCCGCCAGTAAGTTTTAAGAAAAATAAGAGCATGAATTTTTAGTTGGTATTTTAGAATCCAGAATGTTAATTCTTCAGTATGAAATACAATGATATATATTTTTCATGTTATGCTGTTAAGTTCCATTATGACATAAAAACAAACTTCTGGAGTGATGTAGACCAGAAAATACACAATTCATGTTTGTTACATTCTGCATGGTTTAAAATACCTACTTCAGAAATACTGGTTATGTTATAGATGTAAAGTTCTATGGATAAGAAACAAGGACAAGTTTACACAAAGAGGTGCTGTCTTACACGGTAAGTTGAAAAATGGCTAATAAAAAAAGAACATTGAATCATAAAAATCACAATCAACAGATAGAATGAAATGACTTGAACTTTTAAACGGGGTTGCTTATATCCTGAAAATGGAAATGAAAATATGTCAAAAATTCACCCAGTAGAAGAAAAAAAAACCTAAAATGCATTATACAAAAGAAAGAAAAGCTGTATGACTCATGGTATTCCAGCTGGAAACTCTCTGTCCTGAGAGAAAACACGTCTGCCTTGATACAAAATGGGTTATTAGAGGGGGTGTTCTTTAAGAAGAGACAGAGGAAACTTCTATTAGGTTTTGACTGTCATTGACATGTTAGGAAAATTACAGACTACTGAGAAGTTTTATTAAAAAAAATAATTCTACCACTTGAAACATTATGATTTCTTGGCTAGCATAGGGTTGTTTAGCTTTTAAGACCAGAAGAGATGACTATAATCATCTGCTCTGACCCTATGAATAAAGTGGGCAATGGCAATTCACAAAATTATTCAAGACACAAGCTGGAGTGTAGCTTTTGGAAAAGTGCCCAGTCTTGAAAAGTTAAGTGTCTCAAAACACCAACAAAATAAAATGTCTTGACAATATTTGACATTTATATTTGAAGTGTCAAGGAAAGGCTAAAAGATCTTTAAAAGGCCTAATCCATTGTTGTTTGTTTGTTTTTTTAAGTGGTGACTTCAGTTGGCTGTAGTTGATGCCAGTAAAGTGTTACTGTATAAGAAAAGTGCAGGGAGCACACCAACCATCTTCCAGAGGGTTTTTTTTTTTTTCCCCCTGTATAATATTGCCTGAAGTAGTTGCCTTGGTCCTTACTTTTACTCTTGCTCTGAGATGTGCTCATTTCCTTTTCTTAAGTCCAGGGACCCACTGGAGAATTAACCTCAGGCACTAAATCGCAAGCTTGAAGTAAGTTGTAGTGAAAGTTGAGACTCCTGCGCACTTCACTAATTTACTTAATTCAGAAGTCAAGAATGGATTTATTTAACTTAATAAACATGTTAAGGAAAACTAAATAGCATAGAGCTCTTATGAAACTCTTTAACAAAGGTTTAAAACATTCTCCGTGGAGATATGACTGAGGCTGGCACTATAATCCCATGGGAGTTTTTGAAATGGCTGAGGGGGTGAAGCTGTAAGAACAAATAGCAAACAACTTCCTCCTATGCCCAAATTCCCATGTGAACAGAAGCACCACTAATCGCAGTCTTCTTTCTTGTGATGGTATTTATCTTGTCTGTTTTATTATTTCGTTCCCTGTAAAGTTTAATTTGGATATTAGTCAGCTTTATGAGAATAAGTTGAGCCTGTAGCTGTTGCTATGCTATTTCACAGGACAAGTGTCTATGTATGTAAAGAGTAACCATCTTAAATTTCTGTATACTTTTGAGTAACAGGTAAGGATTTTTCTACAGTTTGATCCTGTAATAGTCTGTTTCCTGCCTTCCAAGCTTCTAAACTTCAATATAACATTTAAGGTCTCTTCTTTTCTTTCTTTCCCTACTCTAATCCCACTCAGTCAGCTCAGTCTGCAACATGTGCTAGGAAATGAGTATTCAGTACGCTAACAGAATACTTTCAGAAAAACACGTTTCAAAGAAAGAAAATCCACATTCCCCAAACTACATGCCTTCAATGAAACCAGTGATGAATTACAGATATAGGACTGTAGAAATGAGAAAACGTTTTAGTTCAGTTCCCATTCAGCTCCTGTCCACAAATATGCAGCTTAATGCAAGTCCTCAAGTGAATATAGCTTATTTTCCTTGCCGTTTGCACATAGGATAACCCGGTCAGCATTGCAACTATTCTTAAATACCTAAATGAATGATGTTTCTGACCATTTTACCTTTACCGTTTTCACTGGTAATTACCGTTTTCAACGATTCAATTTGTATGCACTTGCAATATCTAGCAGTACCTTTTCAGGTGTCTGCCCGCACATAGGTCAAAAAGATTGTTGGTGTCCAGCTGAAGATAACAAGTACAATAAAAACACATTGTTACTCTGTGCTGAACTGAATGTAGGTGACATTGTCATGTGCACACAAGAACATAAAACATGATGGAATCAAACAGCTTCCTTCTATTGCCTCTCAATGCTAGTCGTTAATCAGTCCAACTGGACTGTCCTGAGATGACTTACTCTTGATTTGCATTGAAGTGAGTGGGACCTGTTATTTTAAGGAGCACTGATTACTTTTAGAAAATGTTAATAAACATTTCCAGTTTATGATATCCAGATTTTTATATGGTGTCTGCAGCTGCTCATACTCATTCTTTATGAATTATACAGAGCAATTTGGTCCAAAGTGAGAATAAACAGCATGTTAAAAGCAGCTAGCATCAATTTGCATGCCTGAAAAGTATGTAAAGCAAAGCTAAGCAACTGGAGAAAGACCACTGTTTGCTGGGTTTTCCACGGATCTGATCTACCTTGAAGTGTTTACAGTGTTTGTGGTTTCCCTGCAGGACCTCACTGATGAGCACGTTTGTGTGGTTTGCAAAGCATAGGTGGTATCTTTATACATGTAATTGGTTTGTTTTCCATGTGTGGCGGAGACCCGGTATGGGTGGCTAGACTGTGACTCTCAGGAACAAAAACTACCCCTGCCAAAAAAAAGAGAATACATGCTTTCCTCACTTATTTGTGATGTACAAAGGTGAACATTGCAGTGGTGGACGATGAGTATGCAGCTCCTTCAGTTTTAACTTAGGAATTCAAGTTCTTTGAAGGGCTCTGTGGATTNCTTGCCTAGGTGGGAAGACATCTTTGCTTTTGAGCTTTTGTCCCAGAACTCATTTTGCCAAACCATTAGAGGAAAATAATTGCCTTTTTTTGGGAGGGGTAAGAATTTAGCACTTGCAATCCTTTAATTAAGAACTGACGGATCTCTCATCTACACGTTTCTCAGTCACTCCAAAAGTCTTGTTTTGCTTTGAATTTTCAAGATGGTAACAACAGGGAAATAAAAAAAAATTGTACACGTTATACACCTATCAACATCCACACACAAATGTGTAAGCCCTTCAGCCCACCCAAAAGTAAGGAGAACCCTCCTGAAGAAGCGAAGTAGTGTTGTTTGCTGTCTGGTATGGCCAGCTGTGGAAATGTCGTCCTGGCCATGACCCTGTTATGCCAACCACTGTCATTCTCATGAATAAAACTCAGCGGAGAGCTTATGTGTAGGGGTGGTCATTTTCACGAGTCAGGCTTGAGGAATTGAGTGCTGCATTTTTGTAGCGGGCTTCT
>VXAL01005999.1:769976-802879 GCA_013399475.1 Chauna torquata | reverse complement strand
GCCAAGGAGACCCAGCACTTTGTAATATTTCCATATGAAAGATTCGTAATCCCGTGGCTGGCTGGATCCTGTCCCTACCAGCAATACTAGCTGATGAATCAGGTAGGGGAGAGTCCCTCACCTGTGCCAGAACAAGGAGGTGCAGGGCTGTGCATGTATGCAAGCTACTTTTTCTAAAGACAAAATAAAGGTTGACAATTAAATACACTTACCCTGGAACCTCTGGAAGCCGTAACTGGGATGCTCAATTACTCAAGTGCAATGATTTTCGCCACCACTTCTGGAGCAGGTCACATCTTCCCCCCACAATTTAGCCTTGAGCCAAGGAGTTTTAACTGAGTCATGAATACTACAAAGTAAAAATGTCTTTGAGCCCTAAGAAATCATTCAGTAAGATGTGTCTCTGGGCTTGGTTGCCTTCACTACAATGCCCTGGTGTTAACATTGTGAGGAAGGGCTCCCCATAACCATGCTGTCACTTTCATGTTTGAATTCCAGGCCTATCTTGGTAAGGATATACTCTGCTTGGTTTGTTTACTCCTGTTCTGAAGAGAAGGTGGTGCCTAAACTGAGATTAGTGTGTCTAGATATGCACTTACCATACTCTTGCATTAGCTGAGAATTTCTCTTTCTAGGCTTCATGATACAGCTCTAGCAGAGCCAGCTGCCTTCTGCTGGAAAGTGGGCGATGTTCGTCATGCTTAACACCATTGCTTTGGAGAAACATACGGATCCTTAATGCCCACAATGCAACTGTTAGGCCACTGAAGATAGATCTGATGTACGTCTTGTGGTGAGAAGAGATGCAAGAAGAGTTGATGTAGAGTATGCAACTTTGCCAAGGCAGAGAAATCTGGTGGAAAGCAGCCATTCATGTACAAAGGAGGGACTCGGTATTTTCTCAGAAAGGTAACTAAGCTCTCAAGGTAAGTTTTAGACTTCTCAGCACTGAACTCTACTTCCTTCCTTAGCCATCTTTCACTCGTAACTCTTTCAGTTTCCTATTCATTGCACTACACGATATGGACTTTTAATGCCTACTGTGGTGCTACAGCATTGCATAGCTGTGATGTGGCAAGCTCCATTCTCAGTGTGGGGTAAAAGGGGACAATAAGCAAAGAAGTTGCCATTGCAGAACAAATGCAACTGTAATTACTACTTCCACCCACCAGGATAACATCAGAAGGAAATTAATATCCTTAGGAAGATCAGATAGACAGAATACATCTACCCTGTCTATATTGCTAGAATGGACAAGGTAGAAAGTTGTACTATATTTGAACTGCATTTTCAGTACTCGTTAATTCTTCTTATTGCTGTACTAATAGTAGACAAAGCTCCTGGAAGCTACAGTCCATTCTCCGAGAAATGCATCCTGCAAAGTTAGTAATGGGGGGCAAATTAATTGCTGAAGGAGCTGCCAGTTGAAGGTGCTTTGTTCTAGCACTGTGAAAGCTGATATTAATGTAGGGATAAATGTAACCTAGTCTGTTCCATAGATGTAAGTAGGTGTAAAATAATGTATATTTTGTTTGTATGCAGTGTCTTATTGGCAGGTAATCTCCAGCCAGCAGATTTAGCCAGCTGCTAAATGTTCATGGAAATATGACTTGAATTGCTCTCCACATTGCTGGTGAGTGGCCAGAAAAACAATTCACATCTAATATCATCGATGGATTCAGTTCCTGTAGTAGAGATATAGGAAAACTTGTTGATTTGTATACGTTTTTTTGAATTTTAATTTTCAGAAAAAGAGGTGAAAAATAATTACTCTCTCTTACACAGATGATACATCTTCAAGCGTAGGATGGTTTCCACAGAAATCCGGAATATGAATGATTTGATAAAGCTGAGTGTTCATGTTAATTTTTCAACGAGATTTTGACTTCATTATTTTTGGCACAACACCTTATTCAACTTCATCATGTGGTTTATAGATATAGGAAAATGTCATACACTTTCTTTAATTCTTAGGAAATTTAAATCTTCTTTTAAAAATTTTCTTTCTAGTGGCTACATCTCTCACTGAACAGTACTTTTTGCACAAGCCAAATGTATGATATAGTTATCTGAAAAAAGTAGCATGATGTTCTGAAACGGCGTTAGTTACTGAAACTGCTGTAGCAGGCTGGTAACCACAGTACTCGTTCATAGGCAGCAACTGGGAGACAGAATGTTTTTCCAAAAACATGTTCTTGGTCATACAGGGTTGTGAATGTGGGACATGAAGAATGGTTGGAACAAAAGTCTATGTTGGGAAGGCAAAACCCTCCTCTTCAGGATTTAATTGTGCTAATGGCTGCACATAGAGTGCTAAATTATTCCAGGAGACATGCTGAACCTACCTGACACTTATATCAGAACACTATGTTACACCTACCACCATGTTTCATTCGTAACAGTCTCCAGTTGCATTACTGACCTGCAGGGCCAGAACAGGAGTTTTTGAGAAATGATTCTCTAGATGCAGAAACTGCAAGGAACTCTGTTAAAATGGTGCAAGGGGGCGAGAGCGCTATTCATGGTAATTTCACCTGATCCAGCCACAATGCGATGCAACATAACTCTGGTTTAAATGATTTACATGGGTTTCTACACCAGAAACAGTTTAACTAAAACACACAACATTGCAACTTCTGTTACCCTGGCACAACACAGTGTACAGGTAATTCTATCCCACCTAACCTGAGATGATTACTGTGACATGCTGTTGGGTACATGGGAGGAATATATTTGCAAAGCAATGATCACAGCTGGTGGGCATGTGTCTGCAGCTTTCAAGATCCCACCAACCATCCAAGTCCTTCATCTTCTCAGGGCCAGAAAATCTTGTATAATGTCTCTAGCGCAAGTAAATGACCTTGGAAATACTGTGGTAGTAGGTCATATTAAGTCATTGCTAAGTCGTCTTGTTTTTTCACTCTCAAAACATTTTGTGTGATGATTCTAAGCATGTATGATATTACTGTTCCTCTACATGGTCAGAGACAGCAGGAAATTAACTGTGTGCTGATAAAGTGCAAGGGAAAAGGCATGGCAAAGTTTGCACAGTTTCAGCACTAGTTCTGATTTTCCAACAAACTTAAATCTGAAATTAGTTGGTGACAAATCAAGCAAAGCAAACTAGCTTACTGGCAAAATTTCCTACAGGGTAGGTAAGCCAAAGCTGTGAGCTTCGCAGAGCTCTAGGTCCAGCTTATCCAATTTTAGCAAAATGTCATGTTTTCATGCTGCCTTTCTTGCTCTGAAAGTCAATGTTACTATTTCCTGGTGGTTTATTTCCTTCTTGAGTACTACAGGGACATGACAGTGAAAACTCAGTCTGTGTACATGCACAGCTTTTGAGTTTTCTCATTTCAACAGCATGCCCTGTGCTGCATCATGTCATTCATAGGAGGCAATGGGAAGAATGTTACAATGCTGAATTGTGAAGATTTACAGAAACAGCTGTGATAACCTTGTATTTATGCTGATGTTATAGTAGTGCTAAACAGAATCTAGAAACTATTCACCATATTTCTCCCCACAACTTGGTAGGCATGTTGGCTGGGGTTGTTGACTGTACAGACTTGCTCTGGCTGATGTAGTGTTTTCCCTTTAGACTTACCTTGGCCAGTTCCCCTTCCTGGTGAACCTTTTCCTTACAGTCAGCTTGGGAAACAGCACTGCTGGGAAGCAGCAGGAATCCGCCTGCAAGAGATGAGGATTCATGTCAGCATGACGCTGCTGAGGATTCACAGCACAGATAACCATACTGTAGTTTTCTTGTGGTTTGTTTGGATCAGTCTAAAGCTGACCATGAGCTAACAAATTTCTGTGTATCCTGACTCAAGCTGAAGCTCCTGAGGAGTTGGAGTGAGCTCCAGCAGTACTTCTTTTTCTGGGTCAGTGACTCTTTAGCAATTCAGATTGGGTTAAGATGCCCTAACAGCAGAAGAGGCAGTCTGTCAATCCAGGATAGCCTGTAACCAGGTGGTTAGGGCACTCAGCTGGGAAGGAAGCTCTTGCTCTGACTGAGAAGAATCTGCTGATTATTCTGAAATCCTCTCCCACCTCATCAGATGTGAGATTCCATGAGAAAGTTCGTGTCTGAGAAGGCCCTGGGGAAAAAAATACAGAGGTGCCTAAGTCCCACTCCATTCATTGGCACCTCATTTCTTAGCTATTTCCTTTGATACCCTTTCCTGGAAATCTAATTCTCTGCACAAGTTCTTGAGGAAGCCTGTCTTTAACAAGGACATGTAACAAGTCAAATACTGTGATGCTGACCTTAAATATGTTGTGGCAGAAGTTGCTGATAGGCTTTCTTATCTTCCCTCTGTGCTGTTCATTGCAAAAGGAGGTGTTTTCTCTTCTGTTTTAAGAGAAGACCTCTCTGATTTGCAAGTTAAACAATTCAAAAAATAAAATTAAAACAAAGCTTGACACATTGTGCCAGACAGAAATGCTTAACTATATCGTGATTTTGCAAAACTTCGATCAAAAACAGCTTATAGCATTGCATCATAAATTCTTTGAGTGAAACTGATTTTCTGCTATTGTGTGGCCAGAATGTTACCTAAAAAAGACACCATGACTCCTGTGGCTACTGGGCCATGCCAGATCCTGTAGACTCATCTTAGTCTTCCTTTGAACATTTGTTAGTGAAAATCAGTAAATTTGATTCATTTATTAAGAGTAATAATAACAGTAATATTATACTGTCATGAAAGTTACTTTGCATAACTTAGATATTTGAAGAAGACAACATTTTGTGTCTTAATAAAGATATATTTTTACAGTAACAATTAGAAGGTTTTGGGTGTCTGCTGTAGTAGCTGCTGCAGTGGTGAGGGTCATCTTGCCATGTTTTTAATGCAGATGGTAGCGTGTAGAGCTGCCACCTTGGCTGGGGTCAATATCAGGGTGTTGGCTGAATAGCTGAGAGCTCAGCTGTGACAAGTGGACAAGCAGTGTGACAGTCTCCATGCTAATGTGTCTGCAGGAATTTGCACAGGGGAAACAGGGCACTGATGAGAGCAGCAGAATAAATCAGTGTGAAAGCAACTGCAGTCAAATGTCACACCCAAGCAGTTAGTGACTTGGCATGCTGTTTGGAAATAGGTTGGGTTACCTGTCAGTGTGGTATTTTCTTTCTGTTGCTAGAGAATAATGTTATCTAAGGATAAAACCTAAGGAGCGCAGATGGTTGTTACACAGGCTTGATCCTCTAAACCCTTATCACAGCAAATTATTCCATTGACGTAAATGGGACCACTCCTGTGAATAAGATCTCAGTTATATTCTCTAATTCTTTCACTATTGAAGTACAGTTTTGTTGCTTTGTGCTTGTAAATATCTATGCACCTTAAAAAAAAAAATGTTATCTGGGGGATAAACCCTGTTACGTTCCTGATAGTCACTGGGATCAAAGTCATTTTTTAAGACTGTAGGATATAAATCTTGCTTGGAAATATTACCCCTGCACTTTTCAAACACAGAGATACAGATTCTGATCTGACTTTATTTTCTTTGCTTGGACGCCACCAGCCCAGAGTCCTCTGCCTGACCAACACTTAACGCTTCTCCTTGGTTTTTGCACAGGCAATGAAGACTTGTGGAGCAACAGCAGAGTCTAAATTGTAAACAATAGTAATGGAAAGAAAACTGATTAAAATTTAGAATCAAGTATTATTTCTTCTATGGTGAAAATCTCTTATTTTCCTGAAATATTGACTGAGTATAAATCATTTTTATGAGTGCCATTTCTGTTGGCAGGCAAGCTTCCATACTCTGTAAAACTTTCATGCGCAGAGGAACACACAGTTCAAGTCATTTCCCTTACCCTATGCACTAAGGAAACAGTTCTGCTGGCTTCAGGAACATAGCAATCAAAATAAAAGTAAGTTGCCTTCAGATGTAAATCTTGCAGCTAAGAACCTGATTCAATTGTATAACTTTATGTCAATGCCTTGCTACATCACTGTGTAATTTTGGCAAGGCAGCTTTATGCAACTTTGTTAGAAAATACCTCCCTTCTTCTTTTTGTTTGTTTCACTGCTGGTTTAGAATTGAAGCCAAACTCTCAGATGTCTGTTTTATCTGAGCAATGATTAAGAGAAAATATCGGATCCCTGCTCTCCTTTAGTTTTGAGCAAAAAATCACCGTTCTTACAAATCTTCACATACAAATCATGCAGTTCATCTCTGAGCCTGAACTTTCCCCAGCTCTCAGTTGTTTTTGTAGTATTTTGGACCATTATTTAGACCTTCTCATTGGCAGTATACTAAATTTTTATTTTAAGGATGCCTTTCCCCCAGGAAAACCTGCAGTGTTGAAGTTGCAGCTGTCTCCTACCTGGGCAGTTGAGGTCTTCAAGGATTAACTCCTACTGGTACTAATGCGCAAGGCAGCGGCAGACTGGTTACACAGAAATGTCCTGTAGTGTTTGAATGCTGGATTCCCTCTAATTAAAAATACATTATGAAGTCTCTGAAAGGGGNATAGCATCACTGATATTCATTATTGCTGTCACTGTCACACCATGGATTCAGCTAGTTGAAGCATTTGTTATGAATAACATTTAGTTTGAATTCTGGTATTTTTAATTGAGTAACTATGAGTATTTTGTCATTGTTTTACCAGAGGTGGGTTGCAATGATTCTGCCTACAATGTTTCTGGCCTATATTTTCTTTAAAAACAGCACCAACATGACCACCTGCAAATATTTTGCATTCTTTGGTGCTGTTTACTCCAGCATCCTCCTCTATTAGGAGCATATTTCTTCACTAAATGCTGAAAAGAATATTGGTATTAGTCCTAGGCTCCTAAATACAAATCCATGAGGAAAAAGATTGAACCATTTTCACAAATAACAGACCAGCCCAGAACTCTTCTTGGAAAACAATGTAAAGAGACTTTATATGTCTGTCTATGAAGAAAAGAGGCTATCCACTTGTCGTCATCATTATTTTTTTGTTTGTTTGTTTTCCACAAAAACATCATTGCCTCTGGTATAATGGAGCATTCATCGCTGCCCTTTATCTAAAGAAGCCAATCCATAGAAATTTTGGAATCAATCTTCTGGAGTTCTATCTGAGGCTCAGTATGTGTCTGTGTAACTCAGTAACTCATCTGTTGATGGGGAGATGTGTATTTCTGTTGTGCAAGGTTAACCAGCGGCAAGGCTTATCCACCACAGATTTTAATACAACAGTGACAGTGAATCACAGTGCGAGCTAGTTCTGACATTCATTTCTGAAGCTATGCTGTAATCCAGACATAAACGAGCTTGGTACAAGTATTAATTTGAAGTCATTTTTATTTCTCATCTGCTGGCTAAAGCTTGCAAACAATGGGGTAAAGGTCTTGCTATACTGCTACAAATAAGCAAACAATCTTTACTGCCAAGAAAACTACAGTATAAACACAGAGTTAGGGAATAATTTTTGACTAGTTCTTCCTACATATGGGCCCTTGGAAACTACAGATGCTACACAACTATTTCTATCTACAAATCTTTCCCAAAGGAAGAGAGAACTTCAAGCGCATCTAGTTTATAATAAATCATTGCCATGGACTGCTGTTAGACCACATTAGAGAAACTGCATGGACAAGGTGAGGTGTAGGCAGTCTGGCTCACCATTAGGAACACAATCCCCAAGCAAGGGCAAAGTAGGAATCAGAAGCTGAAATCAAGCACCTCTGAAGCAAGGCGAGCTCAGAATTCAGGAAGAGGACATGGGAGAGCGTGAAAACCTCAGTCAGTCAGACAGCAGCTGCAAGAGCTTCCCTGAATATACCTGCTGTTCTCTGGCTAGGTTGCAAGCTTATCTGCACCTGTGGGCCGGTTGAGCCAAACTTATTTGTCCATTTAGAGCTAAGGAGAAGCTAAAGGGAATTTTGGATTGAAGCTTAGCTTGGAGTCTGACATGTAGACTTAAAAGGCAAGTTATTTGCTTCCTTTCTTTTCCCTTACTGTGCCTCACATAGTAACACAGCCATGGAGCAGCGTGGTGCACAGGTCCCAGTTCTGGTCCTCTAACAGTGAATAATAACTTCTCTGATGCTCCTGCTTGCCTGATTCTTCTTTCACACCTGATCTCCCTCCTGTGGTGGTGATGTCATTACCTGTGTATCTCTAGGTGTAGAGAGAATTCTTCTTACCCATTCTTTTTACCATATCTCCACAAGAACTATTCCCCTTTCTGACTTACTGTCATCACTTTTGAACACCATCATATCCTCAACGTCACTGGACAATCCCACTTGTCTTGTTACTCTACCAAAAAATTAACCTGTTCCCCAGTTCCAATAACTTCTCTGTAACTGTCTCCCTGCCTTTCTTTCTCTCTTCCTCCCCCTGGTTCTGTTGGCTGCACGCTCTCACCTGTCCCTGTGGTTTTTCCTCCCCTTTCATTATTCTGTCCATACCATCAACCCTGAGCCTGGGGATGCCGGGAAAGCAATGCTGTGGAATGAACTCTCAGTATTGACACTGGTTTCCTGCTCATTCTACTAACAGGCATATGGTGTTAATCTAAACTGTCCAACACATTAGTGGGAGGGAAGTTGCACCCAGAGGATTATTACAATGTTTTACGTGGCAGATGCCACCATATTTATTGATATGAAGTCTCTTTTCCTCCATATTAAGCCACTGAAGCCTCTCTCTGGGAAGTTCTCTTGAATTAGGCATAGCTCTACTGAAATATTTTGTTAAACTTTAGTAAATTTTGCTGTGGCTAGGGTCTGCATTTTTTATTTAGGAAAAGTTAGCACTAAGGTCAATAGAATTTTAAGGTAAAGAATGACTTTTTTATTGTATTTGGCTAGTTGAACACATTACAATTTTATGAATAATTTCTGATGGCTACATGTATAAATGTATACATATGTGTATATGTGTATGTTTGATTTTGATCTCTAAAACCTCTACTTTATATCAAATATTCCTAAAGAGAATACTTAAATTCAATTAATACTGACACATCAAATACTAAAAAGCAGGGCCAAAGTGAAGTATTACTTGAATTAACTTTCAGATAGTCCTGCAATGTGTAAGAATGTCAAGCCAAAATTGTTAAGAAATTATAAAAAATGACAGGAGATATTTGAAGAAAAGTTATCAAAGTTTCCTTATTTGTCTTTTAAAAATAATCTTTTGAATTGGATGTCCTACTGTTTTAATCAAATAACCAGAGCCAATATAAATACAAAGAAAAATGGTTAAAGATGATTTAAAAACCATTCCTTGGAAGGGTAGAAGCTTTCTGTTTGGTTTTGCTTTCACAGAGAAAACTGCATTCAATTCAGTCAAGCACTGTGTTTTCAAAAATTTTGTGGTTTTGGCTTAATTCCACAAAAGAGAAAAACTTCAAAGTTAAGGATCAAGCCTCCAATATTTGGTCACAATATGACACAGTTGGGTAAAATTAAGGATGGTAACCCATTGTGATAGACAGTGGGAGCGGGTGATCTCTGACCCTGGATTTCCTTTCTTTCGCTGATTGAATCATAACAAATTCAGAACATGGATAAATTTTTTTGCTATTACGTCTTTGGTTTTTGTTTTGGGAGCAAGTAAGTAAAAGCCTTCTAGGAAGTCTGCACAAGTGTATTGGTAATAAAAAGTTTGCTGATCATTTTATGCCTCTAAGATAGCTACCAGCCCTGACTGCTCTTCCCTGGTGGCCTGTTCTCTGTTCTTTGTGTCTGCAGGTCCTTATGAGCACCCTTCTTTTTCAACTGGCTGGCATGGGACCATGACCATCATATCCAGTGACACGCAATACATATGTTGTCCTTCCTCTAATGGGCTCAGAATATGAGAAACAGCAAGGTCCGCACAGGGAAATGTCTTTAATAAATCTGTTGATAGAGCTTGGGAAAGTGGGCAATGTTTTGGGTTCAGAGATGGTGACGTTTAGTGCAATTTTCTGTAGCAAGGCAAAATGGATATGCAGAGAAGACTGTTTTGGGGAAGAAAAATCACACATTGTTACATCTTATAGGTTAAACATTTTACATCACCATCTGTTCTTTAAAGGGAAAATTGAATTTTGTGAAAATATTTTTTCCAGAAAAAAGTATCTGCTTTCTGTAGAAAATTAGGGCTATTCATCAGAAAGCCAAACACCTGCAAGCCAAATATTTCTGGCTGGAAGTATTGATTTGGAGTGCTGTTGCTACACCTCTTAGGAGGATGGCAGTCTGGGGCTTCATTTCCATGCTGTGTGATGGGGCTCACAAGTGCCGCATCTTTATTGCCTTACAGGGCTGCGCTCAGGTAGGGACAGGATCTTACATGGCCAGATAGCTGCAGCACGTGGCAGCAGTGCTGCATGTGAAGCAGAATCTGGATGTGAGCTGATTTCTTCCTCCTCCCTTCATGCAAGGCTATCGCCCAAGTAAAAGCAAGCCCAAGGCAGTGTGGATGCTCAGGCGGTTTGGGTTCCAGGATAGGGCTAAGCAGGGCACTCATTCTGACGCAGCACCACAGAGATGTCCTAAAGAACCTAAATCTACCATTTGCGTGGATAGAGGAGTATTTCTGACTAGGAGTTTTCAGATGGAACCTCTGTTATTTCACTATTATAAAAAGAAATCCCTTCAGCTTTTCCAATTAAAAATAAATCGATGAGCTCTAATAGTTTTTTGAAAGTAAGAGGCCTGACTGCTCCATTAAACTCCAAGAGGCATACTTAGCAGCTAGGTTACCTAGAGCTGGAGCTTCATAATACATCAAATTTTGGTCAATCACTGTTAACTTTTTTTTTCCAGAATTGTATTTTGGTTTTGGTCAAATCCAGATTTTAAAAAAATGTTGGCAAAACAAAATATTATCAGGAAAAGTATCTTTTTTGTTCAACCCAAAATATTTAGTTCAGCTTCAAAGGAATGGTTTCATTTTTGGTCTTGGGCTGTTTCACACATTTCAAAGCTTTTTTCTTTTAAAATTTAGGCCAATTTTAAAATGACAGCTGAAAGTCTTTGTTTTGAAACGGAAGTGTTTTGGCAGTTCTAGAATGAAACACTCCATTTTGAAAATACTGAAATGAAGTGTTTTGACATTTTAATTTTTTTCTCTGCATTGTTTCATCTGGGTCTATTTGCTAAATTCCATTCAAATTCAGGAAGAGTCCCGCTCCCTCTGAAATTCATTTGTGTGGTTTATTTATTATTTGTCAGAAAGCATGAGTCATTAAGCTCTGCATCAGTTCAACTTTAAATAACAGGAGAGAATGCTTAATAGGGAATTGATTGTATACAGCTACATTTCTCACTCACCTTATAATTATTACTGTAAGGGAGAGCACCCAGCTGTGCAGAGCCACTGCAGGAAGGAGGCAGCCTTCACCCATCAGGCAGAAGAGGTGGCAGACAGTTCCCAGATCCTTCAGCTGGTGCAGCTTCCTCCTCTCCATCAGGCAGGCCTGTCTTCTTCCTCCTTGAGCGTCAATGTAAATTGTATGCCTTGCTTCAATGCTTCTGTAGCTGTTTGCTAGGCTCTCCCCTTCTGCTTCTGCCTAAATTGCTGCTCCTGCCATTGGTATTTCCTCAAAACTCTGCAAGGAGAAAGATTCAGACAGATCTTTCACTCCAGCTGGTGTGAAAAATCCTTCTCCCCACTCAGTTCTCACCCTTCTTTCACCTTTACCTACCCTGCAGAGTTCTTGCTGAAGGACTTAACTCTCATTTACAAGAAGCCTCTCTAGAAAAATGTTTTATCGCGATGTGTAATCTGGGAATGCAGCTGAAAGATGCAAGGTGAGGCCAAATCCAAATCCCCCAAAAGGAGTAAGTGCTGAGAGGGCAGGTACAAAATGCTTCAGGAGGTATGTGACATTCCCATACCCATGCATAAAATTGCTTTTTAGAACTTTAATCATTAAGCTGTGACAATAGGCTCATTATGCTCCCCAATTACACATTTGAATTAAAAAAAAAAAACAAACCAAAAGAAAAAAGCCTAAAAACTTTTCTCTTTTTTTTTTTTTTCAATTCATGGATGCTATTTATGAACATTTAAAGAGTCTAGGTGGCCTCACAAGAATAGCTGTAAACTGTGAAGTTGTAGTCTGAGAAGTGTAGTTTGATAAAGGTTGTTCTGAGGACCAGTCCTGCAAATTTCCTGAGTACTGCTTATATTGACAAACCAGGAAAAGACCATTAGGGAGGACAAAAACGTGCCAAGTAGTGCCAGTGACATCCAGACAGTACTGAAGTTTCCTAGATAAGGGAAAGTCTCCATGTACCTTCTCATCATCTCTGGAAAGATACAGTCTTCTTTTAGGAGGCATGCAATGGAAATTCATGTGCATTCAGGCATGAACGAAACTTGAGGAAACTCAGACTATACAGATACTAGAGAAAGCTTTGAAGGAAGAATCTTTGCTTTTAAATGTTAGTATATGCGGTCATTGTACTTACGATTTATTGCCTTTCTTCTTTCTTTTCTTTTTCCCATTAATGAAGATTGGGGTTGAGTATACTCCAACTGGTTTAAATATTTCTAAAAGCCATTCACCTGCATTAGAAGTAAACAGCTGGCATACCAACATTTTTCTCTTTTCAGGCTGCTCAGCTTCACCAGGGCTATTCACAGCTTGCACTTTACTAAGGTCATTGGTATCACTGTTACACTTTTCCTGTATCACATGAAGATCAAATTCCAGTAGTTAACGAGTCAAAAAATATTCCTGGGGGTGGGAGAGGAACTAGGTAGATGAGTGTGATCCACGTCTGCTTTATTTCTGGAACTACTGCCTTCATCCATGTGAGAAATAATTGAGATCAAAAATAGGTCTGACCTGCAGTACCCCAAATCACAAAGAAATACTTTTGCAGGCTGCACTCTGAATGTTCTAGTCCACCTAGGCCAAAGCACGAAGGGACCTCAACTGCTGGCTACTGCTCAGTGTCGGGAGGGACACTGAATTGTCTCCGGGCCAAAAGTTGCACTACTGTTATTTGGAATAGTTCCAATAAAATCAGTTTCTCAATATCTATTCTCTTGAAATTCAAAGCCAGATTTGGCCCGCTACATGGGCTGTGTCCAACTGAAAGCCAGGGGCCAGATTCTGCTCTGAGCTATGGTAAAGTAGATGAGAATTAACTCTGTTGCAGTTAATTGGGCTCAATCCTCACTTGTCTCACACTGGCATAACTGTTCTGACCTCAGTGGAATTGAGCCTAATTTATGCCACTGTAACTGAGATTGCAGCGAGCATTGTTTAAATTCTGTTGGGTGCGTCTTCTTCCAGGATGGAAACTATTTGCAAACTATAACAGCCTCTTTCCTAAAACTGAGGCTTGTCATATCTGAAATTTTTTGGTGGGGCAAGGGTGTGGGGAAAAGGATATAAAGCCAACTTTGTTCTTAGTGCTACCTTGTATACTTTGAATCCTGCAGCGTCCTGCTAAATTATCACTGCCTAGTTAGGAGACTAGAGGACTCCTATCCTCTCACCCTAATACAAAAAATGCGCTAGCTCTGTCATCACCCTAAAGGAGGCAGGGGACATATTTAGGAACTTAAAATGGTAATGTGGTGATTCTGCTCAGGCTTTTTTCTTATGTGGGCTTTCCTGCTAACTGATTTTTTCTTGCCTCTGCAGTTTCTGTTTTTTGCACCTTTTCATATTACATTTCTGAAGCATTTGATGAATGGGATGCTGTGCAGCTAAAAGATCGCATCTCAAATGGCTCACTCAGTATTCTCATACTGAACTGACTGCCTGAGTTGCAGCTCTCTGACAAGGGGAATGGTTGCTTTTCTCTCAGAACACTGTAAGTCTTAAATGCAATGTAAAGAAGCCTTCATCTTGCAAGATATTATACACGTATACATATATGAGCGTATATATATACATACATACATACACCAAATTTTTTTTTTTTTTTTTTTTTTTTTTGGGGAAAGGCAACTNTTTTTTTTTTTTGGAGTGAAAGGCTACTCTGTCTTCCTTTGCTTGCACTGGAAATACTCAGTTTGTCAGGCTGACTTTTTCCCCTGTTAGCAATGAAACTTGGCCGGGAGTCCCAGCACGCCATAAGAAATCAAGCCGTGACTACATTAAGTGTGAATGGCAGCACAAGGTTATAGCATGTAACACTATGCTGTGGTGACCTGTTACAGAGTTAGAGGCTGGGAGGTGTGAGGCTGGGTCAGATAACTTTGTTGCAAGTGAAGCACAAAGTGAAGCTCAAAGCTGGTTTGGCTGTTTACGCTTTCAAAAGGCATTTAGTGAGGACTTTTTATTTTGAGAGCATATTTTGAAAACTTCAGCTGCAGGGCTTGTAGCTTACCTTCCAGAATCAAGCTGGAATATTTCTTAGTTTTAACTACAAGTGTAGCCATGTCATACTCCTACTTATTCTACAAACAATGATTTGAAAAGCTTTTCTAAAACCTCCTGTACAAAGTAACTGCTGAAAACAGGCCATCAAAGGCAGATGCTTAGTTACTGTGAAATAAAGCACTGCATCACCCAACCACTAACAGCAGTAGGTTGGTGGATCTTTTAGAGTTGTTCTTCTCAGCCAGAAGTTAGGCATTCTCTGAAGAGAAAAAGAGAGTTGCAGGTGAATTCTTTACACCACCAATGAACTTTCTTCTGCAAATCTATACTTCTTCTCTTGAAGTAGGGTTTTTTTTTTTTGTTTTTTTTTTTTTTGATGCTTTCTTACTTGTCTTTATTTTTGTCATTTTTAATTTCATTTACTCCTTAGGCCTAGTAGCCCAAAAGGTAGTGTCAATTTAATGTAGTCTGAAGGGAATTTGGCTCAGTGTTTTAAGGTAGGGTAAGGAAGAGCCTGGTCTTAAAATAGACACAACACACTGTACATAAATCAGCTTCCAGGATCACATTGAAGCACTGTGTGAACTTTGGTTTGTGGAGTGGCATGTTTGAAGGGCACGCTGCCCCTTTCCCCAGTGTAAACTGGAAAGAAAAGGAAATTTTCAAGACAACCAGAACCAGGGCTGCAAAGGATCTCGAGCATCCCATCCTCTTACAGTGGCAAATATGTTCTAAAGAAGCTCGTTCATCTACACCATTTTTGCTATGGTCTAAGACTGCACATCTTTGTGTGGCATCACTTGTGATTTATCTCACTGGGAGGAGAGGGCAACCCAACTTTCTCACACTACACTTGAGAAATATTTCAAATTTTTGTTGAAGACATCACTGAAGCCAATAGAAAGATAACCTTTTGATATTTGTAAGTTTTGGCTCACGCATGATTGGAAAGATCTAAGTATAATTAGGATGTAGGTGTTTAAAAGGTCAGTACTACAGCCTTTCTTCAATAATATAATCCAGAGCTGTACACTGGGCATATGCATCAGATCAGTGGCAGCAGTGCAGTGAGCAGGGAAGTGCCTCAACTCAGCATACTCTTTAGGGAGCTGTGTATGGTCCCAACAGGACAGAGATAGCAGAAATACTACCTCTTTCTAGGGTGCAGAGCTGTGGGGAATTACTGAATGCCAGTCCTTGCAAGCACTTCTAGATTAGTGGGAGTTTGGAGCACTTTCTGCATTCTAAAAAGCTTCAGATACTGCAGACGTAGGAGGTTGTTTAGGACTGCCCCAGCATAGGCCCTGGCACATCAGCCTTACTCCTGATTTCTGTTAGTCCAGCCTGTTCTTAAAACCCCCGTAACAGAGCATCTCCATAGCTTCCCTAAAAGCAAGTGTCTGTGCTCGCTCTTAGCATTAGAAAGCTTTTCCTAATGTCCAGTGTAAGTCGTTCTTGCTGTCAATTGCATTGCTGTCTCTTGTCTTGTTATATGCTAAGCACATGGAGATAGAATTCATTTTTGTTTTCATACTAGCCTTTTCTGTGTGTGGACTGTTACCCCAGTCATCTCTTCTCCACTTTAGTTACCTCCAATTGTTCAGTCTTACCTTTTCAGTTGTATTTTCTACATTTTTAGTTCTTCTTAGAGCTCTTATCTAATAGCACTCTCACCTGTCACTTAACATCTTTCTGGAAGACGTGCTCAACACTGGACTTACTTAAGCTGAAGCCTTACTACTGCCCAGTACTTTCTCCTAAGGCTTAGAGTTCTTTCAGTCTCTCTGGTAGGACCACTTTCACCAAGGGTGCCAATGTCTAATTTCACCATTTAATTAAAAGCAAAAGTGGACGAACTGATGCAAAGAGAAACCAGATATTTAGCTGGCATAAATTGGTGCAGCACCATAATGTCTATAAACAGCACTGATTTACACTGTCTGAGCATGGTGAACCTACCAGGTTTACAAATGCCCTGGCATTAAAACATCCAAGCCTCCCAATCTGTTTCACTACAAGCGCTGCTTTTGCCAGCTGCAGGTTGGAACTATACTATCTCCGTTGGATCTGTGTCTGTAAATCTAAATCTGCTTTGTTGTTGTGATGGATATAAAACCCTGGTTTATGAATGATACATGCTTGCATGATTAATACTAATTGTTTAACCAGAAGCAATTGTTGCATGAAGTGTTAAAATCATATTAAACCAAATACTGATATATTTCAGGTTTTGGATACTTCTGTTTAAAACTCAGTAACTAAAAGATTGTAATTATTTCAGTTAAAACACACCAATAGTACATTATATTCAGTGTCATCAGCTCTGATTAACTCTAAGATAGAAAAACATGTTTCATTGATTCAAGGCATCAAAAAATGTTCATAAATGTATCTCAAGTAACAATGTAATTTAGGTTTACAGTTAGCGTAATTGATTTCATAGACATAATAATTGAAAATTAACTAATGAAACCTGAGCAAATAATGCTAATCAGCAGTATTTTGAGAACCAAAAATGTCGTAACAATCAAATTTGGATAGCATCTTATCTTTTCTATTCTTACCATTCTTTGCTGGATTGTTATTCTGCTCCCACATTTTCAGATTTCCTGATCTCTTTCATTAGTCTTGACTGTTGGGGGAAGAGAATGAATTTCTTTTATAGATGAAAGTCTTTAGTTGATAGATCATATTATTCCATTTAAATTGTTCTCATTTTATCCAGCTTGGCCTTCAGACTTGCTGCTGCACGTTTTCATCTATGTTTTCATATGTTCATTTCATTCTTTGTACAGCAGAAATAGTATATTACATTCATAGAACTGAGAGAGTCTAAAAGTTTTTGAGACTGATTGCTATGGTGTCATTTATGGCAGCATAACTTTGTTGCAGCTTGGTTGAAACCTTTCAGACTAGAATGGATCAGGGAACAATTATTCTTATTGCTTACAACGTTTTTTCTAATTTCAGTTCTGAAGCAGTTTCATTTGGGGAAGTGCTTGTTTCCTTCTGCCACATACAAAGCCCCCAGCAATACCCTGAGACCAACACTTGAGCTTGTCAAGTGAAGTACAGAAAATGTAGGCTGCTGTGTTACAGAGGCTAGAACTCTGTTAGGGGCTGAGCTTGAAAACTGAAAGATTCATCCTGCCAAAAGAACTGCAGGGTAGGTATTCAAAGAGCTAATGTCAAGGAAGATTCAAGTTAGACTTCAGATAAAGGTCTCTGGAAGTGCACATGGATACAATTTCTTAAGACAGTGATGGACATTCCACAACTTTTCTAACTAAAATTAAAAAAAAATCTCCCAGAAAACACAGTCATCATTAAAGCTAGAAGACTACGCGTAGATTTGATTCTTTACTGAGGATGCACCAGAGGACCTCTCACAGCTCCTTCTAATTCTGCTTTCTGGTTGAAATCTAGAACTGGTGCCGCATTCCTCTCAGTTGGATGGAGCATACAAATCTATGCGTTGGTACTGATTTGTCTTACTACCTAAACTGTGCTCTGCAAAATTATATTTTTGTGGCCCACACTTTCGTGGGTGTATTTCTTCAGTATTCCCTGCTGAAATAAGCAGTCATCCAAAATACTAGTGGGATTGGCCTCTCCCAAGACACCCACTATAGATTGTTCCCTAACTACTGATTTCTACTATTTTAATGGCACAAAGACTTCTGTGTTTTGACATGGAAATTTTTATCAGTCTAAAAATGAATTACGATATTCATCCAATCATAAAATGATATTATAAAAGCAGCTCTTTTGCTGATGTGGTGACTATAGAGTTTCTTGATGTTATTCTGGCATCACAATTTGACTGGATATATGTTTTGACATGTAGGAAACAAGGACGGTGATGGAAACTGATGGCCCCAGTGTCAGAAAAACAAAACAAGCAAAACAAGCAAACAAAACCACACAACTGGCTGCAGGAGGACACCCAGCAAATTAATAGGTGGATTGTAAAGAACTCCATTCCCAAAGGGCAAAGTCAATAAAGAGAGGACTGGAGGAAAAACAAAAGCAAAACAACACACACGCACGCAAAAAAAAAACCAGTAAGAAAAACAAAGACAAACCAATCTTTTTACTTCTTTCTTATAAAACTAACAAAGAGATACTAAGGGGTATTTTAGAAATGAGTAGGCATGGGCTGAGGAAGAGTTTTTAACCAAAATAGTTGACATTCAATATATTCTTGTTTCTATTTCTGCCATAGCCTTCAAATATAACTGTGTTCGTAACGCGGACTGCCTCATTATTAGGCATCCTTTATCTTGTTTGTACTTTTAGTCTTTTTCTTAACTTCCAACATAAACATGTTCCAGAATACTGTGAACAAAATGCCATCCTCAGGAGGACTAGCATTTGTAGACACATTTTGTTGTGGACATTTCATTGAAGAAGACAAGACCTTTTCTTACTTCCCTCAAAAGCCTTTGTAAATATTTCTGTTTTCACATTTATCAATTGCATTTATATATAATCTCCCAGATCTCTGAGATAAAAAGCCTGTTTTGGGAATCAGCTATATACACATGCTTTCACATGTTTTGTCCATTCTGAACTATTTGTATCTATCATAGATTGGTTACTTTTCCCTGTCATTGAGTGATAATACGTCATAAGTAAAGGATTTGTGACAGTGCTTAAGGCAGAACTGTGATAAATAATGCAGTGCCAAGACTTCAGTATTAGCACAGTCAACAAACTCCTCCAAGTAAATGATAACATTTACATATTTTGCCACCTGCTGACTTCGTGTTTCCATTTGTACTGACTCCAGTATCAGACTATTTCTAAAGCCAGTCAGAAAGACTTAATTATTTTGATGTTTTCAAGCAGTTTGTGAAGTCCCTGGGCAGCAGATTTTGGAAGCTGGAAGACTGGTGTGGCTAATATCACATTCTTAGTGTTCTAGCCTTCTGTAGTCATCTACTGTTGACCACTTTTGGACGTAGAATACATAATGGCAAGATGGACCTTTGGTCTTCATCACAATGGCCATTCCTATTGTTCTATGCAAAAAAAACTACAAACAAAACCTAATCAAAGTCATCCAAAATAATAAATAACAAGAAACGATCTTGTTAGAAAGAAATGATCCTGAAAGCAAAATACTGAAAATCAAGCAAAGGACAAAAGAAGTTTCTGTCAAAGTGACTTGGCTCCATTCTCCTTAGTTCTTGGCCAGAACATTTCCATTGATAGAGTTGCTAAGTGTATTCTATTTACAAATATAAACACTTGATTTTGATCAGCAAAAATGCATCAGCACACTTGAGCAGTGTCAATGATGACATAATTACACTCACAATTTCCTCTCTGTAATGATTTTTAAATGTCAGCAGTCATTTTTTGTCTAATTGTAGCTTGCATGTCAGCACTTCCTCTTAAAACAGCATGTTTCTCTCTGCTGGAATTTCACACCTCTCCACGCACTCACTCACTTCACCAGTGAAGATAATGAAGATGATATAGGGCTTCAGGATATTTTCACTCCTATGCTGCTTTACCATTTAACATCAAGCAAGCAGAATGAAGGTTTTTAATTTTTTTTTTTTTTTAAGTACAGAGTTTGATCATTTAGGCTGTAAATAATTATTTGATTTTAATGAACAAATCAAGTCTTCGTTTCTCCAGCCCCCTGCTGGTGCTGTGCTAATAACCTGTTTAAAAGCATAGGCTCATGATAAAAATATTCTCATGCATCTATGTTGTAAACTTATTCACTAGAGAAGGCTTATTCTGCAATGCCAGACACTCGATCAGTTCAGTGTTTAACGTGGTAGGAAGGCAGACGACCATTTCTCTGCAAAGGCAACATCTTTAGCAATGTTATTGCTACTGTCTCATGATATGGCCTAGAAAGTGACTTATGAAATGGTATTTTGCATGGTGCCAGGCTTCCAGAGCCCACAGCATAACAAATAGGTGCATCTGGAGTTCATTTCAGTGCCTCTTCCTCTTTCCATAGATCACAGACCTCATCATCACATTTATGGAAGTATATCACTCGTGCAATGAACTGGAAGCTCTGCTTTGAGGTTAGCAACAAACATTTTTCACTCATCTGAACATAAACTGGAGTTGGAAATGGGGGCTAAAGAGGCCTCCTTCAATCCAATTTCCTTACAGCTCATCTTCATGTCTCTGATGATGCTTAACTCTAGGGTTTAGCAGATAAAGCTTATAATTTACTGACCCATTTATTATCAAAATAACTGAAGAGCCACAAGGAATGTATACTGTGAAATCAAATCAAGAAATAACGTTGAGATGTCCAATAAGAAAGAATACTATTGAGTACTTCAGATTAAACACACATCATCAACTGTATTTGTATGTCTCAATGGGTCTCCAAATGATGAATGTATAAATAATGTGTTGTTGGGGGGGATGTCTAAAACCCATGATAACTTTGATTTATTTTATGGCTCTGATATTAGCACCACAGATGTGATATGTATACACACACAACTACATATGTGTCCATGGGTGCATGGGTGATTGTACATATATTCATACAAATTAATGCTGACCTGGTTCACTAATTCTTTGTTATTTATGCTGCATTTTGTATCTTACGCTTTGGTTTTTCCTTTTTGATTAAATTAGTACCTCAGAAATTTTCTGGAGCTGTTGGAAAGGACAAGAGTTTTTTAACACTCACACCCTACCTGCTCATGAGATGTATGCATGAGTAAAGACTATCTGAAAAGATATGCTTTTGGGTCACCCCACTGCAGATAGATGTTCCCAATGACAATTTCATTAAGAAAGCAAAGCAAACTAAAGAAGCTAACAACCCAGCAATCAAAAGGAAAAGAAACCAAATTGAGCACTTCCAGCAGAGTATGAGCACTGAAGCCAGAGGAAGACCTGCCATGGGGAACACAATGGGTGACACTAGCTTGCTTTTGCCTGTCTTTGAAAGAACAGGAATGAGTCAAGAACTAGCAAAACTAAAAGCAAAAAGACTATGTAAGAAATCACAGAATCACAGAATCACAGAATCGTCTAGGTTGGAAGAGACCTCCAAGATCATCTAGTCCAACCTCTGTCCTAACACTAACAAGACCTCCACTTAACCATATCACTAAGGGCTACATCTAAACGTCTTTTAAAGACCTCCAGGGATGGCGACTCAACCACTTCCCTGGGCAGTCCATTCCAATGCCTAACAACCCTTACAGTAAAGAAGTTCTTCCTAATATCCAACCTAAACCTCCCCTGGTGCAACTTTAGCCCATTCCCCCTTGTCCTGTCACCAGGCACGTGGGAGCATAGACCAACCCCCACCTCTCTACAGCCTCCTTTAAGGTACCTATAGAGAGTGATGAGGTCTCCCCTGTGCCTCCTCTTCTCCAGGCTAAACAACCCCAGCTCCCTCAGCCGCTCCTCGTAAGACTCGTTCTCCAGACCCCACACCAGCTTCGTTGCCCTTCTCTGGACTCAATGAACCTAGAAAACGAAGAGACACTGATCTTGAACTTTCTCCCTACCCTTTTCTTTCCCATTTTTTATGCTGGAGAGAAAAGGAGGAGATGATAGTAAAATTAATTGAAATTGCATGTAATATGCTCATAAGGAAGTCAGCTATACTGAAACTTTACCACAAAGTTTCCTTTACCTATGAGCAGGCTCCACTTCTATGCACTGCATTATAAAAAAAAGAGCAACACCTCCTTTCCCAATGGCTCAGCTAAAGCTAAATTGAGAAAAGAGAAAGGAAGGAAAGAGCCATTCCTGGAGTCTCCAGCCATTCCAGGTGGCTTGTTGGAGGCAATGAAAATGATTTTTCTTTAGGCTAAGAAGGTAAAGAGGCTCCTTTGAAGAGTAAGACCATCTGTTTCCATAGAATAGCAAAAAGGTAGTTATACATATCCATTTGACTTATTGGGTATACCTGCAGAAGACAATGCAAACACTACACAGAGTTACCTGAGCTAATTCTGAATTACCTTGGCTAGGCATTTTGTCGCTTGTTGCTGAGTCTTGGTGTTTTCAGTTTGAACCTCAAGCTTTTTAATGACCTATAAAATGCAAAATGCTTGTCATCATTTCAAGCACTCTTTCATCCTCCCCACCCACCCACTCTCCCCCAAAAAAATTGGAAAAGGAAAGGGGAAATGCAGTTTTCTATTTCAGTGGATCAAAAGTATTAGATTATTTCATGTTACACATACGTAGGAATTAAGTTTATGTATCACAACATTACAGACTTAAGCATTCCTATATATTCAGACAAATTAAATAAATGTTGCTGAGAGGCTGTTGCATTGTTCATTTTGTGGCTAATGGTGGTAGGTTCAGCCTGTAGGAGTATTGAAACAGTCCCCATACCAACTGAAATAGGTTTATGGCTTTTCAAAATAAGACTGTTACAGACTGTGCTGTTCGGCAGCTTATTCATGACTCAGTCACTGCATATAGGGCATTGGCTTCTGCTGCATCTGAAGGTGCTTGACATCTCGTAAGTTCATGCCAGAAGTATTTCAAGTTGGCCTCTCAGAAAATGATGCACATTAAATTAGAGCCCACATCTGAAAACTTCAGCTGATATACTTCATATGAACTTGAATTGAACCTCAACCTTAGAAAACGGGGCATGTTAAAGCATAAAGACAGCTGAATGGTAACCATAACAACAGTACTTCCAAAAAACATATGTATAGCCAACATTTATATATATCAATATATAACACATTATTCTATACACTTATTAGTATCAGTTCATGCGGTTTGCATTACTTTTCACCAGCAAAGCCATAAGTTATGCAGGTCTTTCCAGATACCCTATTAATTTAACCTTTGATGCTTTTTGCTAATCTGACAAGGTCTATACAAAGTTAATGTGGCCAAAATGTTTAAAGTTTTAGATTTGCATATAATATTGTCTCAAAAATATTGTCTCAGTTTTAAACGTCTTTCTTTTGGCAAAACTTGGCGTTATGATAATAGGTTGTGTTCCACTGAGCCATAATATTGGATATGCTATTTTCACATTTTTGTGACAAAAAAGTGAAAATTTTCATTCCTTTGTTTTATAAAGAGGGCTACCGATTTTTCAGATAGCTCACCATATTAAATGAGACTTCAGACTTCCTTAATATCTGTTGTTTTTTTCCTTAGACTGACCATAATGTTACTATTCTTTAGTTAGGCCCCTTGTAGTAGAATGCTTTATGTCTCATTTTTATAACCCATTTCACCTCAAACAGGGTGCTTTTTTAATCCCCTTTTTTCTAACTAAATTGAGAAATACAGCTCTTTCCATCATTTTGGATAGGAAATATGGTTAGTTTATTTTTGAAATACCCTGCCACCGGGCACTTTCTAAATGAGGATTTTTCTAATCCTTAATTAGTATCATAAATACTTTTGCTGCTTGCACATTCCTCCAGTGAAAGTTTGTATAGAGCGAGTCACTGAACTCTGCACGTCTTGTAGGACTATGTTAGGAGCTACACACCCCTCTTTCACACTGAACAAAAGCCAAATTCTTGCTTGTTGGTTTGTCCCCCAACCGCCCCAGGTCTGAAATAGGTGCAATACTGAGGTCTGGATACTGATACAACCAGGCCTTCTTGGGTAGTATCAGGGTAAGGCTTGTGGTAGCTCTAGAATTCATCTGCCATCTCTTCTTTTCATATTACATTGCTTTTCTAGCTTCTTATGTATTTATTTTATAGCATAGCCAAGGTGTTTACTATTTATTTGGAGACCTAATGAATTGCAAATACAATATGTTCTTCTTTCCTCTAACAAGACTAGGGTACATATAGTTCAGGTACTATTAGAGACGAGAGAGAGAGAGCGAGAGAGAGCACTTTTTTATATATATAAAATGCGGGCCAATCTTTAACTAGCCTGACATATGTCTTTGGGATCAGCCATTTCTTTTATATATCACATGTAAGAGATAGATAGTTAAGTCAGCCTCAGAATGTAAAAATCTCTGCTATTGCTCTAGTAACGCATGCCATTCTTAGCTCACCTGGTACACCGCCTAGTTACACACACTATGTTAAAGCTTCCCTCACTGGATCTGCAATCATATCCTTTAATCCACTCTTCCTTTTGGGAACTAGACCCACCTTGCATCTGTCCTGACCTTGATAGCTGTGCTTGCAGTCTCAGAATAGTGATTTACCCATCCTGCAGGGAGACACCTTAATTGTGATCTGGTCTTTAATTTGACTCGACTTCCCCTGTCTAGAGAACCTGGTTGGCTTTCCCCAGACTACAGCCAGAGTGTAAGGTAACACCTAAGTAGTATGGATAGAAAGAGTGCCAAGATTTAACTACACATTGCTGCTCGATTTAGCAGCTTGTTGTATAGATACCATTATAACAAATTGCCTTAGCTTTTAAAAGAGACCTCCAAAGCTTCAGTTGGTGCAGCTCTCTTGTTCTTAAACACAGGGTTCTGTTTCTTGTCTTTTCAAAATGAAGAAACTCAAAAAGGAGACTTTGCCCATTCCCTTTCCTTATTCCAGGGTATACATAGGTCGGATAGAATTAATTCTCCAATGAAGGGCTGACAAATAGATGATAGTTGTTGGGTGTATCAGTAGCAGCTGAAGCAATAGTGGCACCTGCCTTTTATTGATTTTTTTTTTTCTGTCTAAATTATCCCTTCCTTAGTGTGTGGAACCCTTTCCTACTTTGGGGACAGCAAGAATAGAAAACTCTGTAAATGTTATCTCTATTTAGATGTACATCCCCACTCTTCTTTCTTTAGCTTGCACTTACTGCATGAATGGTACTATAAAGTTACCATGAGAGAGAGCTAAGGACACAAATGCCCATCATTAATTGTCCTAGTACTGAGACATTCAAGAGCCAGTGACGCCCTGGAGATTTTAATAGACAGAAGAATCATGGCATGAGCAATAAAGACCTGTCAAGCTGTCCTCTTGCTGTGACCCTCCCTCTGGCCATTCAGTTCATGCACTGGCTTTGGGCTCTCAGGATATGTGCTATTGCAATGGCAACAGTTTGCACCTGCTGCTGGCACCACGTATCCTGCAATCAGCTTCTGCAACTGAACGCCATTCAAGCCATCGAGCAGAATTTCAGCCTGGAATTGACCCTGACATAATAACTCTTTGGGCATTACAGACAGATTTAAATTGCAAGTGAGACTCTTTTTTGTATCTGTCTATCTAGAGCCATCATACTCCTTCCATCTTACCTGCTGTTGGCCCAAGAAAACTTGACATTAAAAGCAATGTTAGCTGGGCTTTCTGTTGCAGTGATTGCACTGCATTATAAGAGAAATGTGGTATTTATAAACAGCAGCACATGTTAAGACATCCTTTCTCCTCCCAACCAAGACAATACCTCCATACTGCACAGAACAAAACTAAACAGTCCCTAGCTCCACAGTGGAAGGTACTGCCATGTCAGTGTGGCTCTGTGCCTGTGCTGCTCTTGGCATGGTGCCACAGCAATATGTGTAGGATCCACACTGGCTGGGATAGTGCAAAACCCAAGCTCTCTGTAGCAAAATATAAATTCTTATTTGTAGAAAGAAGGGAGAAGAGAGGTTCCCTGTCTTACAGTCCTTGGTGAAAAGTTTCTGCTTTCCCAAATGCTTAGGGTCTTTAGGAGAAAAGAAACAAACAGACCGACTGCGCCATTAAATTGGGAAAACGCCCTTTACTGCTGCAGAGGTTCCTAAATGAAGTACAGCTGGATGGCTGCCAGTGAAGCCTTAGTACAGTAGTTGGCTAGGGAACAAGGATGCCCTGGCAACCATGCGTTAGCAAGGATGCTGCATAATCTTTAGCAAACCGTTGTGTGCTAAGCCCACGGGTCGGGGAGGGGGATGGTTTCTGCTTCCCGGTGATTTATGTAGGAGCTGCTGCAGAGGAGAAGGTGAGCACTCTCCATGGGTGGAGAGCAATGGTGTAGTGATGGAGCCTTAGATGTTTAAGACTAAAGAGCTTTAAACAATTTTGCAGGTGTACTTACGCTTTCTTGCGTCTTCTTGAAGCTACAAAATGCAGCAATGGTCTTCACCATCATGGGATGGAAGATCTAAGGGAAGATCACACGCTTTTTTTGAGAAAAACAAATTGAAGGTTATGGAGACAAAGGGAGAAAATGTGACTTACGAAAGGAAATTGCTTTAGACTGCACTGACATCTGTTTGATCCATGATTTAGTTTTGCAGCCTTCAACTCTTCCTTTGTGTGAGTTTGCATCAGTGCATTGGTAGTAAAGCAATAGTCGTATGTTTAATACAGGGACTGATGATTTCTCTTGCTCTCCTAAGAGCCATGTCAGATCACTTCTTTTGTGCTGAGGAAGCAAGGTAGGCTCTCTTCAGATGACTGCTAAACACCAATTGATGACACACCACCACCACCACCCACTCCAGGCTAGAGCTCACCAGATGTCATTCTTTAATGCTTTCATGAATGTAAACTTCTGACAAAAGACAATAGGGGTCAGACCATTGTCTTAAATAAACTGCAAAATACCAGTGGTGCCTGCAGCCTTTAAGAACTGAGGCCTTGTAAGTGTGTTCATTAATTCTGCCTGCTAATGACAATCCAAAATCTACAGCAGTTCTTTGTGACGTGCAGGTGAGGTCTGGTGACTTCCAACACCCTGCATATGCATTTAGCTGGGGGTTGCTCTTCCAAGGCTTCATGTGATAGGAACAACCCCTGCTAAGGAGCAGGTGTGATACCATCATGAGACTCCAGTTCATTGGGCAGTGGAATAAACTCTGGGACAGATCTCATGTATTTCACAAAGATGGTGTATATATTTTTTCATGGTATTAGCTAATATTTATGAAGTATTTGAAATTCTCAGAGGAATCATTATAAAGTTGCTATAGACATTATCATTGCTATAATAACTGACAGGAAAAATATTGTGTTCTATACTCTACATAAACGTCAGTATTGTTTTCTTTCTTCTCCTAAGAGTACTTATGTGCTTTATAAACTTCATTGTGTATTTTTCCATGTGTCCTCTGATCTCTAGGAATTTTATAACGACCTTAAACATTGATATTTTGGGATTTTTTTTACAGTCTTTTTTTCCTGCAGAGTTCTATAGAGGGGTTGCTAATGTAATGCACATTTGTTTGAATTAAATCCTTTAATGCTAAGGGAGGAGATCAGTTTGACATGGAATTCAACTGCTGTTGTTTTTTTAAGGAAAAAGGACTGGTGGATTTAAGAGTGTTTGAGTGTGTCTGGTTGACTGAACTGTTTCCTCAAGGAAGTATTCATTCAGTCAATGTTCTGAAGGGTTAAGAAAACAGAAACCCATAGTTTTAGTGAGTTGTTGTTATGTACGTTGCCAAGGGAACTGTAGCTGGAATGTTTAAATGTGTTGTTTCTCCCCAAACCCACAGGAGTGGAGCTTCAGTGTCTTGGTGTGCTCTAATCCTTGCAATTAGCTTCTATGTGGTGGGGGGCTTATGAGGCTGAAACAGACCAAATATTTGTTAGTTAGTGACACTAGGTAACATTCCCACCATTCTGCATGGATCATACTCATTACCCGTGTGAATCACAATCTAAAGCAGAAAATGAGGTATATTAAAAGCCTCTCTTGCTTCTCCCTGGACACCATGGACTTCTTGTAGTAATACACATTATAGAAATTAATAATCTCCAAGGAACACTCCTTAAGACTTAGGTAAGTGAAATCATGAGGTTGACTGGTCTTGATACAGGTCTTTATTATCTGCATTGTCTTACCTCATGCAATTCTACTTAGCTTCACTGGTGTATATTTGAAGGAAGTTCTATTGAAAATGATTTTCAACAGAGGAGGCAAATTTTAGCCTTGTTTCCATTTTAATGGTTAGGCTTATGTACTGCCAACAGCTCTGTCTGCAGAATACCTAATCAAACTCTCCTCATTGCCAGATCAATTGCTGTAAGAAAAATCTATATCTGTATTGATATATCTGTGGAGTTCTACTGTTACTTAGATCCTTCAAGAAACTGGGAACAATGACAAGGTCCAAACCCTTCCAAAACCTTCAATCACACAGTCACTCTCAAATATTGATCCTCAGCTGCCACCATGTTTTTTCACAAGGGCCAGCAGCACCTGGTTGAGTCAAACCTAGGGGAGCAGCACTAAACCCCTGGTTGAGTCAAATCTTTTTTAAAGCAGAAACTGATCCACACTTTGGTTTATGTATTTCTTCTGGTATGCGGTAGGATCTACATTCAGGGAAATGCTTTTACTTCTGTACTTGTACTTCCTCCTGTCACTCAACATAAGATTTTTCATACTGTCCAAGATAAATCTTAATTTGAGCCATTTCTCATTCCAAAGGACATGGAAAACAAAGATTGCTTCCCTCTTTGCAGCTGCCCGTTAAGCATTTAAAAGCCTTGTCTTTTTCCTTCTATAGGCTGAATGATGCTTTCCCAAGTTGGTTTCTAAATACCTGATGACTCTTATTGCCTTCTATGGCTCCTAAGCAGGACCTGCATCTTGAGCTACGGCTCCTGGGACATAATAAAAGTCTCTATCTTGGCAGTGCTGAGGCAGATTACAAACATTTTATGCATGGAAGTCCTGTGTATACATCCTACTGTGACATTTATTTTTTTTGTTCCTGCTTCAGTATGAAAATATTGACTAACAGGTTTGCTTTCTGCATCCAGATAAAACCATAAACTTACTCTTTCAGTATGTCCTGGGGTCCTCACCCTCCAGTTGTCCAAACCGGGGGGTCATATGAACTGCAGAACAAAGAGGGAGACTGATTCACACTTGGATCTTCCACAGCCCATGATCTCAAAACCTCCTTCAAGCTCTAACATTCATAAAAAGTAGAAAAACAGACCCATCTGATCAGTGATAGTAAAATTCAGGGGAGAGAATTTAGGGCATCCATCAATGGTCAGAGGCCAAGGGTCCTATTTCCACTATGGTCAGAACAAGTGGACAGTGCTGAAGCTAACTTGGGCATGCTGACAGCTCATGTTTCCCAACATCAGTTCTGGCATCATTTGCATGAGACTTTCTGATGAACCTGATGATTTCAAATAGAACAACAAAGAAATAAAGGCCAGATCCTGATCCATCATTTCTGTGGCTCTTTGACTCCATGTCTTTTCATACTGTGAGGCAAAGAAGGGCAACTCAAGAAGCATTTTTTTTTTAGTTTAATCTCTTACCTATATTCATGCTTCATGAAGCCTCCACACAGCTTATTTTGATCAGGCATTTCTGCACACTTCTGAAAGCACAACTTACGGCTGGCCTGAGGTGCATTGGCAAGAGCTGAACATGGCTTGCCTGCACTTTGCTTGGCTCACGTTTGTACTTCATCGCCCAGATTTATCTACATTTTTGTTTAAAATAGTCCCTTAGCAGTCTCCTTAGATATCTAAAGTCTTCTAAACTGAACTCAAAACAAAAGCTCAGATATGAGCTCAGTCTGCTATGTAAAAGATAACCTATAAAATGTGGAGGGAAATTTTAACCAAAGTCCTGCACTCAGAAGAGTTAATCCTGCAATGAGTGCTAAACTTCAGACCCCTAACAACACATGGGGTGCTCCTTTTTTGTTTGTTTCTTGCCATTTGCAGCCACAAAGTATGGATGAGTAAAAAATCTACCTTTTCCCTTCTATTAGATGCAGGAAACTCTTTTGTTTTGGCAATGCTTCTATTTGTCATTCACAAAGTTTGTTTTTCTCTTGATTTTTTTGGGAGCTTTTTATTTCCTGTCAGAGTGTGGAGGAGAAAGCTGTTCTCGTCTGTAAGTTATGCGCCCCTTACAGTGCCCCTTAGTTACACAGCACAAGGAAAAGAGAAGCAGAATCCATGGCATCGTGCAGAAATGCTGCACTATATAGATTGCCCTGGTTAAACATTCCCAGAAAGGGAATTAATACAACACTGTGGAGCTCTTGAATGTCTTTTGGCCATTGTGCTGCAGAGGATGCAAGCATTCAGGGTTAAACTGAAAGAGTGTTGGATTCTGGGCAAATTTGGTTTCAGATCTGAGCTGCACAGATTAGAGTTATTTCACATTTGTAATACTACAACAGTGTCTCCTGCATACCTGAAAAAGGTGACATCTGGAGCCTCGAAAAGTGATACTTAGCTGCCATGAGAGAGCTTCAGTTTGATTTAGCCATGTGCCCGAAACTTCACCCATTTTTCTTAATCTTTGTCCAAACAACTTGACATATGCCTGCAAAATGATGCTGGAAGTCTTGTATGTACAGATGTTTTGTTTTGTTTTGTAGTATGTAATTCTGTTATTTTCCCTTGTGCTCCAGATAGTCAGAGAGCTGTCAAACTGGAAAGAAAAAAAAACAGTAATTTAATCACATTCTACAAACTCTGCAAGAAAAAAGGTTTGCATTTTTGGATCAAGTTTGGGATGGTCTCACCTTGACCTCAGCACCCATCCTTAATTCACTTTATCTTGCTCCAAAATGTTTTGGTGAGGGAAGCTGAGCGTTGAATTTAGTCAGCTCCTTACAGTTGCAGGGTTTTTTTTGAATTATACCTCAGTGCATTCAGGGCCAGTGGTCCCTAATCTAACAACAGAATGGATCAAACCACTGGATCAAAATAGCAGCTTACATGAAATTAGAATGTGCATCTGCATTTTATGACTTGTGTCAGCTGCTTTTTCGTTGCTGGCAGTATTTGAACCTTCCTCGTTCCTATGCGTGTGCTGTAATGACTCACCTTCAAGATCAAACACTTTATCTGCTTATATTTATGCTTCTCTTTAACGCATCACGCAGTATTTAAAGTTGCAAGGACCTTTCAAAACTAACATGCTTATCACAGGCAAAGTCCATGCAAAATGCTGGATGGTAGCACATATTTTGGCGGTGTATTAAATTATCTGCCACTGAGAGACAACAGGATTTTAACAGTGTAAGCAAGAAAAAAACATTGAGAACACACATTGCTTTTAGTAGCAGAGAATATGTTTCTACAGCAAAGTTACTATTGGTTAAGAGAAAAGCCCTTTTCTGATTTGTGAGTAATGTTATTGTAAACTAAGAATTATGGTTTATCTACTGTTCTGCCAATAAATAACTTTCTTTCTCTTATGTTCAATTAATTAGCTATTGGAAATACAGTGAGGCAAGCATCAGTACAATGAATCAAACCTTTCAGCACACTCAGCTGTTGGGGATGGGGGTATACATCTTCTTTTTCTGCAGCTATGTAGAGCAACAACAACAACTGAGCCCATGGCCTTTGGTTAGCTCCTGCATTTTTACACCAGGATTTGTTCAGTTGACATAAAATGGTAGCTTAGGCATTCCAAGCCATCGCTACAGGGGGCCTCTACAGGGGAAAACACAGACCCTAAACATGCTCCACAGAGCCCCCCTAACCAGGTTCAAAGAATGCAGTTTTAACCACCGCTTGGAAGAAATCCCCACCAACTTTTACAGAGGCCACCCTCTGCTCACAAAACCTAGTCCCTTCCCTGCAGGCATTCGGGATCCTTTGAAATGGAAAATTTATGCTGTACTGAAACAATTCATACTGTAATAAACTAGTGCCATCATTCTGCTGGTATTCAGAGCACAATTAAACCTGAACTTCATATGAGTGCAACATTTGGGGTGGAGAGGTGGTGACGTGGGGGTGTGGGCAGCTCGCCCCCATACATTTCTTCCTATTGGAGCAGGTTTACTGCTTCTCCCCCCCTCACTGTCCTTGCAATGAAAACCCCCTTCCCTCTCCCACATTTACATGGGGCACAGGGGTTTGTGGGTGATTATATAACTTATAGGTCAATTTGTTGTTTGGGCAGAAGTGTTACAAGAATGTGGTATGTTGGCCGAAGCTGTTTGTTTGCTTAAGTTCTCAGAGTTCAATGAGGTCATTTTCTCATCTTCCCTGTGTTTTCTGTATTTTCCACAGACCTGCCAGCCTCAAACAACACCCTCTTTCTTCGCATTAGAAATGGAAACACGTCCTCTGCAGGAATTTTCCACTTAATAGCTCCTGCTTTCCTACCGGGGGCCTCAGTGCACCACCACTGCAATGCTGTATTTCTTTCCACTGCAGTTTGACATTTTGCAGCCAGAACAACGAGCAGCATTCACTTCATCCTGATTTTTGAAAAACATATCTCTATAGGCACACAGAAAGCACCCAGTGCAGCAATCACCGGGGGAAATGGCAAAGGTATTTAAACAACCTTACAGGTCACAAAGGATATGACATTGTCTTGGAATACTGATCTTTTTACACAGTCTCTTTTCCTCAATCCCCATTCCTCCCCCCTCCAACTCTTTCACACACGCAGACACCAAAGCCTCTGCCCTGCTCTCCCATTACAAGCCAGGCTCATGTTCTACATTTGATTATAATTGTTTGCCTTTGTGAATTATTTCCTTTGCATAATATTTACAAACTGGATATCAGGTCCTGATATTGTGATGAGCAGAAATGCAGATTGCAGATAATTTCAGCAGTAAACAGGGAACCTACTTTAAAATGCGCTGAGTGACCTGTCAGAAAGCAGCAGTACTTGCAAACTGTTTACTGCTAAGATGCAATGATGTGGTCTGAAATGCAGCAGCCTGAAGATTGGAGCTAAATGAGATCTCAGAGACTTGGTCAAGCAC
>VXAL01005999.1:747154-769272 GCA_013399475.1 Chauna torquata | reverse complement strand
TCTTTTCTTTTTATTATTATTAGATTATTTTAAGGGTAGCTCTTTATTACAAATTATTAAGAACTAATTTCCAAAAATCCCTTTGCTCTGTCTGTGAAGTATTTTATATTCCTTTACAGGAAGATAAATGTATGAAGGTAAACATTGTTTATTACTAGAAGGAAGGTTTCCCCTGTCTGCACAGTGGTAGAGTCTCAGACAGCAAGGTCCCAGTAGGTCAGACTGGCACACTGAATTGCGTATCAAATGAAAGTGGTATTCTGGAAAAAGGGTGGAAAGAGGAAGAGGGGTGTTAGTAAGGAGGTTGTTCAAGCCAGGAGGGTGGGCCACAGAAAAACAACAAGGGAAAAATAGGATTGATGATTTGCAGGACACCTAGGGTATTTCTTTCAGGGGGTATTACTTCCACTTTTAACCAGGAACAAGAGCTGGTAGAAAAAAAAGCGGCAGGAGCTGACAGCTTTGTGCTGATCAAAGGGACATAGCATTGAATGCCTGCCTTTGCTAGCTATTTATTAGAAAGAGAGAAGGGCTCCTTTGCCATTCTACTTGGGAGAGAAGGGATTAAAGATCAAAAAAGAAGGGAACTGGACTGACTTCTTTGTTCAGAAAATATTTCTCTCTTTTTTCCACTTTGTGTGTGTGTGTGTGTGCCGTGCTGTCCCCTGTAAGAGAAAAACACCCTTTCTTTTCATAGTGTTGCTGCCTTTCTTTTCTCAACGAGCAAAATTTCTGGTGATGAACAATTCCAGCAGCATCTTTTTTTTTTTTTTTTTTTTGTCAACTAAGATTCCTTTGGGAAACTTAGTTAACTGTCTTTTAGCCTGATTAACCTAGGAAATAAAGTTTAAATGCACTGCTGGGATTCTATTAGGATCATCAGTTCACATAGATAACTGCAAAAGGTGTTAAAATGCACGTCATTGGTGCAAGTGATCTCATGTTGTAAAAATGATTATCCCCAGCAGAACAGGGAAGGATTAAGGGGCCATGTCTACATCTGGGAAACTCTGTAAGTGTTTTATTAGCATTAATACAAGTATTGATCACACACACAAGAAAGCCCGTCAGGATGGTGGCAAATGGCACAGTGCATTAAACCTACTTATAAGTCGGTGAAATGTGATCATCTTTATTCCTAGAATTGCAATAAAGCTGTTCAGCAGTTTCAATGAAATGGGAAAAGCCTGCTTGTATGATTGTGGATCATTGTGGATTACCTGTCATGTGAAAAGAAAGACTGTTACCAAAATAAGACTCTCTCATTGCAGATACTTTTAATAAGTGTAGGGTAAATTTGGTATTCTAGCTCTAAATCAATTGAACTACACTTCACAAGTCTGACCACAGAGGCCTAGCTGCTCTTTTATATTCTCCAGACATTTCTGTTATATAGGCCAGGAAGAGAGTTGCTGCTTCCTAGCACGAGTGCAAGTGAGGTTGGACAACTGTGCAAGCATGGTTGAGGGAGACACTAATAAAAATAAATGCTGTTGCCCAGACAAGTGAGTAACTCAGCAGTTTAGAATAGCATAGCATAGCATAGCATAGCATAGCATAGAACAGAACAGAACGGAACAGAACGGAACGGAACAGAATAGAATAGAATAGAGGAGAATAGTTGGAAGGGACCTTCAAAGCTCATCTAGTCCAACAGCCTGACCACTTCAGGGCTGACCAAAAGTTAAAGCACATTTTTGAGAGCATTATCCAAATACCTCCTGAACACTGCCAGGTATGGGGTGTCAACCATCTCGCTAGGAACCTGTTCCAGCATTTGACCACCCTCACGGTAAAGAAGTTTTTCCTAATATCCAGTCTGAACCTCCCCTGGCACAGTTTTGTGCCGTTCCCACGCATCCTGTTGAATTTAGTTGAATACTAAATTCTGTTTCAGCTTGAGAGCAGCGACAAGTATCAAAATGAAACATAGCCAAATACACGTGATTTTAAAGCAAGATTTTTGATACTCTCTATTACCAAAGGTAGGCTAGCAAATCAAATACACAGTGAAAATCATCAGGGTCCTTTTTGATCTACAACCTTCACCACTACCCAAACAAATCTAAGTCCTTCAGTGGAAATTAGGAATGCAAATCTTGAAAAAAATGTTGTCATATCTGTGCTGTAGTCTTCTTTCAGCTATGCTATGTTTATTGACAATCACCATTCTAGCATAGCACATAGGAAAGACCTGGTAAAAACTACTTTAGCACCATTATAGATGTGATAGTGAGACAAATTATTGACTTTATTGCTAAAAATGTTATAGTTACACATGTTTCAGTCTACTCAAGTAGTTACCTCTTTTGTTCCTGTATTAAGAATTTCTTTCAGTGGATATTTGGAATATTGTATATGTCTATCACCACAGCAGTAAATTTTGTTATTTTGCTCATCAAAATGTCACCTGCCTTTCAAGATATCTAGGATAAGTAGGAGTGGGAAACTGCGTTGAATCATGAATAGGCTTTTTTTCTGCCAGCAGATGTATTATAAGAGGCACTTATATTGATGTGAAATAGCAACAGAAGTTAGCTTTCCTGACTGCAAAATTAAAGGAATTAACAGTTGCTCCAAAAACATGTTTTAGAAATTGCTCCACAACATTAAGGGAGGGGTGGGAAGGACTATTAATCTAGTCAGTCCCTGACAATACAGGATTGTTCTTATTGTAGCTAGTATTTGCAAAGGACTTGGAAGATGAAGAGGACTCTGTAAATGCTAAACATTTTAAGTACTACAGCATTTTGAGCATGCTTAGCTAGGACACTTGGTTGCCCTAAAAGCCTGAAGAAAAACTTAGCCGAGGGCCTACTAAGTAGCCAGGTGACAAAAGAGACAGGAAATAGGGATGCTAGGTAAGTGGAAAGCAAATTCTAAACAGGGAGGCAAAGAAGAAATGAAAAGCCAAGCCTATAAAAATACAGTGAGGTTTTCAGAAATGACACCATTATGACAAATGATCAACACTGTTTCAAATATACTGTATTTCTCCACCCATCCCTGAGTAGATCTTGAGTACCCTTCACCGCCTTGGAGTCAGATTTCATGCCAAAATGTCTGCGTTACTAGTTTTGCAAGTGCTACCACTAATTGAAACCACATAATGTTGCAGTTCTGAAATAATGCAGACAGGGCATCCCTGCTGAAAAGCTACCCAGCAGGACAGACCCTTTGTTCTCTTTTAAAATGAACTAATTCAAGGGAAATGTTGTCTAAATCATTACAACTAAATGTATGCACAATTTCCTCCATACCATCCCCCCACGTATAATTTTCCTTGTTAGATATCAAAGCACTTCACTTTTCTTGTAAACTGTAAAAATGGTTTTAATATATGCACACTTATCATTTCTAGGTGTATAAATTTTGCTTTTGCGGGGATCTTACATGGCACATATCGTGATCACCTGTGGGTAGGGTGGTTAATTAGCAGAGTCCAAGTCCTATTTCATTTCATTTATACCAGAGTAATTTAAACTAGGAAAATGATCACAGCCACATTCAGTAATTTAACTCCCTCCTTTCAAGTCTGTGTTGGTAATTATGTTTTAGTTGAATGTGTTCAGGAAGCTTTTACACTGCTTGTTTTCCTCATTCATGTAGGCTCTCTCCCTTCCCAGCTCCCCTCCAGCCTGGCTGTTCGTCTTTCTGGGTAGTGTTAAGTCCTTTAAGAAATTAGAAAGATGCAGCTGTCATTATTTTGTTAATTATAAAATCTATGACATGCAAAAAGAGTTAGGAAGGCAGGGGGGGCTGTATGATTTCTATTGAGAAAACAGGTTGTACCCCCATAATCTCAGCCATATTTCCATTTGAACTGAAAGGAAAGGGTAACAGACGGATCTCTGTTGTCAGGGCTTGGATGTCCAAGTGGATCACAGCAATGTGTATGCATAAACATCACTTGACACCTGGTTTGGAAACCCCAAAAGCTCATTTTGGGGAATAACCCATTATATGATTTCATTATAAGCCTCATCTTTGTTAACGGCAATCATTTAGCTACATACACGAACACCAGTGGAATGGGTAATATGGCTGTGGCACAGACCTGAAGTGTCCCAATCAAAGCATGTTTCTAGTCACAGTGGATGGAAAAACTGATAGCAGCACGTAACTGGTAACTTGCATATAACCTGTTCATTTGCAGCTTGATAATGAAGGCCTTTCCTACTGTGTTCCCCTTTTAAATCTGTCCGTTTAGACACTGACTTCAAGATTTAGGAGGACTTTCTGGGATGGAATGTCTTACAGAACCATGTTTTCATTTTCTCTCTGAATAGACGTTAGGAAAAATAAGTTCGTGGTAATATCAAGATTCCAGGAAAAGATTGTACAGTTTTGCAGTGCAAAGAATTAGACAAATAGGTAAGCACTTCCTTTTCAATACTCCAAAACATCTGGCCTTTACTGATGTTATTAATATTCCCAGTTAACCGTGTTCTTATCACATATGCATTACAGTTAAAAATCAAATAATCTCATAAATTCCTACCAATATGTCTGCTATAGATTATACATCAAAGATCAAACTTTTAACATTTATTCATGTTGGAAAATATTTTTGCACATGTGTTTTCTTGACTAAAAATTCTTATTTTAGTATGTCAAATAATTTGGTACTTACAAAAAATTCTTTCCTGAACATTGGTTATCTCCTTTCTGGGGAAACACAAATCTCAACAGTGACATCATCTGTAACTTAGACAGCTGGTGGCGATTATTTATTTTCTTGAGTCCATGGCCTTTGGAGACACAGATTTCCAGTCACTGATTAGTCTCCGAGTACTGGGAAACCTTTTGTGAAATATGGGACTTTGGAGAAGGCAGGAGGGTTTTTCTTTAAAACAAGAAAAATGTCTATGGATTTTATTTGAAGTTATAATGTGTGATTGACAATTCTCTATTCACTGGAAAACTGTAAATCTCATTAAGTCAAATGAAAGTACACCAGTGTAAAATGCAGCCTAACTGAAAAAAAGAATTAGGCCTAGGAAATCCAAGGATCAATCTTTCATCTGGGCAGTGAAAACCAAAGTGTACTGTAGAGGTATTAAGTCTCAAATTTCAAGGAAGAAGCCAGATATTTTGTTGATTTCTCTTTGCTATACAAAAGACAGGTCCCGAGCTCTGCCAAGGGTTGCGCATTGCTTGTTTGGGCTAATGGGTGAGTTATCAAAATGCAAGATTTATGACACCCGTCAAGTAATTAATGAGCAGAATTATGAAGGCTGAGGAAGCCTTTGCAAATCTCCAAAATAGAGAGAAATCTCAGCTTGAATCATCTTCTGCAGTGAAGTGGTATGGCATCTGCTGTTATGAGTCTAAAAGCAGAATGAATAGACAAAGAGGTTCAGATGCACAAGCTATGCTTAATCACCAAATAATAACAAATAGGAACTCCTCAACAACCCTCTGTGAGATCAGGCTCAAATTAGCTACACATTCAAGTTTTAAAGCAACAATTTCCTCATTTCTATTTATGGGAAAACCGTAGTATTTATACCAGCCACAGAACTTCCTGCATCACATGACATGGATGATTTTCTAATTGACTCACCCTCTATATTGCTTCATGCACAGTCCCTTTGGAGCTTTTTTTCACTGTGGAGCTCAATGAAGACAACGTAAAGCTCATCTCAAGGGCACCTCCTGGCCAACTTTTGGGTGTAAAGAACAGAAAAATTAGCAGAACATTTCCTGATGCCTAAAAAAAAAGTGTTTTGCCTTTGAGACTTCCTGTATTAACCTTAGCTATATCTATCTGCTTACTGTATTTTCACAGTGAACAGTGGCAGAAGAGCTGGACAAAAGTCTGATTTTTACATAGTGTTTTTCATACTGAAGCTATCCCAGAAGACATAGAATGTTGTCAGAGGCTGTTAAGCATGCTTACTGGATAAGCAGAATAGAGCAGTCAAGTTGTGGTTAATGATAATTTACATAAAGGTCCAGATAATGAGAACTTGTTTGAATGGGAGAATAGTTAAAACTTGGCCAGGGACTCAGAGGGTATCAGTATGCCCCTAATTTTTTCCTTCCCTTTTTTCCTCCCTCACCAAAAATCTTTAGTTCTTGGTACTGAGGGAGTAGTAACCTGAATTTTGCTTTTCATCTGCTCCTTAATGTGCCTTTTTCTCCTTCAACCAGGCATAAAACACTGCCTGTTGCTGCAAAAAGGGTGAAATGTTGCAGGAGTAGATTTCAAAGGCATTAGATGCCTAAACATGCAATTAGGAGGGCAGTGGGAATTTTCGAAGGTGAAAGCAGAAGGTAGTCAATGGGAATTAGGAGCCCTTCTGCTTTTTAGCTGCCCACATGACTTCAAAGAAATAGAACCAAAAACATGTTGCTGTATTTCCTCTTGAGGGTCACTGGCCCAACAGCTGTTTCTACAGGAGCAGGGCTGGATCATTTCAGTTTAATTAAGAGCAAACTAGAACAGTACTTGGAAGCAGTGGAGCTTCCACTAATTCAGAAGAAGGCCCACTGGAGTTTACATTGTTTACTGCAGAACAGGACATATCTCTGGCATTCATGGTAGAAGCCCTCGAGCACATGGCAACAAGGTTACCTGTGAGGCCCACAGATAAAATTGTGCTAGTGATGCATATTTAAATTCTGGATATTAATAAAAATGAAGTTAGGCTCAAAAAACACAGACCAGCAGCAATTAGTCTATAAATTTAAATAATGCTCTTTGAGTTGCTATCTCTGCCAAATAGTTTGAGAGTCATTAACACTATGATATGTTTTTTTTTCTTATAAAGCTAGTCAATTCTGTGTGGAGCTCTACAGCAGCTACTGAGAGAAAAAGCATTTGGACATTTACCCAGGGTGTGGAGCAACTGAGTGCCGGTCTCATCAGCATAAAACACCAACAGTCAGTCATCTGACAGAGTCCTGACCAACTATACCCTACAGCTCAGAATCACCCATAGTCGGGGGATTAAAAGTTTCTCTAAAGGGAAAAGGGTCCAACAAAGTTCTCTTACAGCATGGGTGAGTGATGGACATTGCTGGATTTTTCACTGCTGGGAAAGAAGGTAACTTATTGCAATATAAATCATGCCTGCCTGCATTTCCAGTACTTGTATTCAAACAAAAACAAACATAATACAAATTGATGCCTGAAAGGGAAAAAATAAGTTTTTTTAGAGTGAAAACAAATGTCAGTTTTGGGTCAACTGAAACTTTTCATTCCACCCCAAATCAATTGTTCGCACAAGTCTAAATACAAGATGCTAGAACCATGCCATAAAAGCTATTGCCAGAAGCAGAGCTGAATCTAAGTTCTGTCTGTGCTCTGAGGCTGCCTGGCCAGCTGGTGTTCAGTCACTACTGGAGAAATAGGTATATTTTCAATTGACAGGTATGAAAAATGTAGTATCCTTTTGCCCCTTTTCCTTTCCCACCTCTGCTGCAAGTGGCTTCTCCACCACATACAATCCTGCCCTCCTTCTCTGCTTTGAGCCACAACCAGTACATATTTTCATAATAAAAATAAGCCACTCCCTCCATCCTCCCACCAAAATTCCCATTATGAATCAAGACAAGTACATACGTTTAAAATAATAAAAAAAAAGTCTTTCTTCCCTCCCCAGCCCTGTTGCCTTTTTCCACCCATCACCTTGGCTTCTCTGAAATATTTCCTGGAGGGCTCCAGTGTTTCTGCTGAGCTGAAGGCTCATTGTCCATCCCATTTCTGCTCGAGTGTTTTGACAGCAACACATGACCAAGGCACCAGGCAGTGATGTCAGGAGTCTCTGTCACACTTGTTTAAGACAGTCAGATGAAACAGGCATAAAAGGACTAGGCAAGCTGGATGGAGACCTAATGGGAAAACAGAAGGGTGAAGGTTTTACTTATCTTAATGAATCTACAGGAGTTTACACTGCAGAGCTCAGCTTGCTGACAAACAGGCCATTGCAGGAGCACTCCTGCTGTGAACAAGGAGAGTATTTAAGCATGGAGGGGAGGAAGATCACCCTAGCTGGGTAGATTTGCATATATGGTTCTAGAAGGGTTGAAAAATATATGCCAAGGAGAGTTACACATACAGGAGTCTCTCCACTGTTCCAACAGAAAATTACAGACTTTCAATAGGTTCACACGGCATGCCCAGCAGCCCTTCCCTGCTATGGAAGTCTGGTTGGAAATATCACAGCATTTTTTCCATGATGCAGATGATAGTTACATTCAACATCTTTCTCGGTGCCTCAGAGGAGTTCCTCTGGAACACAATTGAGTCAACCCCTATTGAACACCTTAAGACATTCCAGAGCAAGCTTATTTGTATTTACAGGTTATCAATATAAATGCCAGAAACATTCAAATAATGTATGTTTTCTGAGGGAGGTTTCTGTTCTGTTTCTGTTCAACACTGCCTGATTTCGAAGTCTAAACACTATGGTATCACCTCTCGAAATCTGACCGAGGCATTTTCAAACCGAAGCCTGCTTCCTACTTCTCTGCTTTCAGCCTGTGAGCTATTATTCAGCATTTAGCTCACTGCTGAGTTGAAACTGAGTTTTCAGCCTTGCTTCCTTTGGCCTTTTAGTGGTAACTGGGGTAGCTACCCTAAAGACAAACAATGTTCTAGCTTTATTAGTTGTGAGGTCCAGAACTGGCCTCACCTGGGCACTTCTTTATAAAACTTAACCCACAATGAAAAACACTGAGGATGTTCTCATTTCAAGCGACATGACAACCATGACCTGCAAAATTTTGCAGGGGTACCCGTTGCTTTAAACAAGCTTGGCATGCTGACGCAGAAAAAAGTTATTTTGAGCTCACCTATCCGAGGGGATTGCATTGAGAAGCACCAGGCCATGGACATTGGCTCAGTTTGCTGCTGGCTGAAAGGGCATATTATGTACATAATTTTTTCATATAGAGTTCCATTTCTCTGGTGTCTTACCTTGGCATGCAGAATTTCAGTACCAGCTGATAAACTTTCCCACGGGTGAAGTATGAGCCCAGTTAGCAGGGCAGCACCAGCCCTGACATCTGCCCAGTGCTCTGAGCCCTCAGGATGAGTGGCCAAGGCACAGGACAAGCTCATAGCTATGGGACATGCCGAAATCAGACCCAGAGCTGTTGGGATGGGCACCTGCCTGGCTTGCTCTGCCCTCTGCATGTGCCCGAGTCAAGCATATGGACAGGCAGGTGCATCAGCATTTCCTTTCTTAAAAAAACAGAACCTAGGTCAAAATGGTATTTTGTCACTAGGAAGTATTCAGCTCCGTTCTTGCCATTAATTACCGCTATTCGTAAGGGCATTATCCAGCAGGCCAGAGGGAACTCATAAAGGACATACAGCTATCCTAGTATATATATCACTATTTCGTTGCCTATTTTCATTGTTTTGTGGATACTGCAGATAATTTATTTGTTCAGGTTTGTGCTGCCTGCAGAGATGAGGGTAGATAAGCTTGCCACAGGAAGGAACCCCTTCTGTATGTTGGACAATTCATCAACTGTCTCCCAGTTTTCCACTGCTTAATTTCACAACCTGTTCACCATCTTAGATGCCTCCACATCTACCAAAGAGTTCATTAGAACAAAGACAGTTTGATCTTTAAAAAAATAGTAGTGGATAGAGGTTTTACTAGGGATGTTTCTTGCATACCCTGGTTCATACTCTAGGAGGGCGAATCTTGGGAATGTACTTGTTCCCTAGAGAGCTCAGTCTCCTTCTCCAGCAGCTGCTGGTGGCGGTGGTCTTGTAGCCTTTGATGGAAGACAACATAGAGGCTTTTGTTTTTTTCCTTCATTCCCAGTACAGATTAAAATGGGCTGTTATTCTTCCCAAAATACAGACTGTCTCAGCATGGCTCTCCATCCCTGGAGGATGAGCTGTCTTTGGGACATCACCTGCCTTTCAGCTTGAGTTTGTCCCTGCCCTGGTGGTGCCCATCAGACAGCTTGGAGACAGCGCTAATCAGCCAAACAGCAGCTGAGAGCAGAGGAGCAGCTTGACAAGTGGCATGTGGCCAACAAGATGGGCTTGAATGGAGAGGAGGAAGGGACTGTGGGCTCTGTATAGCAGTGCAAATAGCTATGTTCAGAGTCAGCCCTGGATGCAATGAAAGGTTTGGAGTAAGATGGTTAATAGATCCTTTATTGCAGCCAATATTCTGTACTATTTCCACACCAGAGAAATCTTGTTTCCCAACAGCTCTTTTGGAAGGAAACCCTGTCCTGACCCTCCTATGTCAGCCACAAGATGATGGCCTTAAAATAAGATGAGCATCCACACAAACTTTACCCTAATCTTGATGCTGTGAAGAACCTTTAGTGGTAGGAGTGACCCAGCAAAGGACATGATAAAGAATCCTAGGATTCAAAGTACTTGGTTAGCATCTCTTAGGAGAAGGGATCTACAGGTGCTGTTGTCTTTCCACCTGCCTTCAGGCATGTAGGAGTGCAAAGACTGAAGTAAAACTTTTTGGTATTCTTGTAGACATGAGAAGAGAGCTGCTCACTCAAACCATCATGAAGAAAATCACACTTGCTTATGCCATATTTGTACCTGATAAGACTGCTCGGAAATGATACTTTTTTTCTTAAGAGTACAGTTTGCCTGCATAAAATTAATTCTAGGTTCAGATCATACCCTGGGAATATAGGGTGCGAGGTAGCAGAATTTTTCTTTCTATTCGGTTGTTAATTTTTTATTTGGGCAATGCTGAAAACATGCTAGATGCTGTACAAGCGTGCCCAGATAAAGAAAAAAAAAAAAGGTATATTTAATCATTTATACATCTACAGAGAGCAGGTTGTTGCAGACTTTCTGCTGGGTTAATCAGGCAGGGGAGAAAGGATTAATGTCTCTGCATTATTAAGCTTTGGTTTGCTTGTCATAACCTTCCACCAGCTCTTGCATTTGCTGACTAAAACCTGGCTACCAGATGGCATTATTTGGCTTTGCCTATGCTTCTGAGACACCCTAGTATCATCCTGTATTCTATCCAGAACCCCTTGGTGTGTTGTTATACAGTAAGAAGAGTGAGTCTGGTGCCTTTCATTAGCAAACCATGCAATAAATAGCACGAGATCCACAGGAACAAGCTGATGCTGTTTAAATGCTCATTTAAGTCTAGCACTTTTCTGACCAGTCTTCTCTGGATTTTAATTTAGATAATAATTTCATATGTCTATTTTAGTTTCTGAAATTTTTTTTCTTTCTACCTTCCTGCACCAGGAAAAGCAGGCATAAAAGCTTCAATCATCTAATTTCTCTCTCATTAGTTTTCTGTTTTTATAATTCTAATGCCAGTATTGATTGAAGTTAACCCCTAAATTTGCTGGTATAAATTAAAAGCAAATTGGCCCCGATATATTTCCCATTGTCTTCCAGGTATTTATTTCCTGTGGTACTTTTTGGTCCTCTGCCTCACCTCAGTGATACCTGTCAATATTTTTTGGCTTTTTGCACACAGTATATAAAAATGTTCAGCAAAACTTATTTCTGAAAACAAAATTTTCCCCTCATTAAGTTTTTATGAAGCAAATCATGAGGTTAAGAAGTCATGGTATTTCATAATCAGTTAAGCAATCATCCTCATATACTACTGACAGATAAATTTTAGGTCTATTTATATTCTTCCTATATCCTCTATTCTGATAAGTCCAGGGCAACCCTTTAGAGCACTGACTGCTGTTGTGAGCATGTCCGAGCTAGCTGAAGTACCCATGGTAGCTACCCCCAGCCTTCGGCAATGCAGAACTGCCTCTGGTAGTCTACACAGGTTTTTTTAACATTTCTGGGGAGCAATGACATCTACTAAAAGTTCCAGAAAATCTTTTAAAACAGGGGACTAGCAAGCCCTTAGCCATGAGGTTTTATTAGTGAAGATTGGAATAAAAAGCCTTAGGTGCAAAAAGAAGTTTAGCTCTTCAGCCTCAATTCTGTTGAGGAAGCCACTACAGGGCCTGCAAGACTCAGTGCAAAAGTGACTGAAGGACGCCTTTAGACCTGATGTTCTCCAAGGGCTCAGACTAGGCATTGAACCCTGAGCTGCCTGTGGCTGTGGCCCTGCTGACAGGCCCTGGGGCCTGCTGCCTCTCCAGCTCCTCTCCACAGAGGTTGCTCCTTTGGATCCAGGCCAGGACTTTTGCACATATTGGCTGCACCAACAAAGTGTGTGCATGGGGCATGGACTCTACATTAGGAATATCCCTCAGTAGGCTCTGTTTAAGGTTATTTCACAACTGCTTATTACCTAATATTAAAGGTATAAAAGGAAAATTCATTGTCATTTGCCAGTATATGTGAGGGAAACCTTGACATCTTGCTGACATGGGTTGTGGTGTCTCTTGCAGTAAACCTTTTCAGACAGAGTATGGTGCAAAGTACAGAGCCTGTGCACTTCCACACACATTTGCCTCCAGGCTTAATTCTACTTTCTGTAGCTAAAGCTCCAGGACCTGGTTACAAAATTTTGAGACTCCACAGCTGGCAGTTCCAGAGAACTGCCATTTGGCAGTTCCTCCCAGTAATGCCTTTTGCTCTGTCAGGCTTGAAAGGTCTTGTAATTTAATTGTGCACAGCTCTCTGAAGATGAAGCAGTGAACACAGTGACTATCTATAGCCATTCAGTAACTGTTTCCATAATGCAATTGCTTGCTCATTTAGGTAAATAAAGTATCTAAGCAAAATAAATCTCTGCAGCAATAACATATTCTACATATGAAACAGTGTTTGTCACCTACTTTTGAATTCTTCTAATGATATTGGAGAAATCCTACATGAAGAGTAGGAATAAGCTTTATTAACTTCGTCATGTGTTCTCAGTACCTTTATAGGACTGGGATCTGCCACAAAGATATCGCCTGTACTTGAACATTTGCTTTTTTTCTCTCTTTGTAATCCAAGATGGAGCACAGGACAAAGGTAAGCATGCTCCTGAAATAGTCCAAAATACAGAGCCATTTCTTGTAATGAGGGAGACACAGATGTTCTCTTCTTTTTTTCTCTCTCAACAGATAATTCAGTGCTGCCTTCTTTGTTTCCTCTCAGTGAATGCATAATAAATTCTCCATCTGTTGTACTTCTTAGGTTATTTAGACCGACTTCTTATTGACACAATGTAGGAATAGCCCAATGATAAATAAGAAAAATCTCAGATATTTGTGTTGATGCATGAGTCGTACGAGAGGCTTCCTGCAGCTTTCATTTGTTAGTTTCTTTGCAAGCCCGCAAGGTAGGGTCTACAGTTACAGCACTGATAACTGCAGGTAAATTTGCCTCATCCCTTGGATTGCTTGCAGGGCAATGTTTTAGGCAGCAACAGAGCCTGGTGGGAAGAGCAACATTCATAGTTGAAACCAAAAGACACATTCACTGTTGCTGAAACCCTGTACTAGAGAAATGGCTTCTTGGTTACATTATTCTCTGTGTAGCAGAGGAGAGGTTTGCATTTGTTTATAGAATTTGTACATTCACACAGCTAATATCAATAAATACATCTACCATCTAGGATCTTTCAGGAAACCATCAAAGAGTAGCCTTAGCTGTATTCTCTGAAACCAGTGAGCTTAGCAAAGATCAGATGAGACACTCTTGCCATTGGGGAACATCATTCACACAAGCAGGGAGAAATCTGTGTGGTCAGGCCTGAGCTGAATCCACTATGTGCTACAAACATTACTGCAGCAGCCCTCATGCTTTGCTCCTCTTTAGAAGCTTCTGCGCCATCGCCTTTGAGTCCCATTATATAATTTACAGTGGTAGCATCTCTCACGGTGCTGTCTTTGCAACACAGCTCTCCTTAGAGATGCAAAAGCCTGCTTTGCTGAAAACACACACACAAACCCCTCATTTAGAGCTGCATGAAAGGGCTGAGAAAATCTTCTTTTGGTGAACATAAGGGGGGAGTTACCACTGACATTAGTGAGGCCACGTTCCCACCCAGTGTTCAGGCAAGACTAAAAACACTGAGGTCAGGTGACTGGCAGAAATCATGCAAGAATTACAACCACCAGGACAGAAACACAGTAGGTTGCCATGTAAATCTTTGGTGTAACAGGGGATCAATGAGTGTCAATGCAGTTTTATGAATATACGTTTATTTATTGATGCCATCATTTTGAGAGAGAGCTTACATGTCCTAGGAAAGTGCTGCAAATCTCCCACACCTCATTATATACATGTATGTAAATCTGCCATGTGTAGTAAATGAACTCAGAAAGATTTATTTTGGAGGTTGCCTTTCCAACCTCTTCTAATGTTAGCTCTAAGCAAACATGCAAACAAAAGCCTCGCAATCACACGTGGAGAAACAAGTCGTTAGTAGCGTTTAAACCACCTGTCCTAGGGAGCTACTTTGGGCCTGCGAGATGTGCCAGCAATGGAAAGGTCAGAATGAAGATGCTGGCAAGCGGAAAGGCAGGGTCATATCTTAGCACGGAATACAACTGTGCTAGTGTGTCGACCCTGTGGCTCCCCTGTCTGTCTGAGTCCTGGGACTGCTGCTTGGCTTGGGAACGGCGGACAGCAGCAGTACAGCTTGCACTGTCCTGTAAGCTGACTTGTGTATGAGGGCCTGATTAGGCATTTGTGCTGCTGAGAGGGCTGGGAGGGGGTCTGATGAAGCAGAATGAGCAAGGTGTGCTCAGTTTTTAGAGCAGAACGTGGGGACAGAAACAGCCAGAGCAGGACACCTGCTCCAACAACTGATGATATGCTAAAGCCAGTGGCACTCGCATACCCACACTACTGTCAGGGAGTGCACAGACCCCATGCAGAGCCAGGAGGGTGCACAAGCAAAACAATCGAGTGCATGGCCTGGAGAGCTCACCCTCAGGCAGCATAGGAGAGAATATAGGAGAGAAAAAAAAGAGAGAAAGGAGAGAAAATAGGAGAGAAATCCCAGAATTTTGCAAATTCTGAGAAAATTCTGATCTTGTTTCTAATCTGGAGGGGAGTTACACTTTCTAGCACACACCAGGGTGAGTGAATAGGCTAATGCTTTCCTGATTAATGTCTAGGAAAAGGCTCTTCCTGGAGAGTCCTGGACTGCCTTAAGTGGCAGGATGATACAATCATCCATGGCATGGTGACTTTGCAGTAAAACTTGATTAATAAATCAGAGAGAGAGATCACACTTGTCAGATGCATCAGCAAATTTCAAAGTCCTTTCCCATAACCAGACCTGCCCCAGTGTTGAAATAAGAGAACTGGCGAGAAATTTCTCACTAAATGTACTTCCTTGGATTAGTCTGCATTGTCAAAACATAATAATTTCTGATTCAACAACTTTTAAATGTGAATATTCCTGTGATGCAACCACTTCTAATCAGAGAAAGAAAAGGAAAAAACAGTGACACAAAAAATGTGATTTTTTTTTTCCAATTTAAAATAGACAAATGTAACAATTCTGTTTTGTGATGTTTTCCAAAAGCCATATTTTGTTCCAGGGTGGACCAAAAAGAATTTGAGACCTTTGAAGTTATCGTAGAATAGAACTGTTGTTCTCTGGCTGACTGTATTAAGTAGGCTTGAAGTTATAAGAACTACCCTCAGAAATGAGACATAAAGAAAAAGAGAGGCATTGGCAGCTGAGAAACTTTACTGTATGTTTAATTCAGGACAACAATGGTCTGTTGTCATCTCTCTGATTCCAAGGACAGTAATATCTTAAGATGACACATAAGATCTTTGGAATGAAATAACCTTAGACAAGTGAGAACCCACCCATACAGCATCTAATAATATCATAGCAGAGAGAAAGGACAGGGTTTTTTGTTTTTTGGGGTTTTTTTTGAGTTGCTTTTATCTCTCTCCAAATAGCTGTGCAGATGCATAGCCCAACCTAGCAACTTTGCAAACATTAACACTTGTGAATAGTTGATAAATTCTGCAAAAGCCAATGTCTCTACTAGTTCTGCAATAAATAGAGACTGGAATTTATCAGATTAATGGTTGCAGTGTGGCAGTCTAACACCAAAAGCCAGAGACCCTTTTTTAATGGCAAAAATTGTAAGGTGTCCCCTGTTAAACATTTTCATATTTCTGAAGAGAACTTTCACGCTGTTTCTGCAGCTCATGAAATCATTATTTCTGGAGGAGTTATCATCACCCAGCTTACCAGCTGGCTGGTGGGCCAGCCCTTCACTGTTGGCTTGCCTTTAAAAGATGGCATCAAAATCAGTGAAGAAAGTGGCAGTGACTGCTAGTAGAGTTTCCGGATTTAAATACAACGAATGAATCAGAATACAGAGTTAAATGAAACAGAGTGGTAATCAGGATAGATAGCAAGCTTGCTGCCAGTCTTTCCATGATTATCCTGAGCTGCTACTTTGGCCAGTGAGGCTGAAAGCCCTTTGGGACTCAGGATGCATCTTGCTAAGATCTGTAATGTCCTTGTCACATTTGCAGCTCTGCATTACTATTAAAGCCAAGCTGCAGATTCCAGTGCTGTACAGAAAATTAAATGCTTATTAAAATTAACAGGACTGTGGATCTCAAACACAGTGCCTCTCTGCTTCATTCCATTTAGAGAGTATGTCCTTGTCCCTTGTTTATACAACACAGAGTATCCCTGATCTGCAGCTGAACAGTCTTTGCAATTGCCCACACTGAAAATGAAAGCATTTTACTACATGTTCTTTGAAGGAGGCAAGCAGGGAGGCCCTATAAATGTGCTATATTGTACTGAGAGATAGACAAAAATATGCACTATGCACTATGAATTTATTTTTGTTAACAGTCAGAGAAATAATGCTAGTTATTTTAACTCGCCCTTGGAGTTACTGCTCTGAAGGAATGTGCTAAATGCTATGCATTTCTCATGTGTCTATTTGAATATTAAGATTCAACAGCATGAGGCTACATCTGTTCTAAAAAAAAAAGATCAGTGCTTGGCATCTTGGTGTGCACTGTTCTACAATTTGTCAGATTCCTTGCAATGTAGCTAAGATCTACATTTTTAATATTGGCTAGCAATACCTCCGTTTTTGGACTGTAAGCCCAAATTGCCTTACAGATGTTGGCTGTGTCAGATGTTCTGAGAGTGAGTCCTCTGTGCTGCTTTGAAAAGTCTTAAATGAAAAATCCAATGTTATTTTGGGAGGCACTCCAGAATTATCAATTGCCTAAATACATGAATATTTCAAGTGCTCCTGAAGATAATAGTGCTTGAAAACCTCATGCAATAATATTCTGAGATGTGGAGCTTACTTCCCATTGTATCTCTTCCAGCATTGATCAAATATTATCTGCTACTTCTTCCAGAATCCATGAGAGGCTCTATGAGACTAAAATATCTTGAATTTGGAGTTGCTTAGCTGAGTCAGATGCCCTGTTGCTCTGTTGAGAAGTTTGGATATATAGCAAGTTCAGATTTTTTTCAAAGGCAAAAAAACAGCACTCTATTTTTTTCCATGGGTGTGAATTTTGCAAGTCATTCCAATGCTGTTGGATAACGCTACATGATTTGAACAAAAAATGAGCCTGCAGTTTTCTGGACAAGTGCAATAAGCAGCATTTAGTACCAAACAGAATTAAAATAGGGATTCATAGAAATGGCTTCATATGAACTTGAAAACCTCAGTTAATAAATAAATAAATAAATCGGCTCCTGAGGACCTTGAATTTAACACAAAACCAGAGAAGCTGATAATTACTGTGAAGCAGTACTTTTTGTCACTGGCTTCACTTCCAGATTGCAATGGATGCAACATCCAACCAGTGCAACATCTGAGACTTGCACTGTTCAGCTGCGTTCATTCCACCCGCTGTTAGCCACCTAAAAATGGCATGTCTAAGCTGGTTGGCTATGCTGCCTTGCTACTCGCTCCAAAGAGATGGATGTGTCCCGTGAGGGTGCAATGAATAGACCTCTGGAGGTGCTAAAGTTATTTGAGGTAAACCTCTCCCTAGATTTGCTAAAAAGCAGGGTATAATTCAAATTTAAACACAAGCAAGCACTTTGGAAGATGTGCATTTCTATTACTGCCTTCTCTTTTACTAGGCCAGTCTTGCACATGGATGTTTTCATCTGATAGAATCTACATTGCTGAAAGCAAGGGAGCATGAATTCCTCCCCAAATGCACAAATCCCATTGTTTTTAAAATCCATTTGTGAACAACTATTTAAAATTAAAAAAAAAAGTTTCAAAGCTGCATCATGGAGAATTTATAGAAACTGGCACATGTGAGGATCTGCTTCATAAATGCTTGAAAATGTAAAAAGTACTGTGTGACTTCTCTGATGAATAACAACTGAGCAGCACAGCTTGACTTTCAAATATTCATAATCAATTCATTAAATAAGGAATGAATGGGAGAAAATTATGATCACAGATATTCCACAAACAGAAGGGAAAGCTAAATGACAATTCTGATGTGTCTTCTGAATATTTTCCTGAGAAAACTATATTAATATTTAATGCATGTATTACCTTTTTCAGTCTGCTCTAATTTAAGTGAATTTCATTCCCTGAGAAATGTCTGCTAATAGAATGCTAATGCTACTGATAGTTGCTCGCCATACAATACTAATGCTACTAATAGTGGCTTGCCATACTTGGGAAGGCAGAAGTTAATATTACTAACGTCTGTGTCTGAAGATGTTACACTTAACACTGAATGAGAGGATGTTGTAACCATGTAAATTTATACACTAGCACAATAGAAATGGAAGCAGTGTGTCAGAGCGAGCTATTTAATCTATCTACGTAAATACTTAATCTCACAGATGGCAAACAACCCCAGATTCGAGAAACAGCAATACTGATACTAGAGAAAAACATGTCTTTAAAATGGCAAAAGCTGGGGTGTCTAACAGCAAAGTCAATACACCAAGTTTCTATTTAGCCTGAGTAGCTAGATACCTGCCCTGAGCTGCTGGCTGTTTTTCCCAGGTCTGTGGCACGCGCTGTGATTGAATGTGCTGTTCTCTCCCTTTGAGCACCACAGCAACTATTTATTGATGGGTTTCTGAGCAGTCCCTGCCAAGCAAGTCCCTGCCTCCAGCGTGGTGAGCAGGAGAACCTTGTGTAACGTGGGAAGTTCCTAAAGAAACCCAGCTCATCCTCTTGGGGCTGGCACTCCTGAGTCTTACTGACTCCCAGGTCCTCCAGGACTGGGAGCAGAACTGGCCCTCAGAAGCTGTATTGCCTTCAGCCATACATTTCAAGAGCAGATACTTGCCACCTTGTGTTGTTTTAGCTCACCCCAGCTCAATGTACCAAATACTAAGGGATCAAATCTGTAACTACACCTTTGGAAAACTAAAAGCAAACTGCATACACAGTTTGATGTACTCAATTGATATGAGGAGACATATTATTCTGCTTCGTGCCACTTATTTGCGGTTTATTATTTTCTTTCCAAAAGGTCCAAGGAAATAAAAAACATTTAGAGTTACCAAGAAGTTCACGAAGAAATGAAGGGCACAGCCACACATTCATATGCAAAGATAATATATACAATTAAATGAACTGAAGGATTAATGAACGCACTGAAAAAAGGTTATTTTAAGTGCCTGATGCTAATGATTTCTCAGCCAGCTTTCTGATATCTATGGAAATAACTGACTTTAAAAAAAATGCTTCTATACAAGTTTGTTCAAAGATGTTTAAAAACAAATTTCTATACAACACCATGAAGGATGGCCCTACATCAAGACGTCTCTGAATATATATATAACTGCAGGAAGAAATGCCAGCCAAAGGGGAAAAAGAAAAATCCTGAAAAAGCTTGAGCATAAGGAAAAGTACAAGCAGGCTTGTTGTTCCAGTGTGCTCAGGACTTCCTTGAACTCAAAGCGTCACCTTTTAGCCAAGTTCATGCTAAATTTCTTTGCTAAATCCAGTTTACCAAACAGAATAAGCTGAACAAATTTCACGTAGATTAAAAAATATTGAATGCAATCTACTTTCTATTGGGGTTGAGATGAACCACCTCAATTAATTCCTTACCCGTGGCACCTCTGTCTGATGCCAGCCAAGCCTTAGACGGAGACAGGCCAGTGCTTCAGCAGACAACAAAACCTCTTTTTTTAAGACATTTCTTCTCACACTAGAAAAAAACACTGCTGTTTTTTCTTTCATCATATATTTAAAATAAACTTTTTGTGCTTCCCACGGCACCCCCAGCTTCCAAAGTCGTCTCCCTGGAAGGCAGGCAGGTCACACGGCTGTGTGAGGGTGAGGGGGGAAGGCAGGTGACCCTGGAGCTTGGCAAGACTCTGGCACGGGGGTCAGCAATGCCTGTTGCAAGTGGCATGTGGCAGAGCATCCCCAGATGGGCACCCCCATGGGGGCACCGTCACTTAGACAGTGTGGGTAGGGAGTAGCCTCCTTGTGCAGCAGCAAGTGCCCACAAACCCACTGATCAGCATCTGCTGGCTTCCACTGACTTTCTACTGGTAGGCTCAGCTCCTGAACTGGGAAGGAAAATTACAGCCTGACCAACCAGCACTGGAAAGTTGCCAGAATCAGCTCCAACACACAGGAAGGGGGGTTTCTGTTTCATGGGATCTACCATTCTCCTGTCCTTGTGCATTTGATGCAGGGTGGTGCTAAATTCAGACTCCTTCCTGAGGGGGGATGTGCTGGAAGAGCAATAACCCACCTCAGAGGCAGGCAGAAACGTTGCCCACAGCCTGAATAATGGAGGATTTGGGCATTTTCTTACTTTTTACTTCACCCTAACACCATTCAAGCACGAGAGTGTAATAAGTCAGTACAGTGAGAGGTGGGAAGGCATGCTGGGTTAATCCTGATGCCTACTCTGATGGGCTGATAGTGCTAAGTCTTCTTAGCTGCTGTATGCAACTGATTCTTAAATCTGAACATGCACGGAGTTAAGAGGCTAAGCCACCTTTGTTTACCTCAGGCATCCAATTTGCCGGAGGCACACGTACAAATTCCAGAGAGATCCTAGAGGTGTTCCCTCTCTTCCTCTGTTCGAATACCAGCAATTTCCTCTAGAATTAAGAGATGTTTTCATAGGGTTGTCCTGCCAGAGTGTTCCCTTTTACATAAATCAGGTCATATCCAGATATGAATAATGCACTGAGAAAGTAAGTTGCTAAACAGGCATTTTTTGGCACCCAACCGCCTTACAGAACCATCTTTCTGTGCATCCTATTGCTTCTGAGGGATCAATGGTAGTGGCTGCAGCGAGATCTGAGGACTCATTATATTCATAGCTGTAGAAAAGGAGAGACTTTCTGCACAAGGGCTTGGAGGGTGACACTGAGCGCTGTATTCATAGTGCTAGCACACTGCCCCTAAGAGTTGTGCCTTTTTCTCCCCTCTTTCTGGAGCACATGAAGTGTTCTGAGAGGAGAAAAACAAATTAGGTCATTGACCTTTCCTATGACCTTGGCACAAATTCCAGCTTGCATTGACCAGCAGAGCGCCCAATTGAGTGGGACCTGTCTGTCCTCTTTCTCACCATGCCTCACCCATTTTAAAGTGGCAGAAACAGAATAGAAAACCAAAGTTCTGGTAGAAAGGAAGATTTTTTTTTTTTATAACAAAACCCTTGAGGCCTCCCTGCCATCATGATTTAAGAAAGTTAAGTTATTTCATTCTAATTCTGATATTTAGCAGTGTTGACAGCTTTAATGCATTGTAGATCCTTCAGATCATATTGTTAAGCCAACTCACTTCTACAAATTAAGCTGAAAAAAGGCAGATGCCATAACTTGTGAGGCTGATAGGTAATGACAATTGTGCTTGCATTTAAACACAAAGTACATTTCGTTCCCTCTTGTGCAGCATCCTCTTGTCAGAGAGCACCCAAACATTTTCACAGCAAGAATCATATCTTAACAGTTTGTTTTATGGGCCACTTCTTCTGTCACGGGAGAGTAACACAGACCACTTCTCCTCCCTCTTGGCTAACCAACAGTAGTACAGCAACTAAAGTTGTTTATATCAAGTTCCTCACAATCAAAAAAGTATTTAGGTGCAGTTTTCTAAAGGGCTTATGGTTAGCTCGCAGCTCCCGTGATTAACTTCTGGAGAAAGCCGTAGGAATTTAGATGTATGACTTCTTCAAACACAACATTGCTAGATGTCTAATTCTGCTAAACTATACGGCTGTGTAAGTAAGTGTTGAGTTTTGGCCAGACCTACGTCATCACTTAGAG
>VXAL01005999.1:651244-745898 GCA_013399475.1 Chauna torquata | reverse complement strand
GTAGAAAGGAAGATTTTTTTTTTTTATAACAAAACCCTTGAGGCCTCCCTGCCATCATGATTTAAGAAAGTTATTTCATTCTAATTCTGATATTTAGCAATGTTGACAGCTTTAATGCATTGTAGATCCTTCAGATCATATTGTTAAGCCAACTCACTTCTACAAATTAAGCTGAAAAAAGGCAGATGCCATAACTTGTGAGGCTGATAGGTAATGACAATTGTGCTTGCATTTAAACACAAAGTACATTTCGTTCCCTCTTGTGCAGCATCCTCTTGTCAGAGAGCACCCAAACATTTTCACAGCAAGAATCATATCTTAACAGTTTGTTTTATGGGCCACTTCTTCTGTCACGGGAGAGTAACACAGACCACTTCTCCTCCCTCTTGGCTAACTAACAGTAGTACAGCAACTAAAGTTGTTTATATCAAGTTCCTCACAATCAAAAAAGTATTTAGGTGCAGTTTTCTAAAGGGCTTATGGTTAGCTCGCAGCTCCCGTGATTAACTTCTGGAGAAAGCCGTAGGAATTTAGATGTATGACTTCTTCAAACACAACATTGCTAGATGTCTAATTCTGCTAAACTATACGGCTGTGTGTGTAAGTAAGTGTTGAGTTTTGGCCAGACCTACGTCATCACTTAGAGCGGGGCCTGAAAGATTCAGGGCACAGGCAGCTATGCAGTCAGCAGAAGGATTTGCTTTCCACAGCTCTTTAAAAACTGTGCATAGGAACCTGCAACTGGGAAATCCCCTGCACACTCCCTGACCGGCTCTAGTTCTAGGCTGAGAGTAAGGAAGCATGCAGAGGGATTTTGTCAGGCGTAGGTACTACACTGGAGCTAAAGAGGGAATAAAACCCATTTAGCTCCACTCCTTCCCTAGCAAATCAATGCTTGTATGGGTTTGCCCAGACTTCATGCCAGTGATTTCTCCTTCACCAGGAAGGGGACTTGAAAAGAACTGGGGATGTGGTGTGAGGTCATTAACCGATGAGAAGAAAAATCTTGTATCAAATCGTAACACAGTTTAATTGGCAGAAGTGAAAAGAAGGGTCCAGACCCATGCACATAGCTACATCTTTCCATACACTTTAGGCTACTAGTCAGTTTTGGATCACAATCTGAATGTGTGTGGTGATCAAGAAAGTGTTTTGCAGAGCATTCATCACAGGCCTAATTTGGTCTCCTATAAGTCAATAGTGCTAAACAGTTTTGAAAAACTCACCCAAAAATCTCATCCAGTCATTCAATTCCCATTAAGGATCTGCCTGTATAAATTCGCAAGCAATGCACATACACAGTTCCAATGTGCACTTGCTCTCATTGCACATCCAGGATAGAGTGGTTTGTACGTAGTTACCAAAATGGACACATCCCTGGCCATTTTAGAAGTAGGCATATGATTTCTTTGCATGAGGAATTCAAGTGTGTACTCAGCACATATATAAGCCATTGCCCAGATATTTTTGCAGAGAGAAAGAGGACTAGAATAAAACATTTTTTGTTGTTAGGTGACGTTTCTGTTTATGAAGACATCTTTCTTCTTCAGCTATGCAGTCTTAAAGAAGAAAGAAGGCTTTAGTTCAAAGAAAAGCTTTCGGCCTCACGTAAGATTATCTTGAAACTTACTCAGTGTTTTGTTGCTCTAAATAATTATGCCAACTGCAAACTATAAAGATTAAATATATGATCATAGGCTGAGCAGAAGGCTGATCTCCCACAAAGGGAGATGAGCCAAAGACTACATCAACTCAAGAAGGGATTTCAGTATTGCTCCTGTATTTTATAAGGAAGGTATCCATATACAATCCTGGCAGAAAGACAGATGAGAAAGGAGGAAACATGCAAGCTCTGTCATGGGAATTTTGGATGAACTGAGTGATTTATCTCTCTCTTTTTTTTTTTTTTTTAAAGGAATAGAAGAGGAAAACTTGATTAGGAGGATGCTGGAAATCAGACAAGCAACTTTTTACAGAAGGGATGACGACTTTTCCAAAATTACTTCAATACAAATCATCACAGCTATTAATATTCAATAGCTAAGTAAGAGCTCTTTAGAAATAAAGAGAAAACAGAAGGAAGCAATTGCGTATTTAAAGTAGAAATCACTTATCTGTCTGAAAGGTGTCCCTGGGGACCTGTGCACTTCTCCTTGGTGACCAACCCTACAGTCTAAATCAAGGTTATCTGGGCTTGGTGGTCATCTGTGATCAGAAGCTTAGAGAGGGCCTTGGTTTCATCTCTCATCTGTGAGTTTACCCTCACATTTTCACATCAGAGAGAAGCTGCACTTCTTACTCAGTGGTTGAGCGGCTGCTTCCTTCTCGACCCTAAGCTGGGGCTGTTTGTCAGAAGAGCTCTGGGAGCCAGCTGGGTCTTGGTGGCTCTCCGGACACACCAGGAGGAGCGCTCTCTCTCAGCTCCCAACCCATTTCCCCACATGCAGCAGAAGTTTGCTGCCAATCAGCTGGAATACTTTCTGCAGACTTCTTCCTCTGCTACCACTGTACCATGCATGTTTTGTAAATATTTTCAATCATCATAGCTATAAAAAAGTGAAGCTTTATAGTAACAAAATACTTATTTGTCTCCTTAAGTGCTTGTCTGTAATTCAGTTTAATGATGCTGCACTTTCTTGTGGTGTCTCATTGCCTAGAGGGTAGTTTGTATTGATTTAGTCATTGTGTTAGTCTCAGTAACAAACAACCACATAAAACGCAGACTGGAAGAGGAAAAACCTTCCTCAGGTGGAAAAACACATTTATCAGAGTAATGAAACTTTTGATTTGGAGAATCATTTAGAAGAAATACAAAAAGGAAGAAATGTATTGCTTAAATAGAAACCCTTATTGAGAGGATAGGGAAATACCCACTCAGTTCTTCGTCTTCTCCTAAACAAACAGACCAGTCTGAAATTCCCATCATAGAATGTGAAATATTGCTCTGTATGCACTGTATCAAGTCCCAGTGAGTATGTGTAACATACACAACACTTGTCTGAATTCCAAAATAACGTTTTTGTCATGGTTTTAGTTATGAACAAATACTAACTCAATTCAATTTATTTATTTTCAGAGAAGGCAAGTCATAGGTAATTAATAATCAAATATGAAGTGATAAATGATCAAACTATTATGCTTATATATTTAATCAATGATCTGAGAAATAAGACCCATCATCTATATTGCTGTCACTGAAAGAAAGCTGTTCTGTGGCTGGGAAAACCACATAGTCTGTCCATCTCCATTTACCTGTGACAGAGTGATGCTGTAATCTCAGTGCAAGAAGTAGCTCACTATCTGAAGAGACTTTTTAACACTTTAAATGGGTGAGACTAAAGAAATTTCTTCGCTTCTGGCTCCAATATAAAGAAGGCTCTTTCAGTTCTGTAGAATTTTTTCCCAGAGAACAAATTTGCTAATGTGCTCAGGGCAGTCATGTAAGGAAAAGATAATGAAAAAAATGTGAGGAGTTCCAGCAAAATATGTGGACTCCGTCACCAAGGAGCCCTTCATGTTCCTCCTCCCCACAGGGTCCAGATCCGTGCCTGACCACTGGGCTCCCCACCGTGAGCATGGGCACTGCAGGAGTCTCTGACGGGATCTGGGATGCCAGGCAGGGAGCTGCCTAGCACAACCAGAAGGAACCAATATAGACAAAAAGCCTGGGGATAAGTCTTATGTTACTGCCTTTCATGTCCAAGTTTACAGGCCGGTACACTGCTAAAAAGAAGTGACAGTTTCAGCTTTCTGTTCTTTGATGGTGATTTCTTGAAGCAAGCTGTGACTGACAAATAAAGCCATTCCTTAGATCACACTTGTGTCCTCTTCCAGTATGGCTGTCTCCCTGTACCTTTCCAGCTTTTGCAACTTTGTGTAAAATGTAAACCAGTAGGTGATATCCTGAGTCCCTCACTCTCATGAGGGAATATTATGGCTACCTTTTACTTGAAAGCATTGGGATCTAGGTATCTTTATTTTTTGCCTTTCAAAAGCAGAAATGATGCTGGAAGACTGTACACCCTCTGTAGACATTCAGGAACCGTAGAAGTGCTCTGCTAAGAACTTCAGCTTGCATGACGGCACCATGCGGGAATTAAGAAACCTGAGCCCTGGAACCACTTGATCTGAACCCCAACACAGAAAACTCCCAAACCGCGTGCTGACTCTCAGCCAAGAAGTAAACCCTTTCTGTTTAATTCAGCCGCTTTTTAATTCACTACTGTTCGCACTCACTGGTGAGTAGCCTCAAAGCAGTCATAACCACGGGACTCTGTAAGTATTTATCGCTGGAAACAACATTTTGTGCTGATTTACAGCTGTCACACTGTAAGCCACCTGATTGGCACAACTTTAAAGATGGTATTTAAAATTGCTTTTAGACAATAGCAAAGTTACCAATTTCTTATTGCACTAATGAGATGGATGTGCTTTTTGTGAAGCACACGGCTACAGACAAGCAAAGCTAATTTTTGTGGCCACGCCATTTTCTTTCTGACATTCATTTGTAATGCTCTTATCATATGGTAATATTCATGAAGGACCACAAAACAAGGAAAATAAGACTTACAGTTTGAATGATGTTGGAAATAACTGTATAGATGGTTTCCCCAGAACAGTAATCTAGCACTAATTGGCTTGGCTGTGCAAGAGGAAGCAGAGTCTTGGTTGAAGGCCTGGAATTCCCTTTTTCAGAAGATGCATGAGCCTGGAAACATATTTGTGTTCCTAACTGTAAGCATGTGAATAATCCCATAAGAGAGATTTTGTGACTGGTTTTGTGCTTGAAGTTAAATCACAGTAAGTGTTTAGAGGATCTGTGCCTAAGGCAGGCGTCAATATTGAAAGAGAAAAGCTGGTTAATACACCACGACTTCTTCTCTCTCTCTCTTTTTTTTTTTTTTTTTAGTAATATCATTTTCTGTCTTGTCTTTTTCTGGAAATTGCAAGAACTGAAAACATCAATTTTGTTTTTAATAAATAATTCATTGCACTTCTGATGGTTTATACTTTTTCTATGAAATCACTACAACTGGGAATTTCTCCACATGCATTTTTTGTCTTTTTGCACAGAGCCCTGATGAGGCATAAATGCTGCAAACAAAAAATTGTTACTGGCCACTGCATTTAAAAATTTAATTTTGCTAGCAGAATTTACCTCTTTGTTTTCCATTTACAGGCATCTAAGTCATATTTAAACATATCTATAGTAGACACTCAAAATGAATCAATAGATTCCTAAAATAAAAGTTACCTTTATAAGACTTCCAGAATTTTTGAATGCATTGCTTCTATTCAAGCTACTAGCAATAAATATAATATTTATACAAAAATATTGCATGGAACATTAATACTACACCACTAGTAAAAGTGCTTGAAATAATTTATGGCAGATAAACAGCACTTCAGGCATTTTCTTTGGCCATCTTTAATAAACCATGAACTCTAGGATTTCTACAAGTCCTCACAGCTCATGTACAATACTACATAGCTCATCCACAACAGATTAGGAAGGTTTCCCCATTCCATGTCTCTTGGGCTGGACATTTTACCACATATGAGAGAGGAACATTTTAAGTAAACAAATTTCAACTCATTGTTGTTCAACAGTGTAGTCAAAGGTTTGTGGGCACAAGTCATTGATCCTGACTCATAGGAGTGCTACCTGGTGTAGCTTTAGCATGGAATCAACGACCAGCAGCTTGCCTGTCACCAAGCATTTAGTGTGTCTTCCAGATTTTAAGAATAAAAGCGCTATAATTTGAGGCTAAGGATCATAACCAAGAATAACACTTCACTCCAAAGAAGGTAGCATGGCTAAGTAAATTCAAGAAAGAATAAAAATAATCTCATCTAGCCTAAGTAGATAGCTGAGACAGTGGGCATCCAGTTCTTCTGGTGACATTTTCTGTTTGTACTTAAAATTTGGATAATGTGATGTGCAAGAAGTGCCAATACCTTCACAGTGTCTGACTCCTATCCTATGCAGGATTCACAGACTAGGTAATTATGTTTTGCTAGATGCACAGCGTAGGAGTGGTGGTGGTGGCTGTTGAAAACAGCATGTGATACTAAAAATAAATCTGTCTCAGAGAGGAGCTACAAGAGGTTTCCTAAAGCCCCAAGCAAAAAGTATATACATTTAATCTAGTTTGCAAGATCTTATTCATTCAGATCTTTCAAAATAGATAATTAAGGTGTGGCAGGTGTAAAGGAAGGATAATAACTTAGTTAATTTCTTAGGAAAAGAAGCAACAATTCTATTGTAAACAAGTTCCAGGAGAAGCTGCAAACACTTGTCTTTATCATGCAAATCCATGACCTTCCTGGGTTCTAATCAGAAGCAATCAAGATTTCATTACAAACAACCATACCCCTCACCTCCACGTAAAATAAGGCCAGCCTCTAGGACAAAATGAAAAAGGAACACTGAGAATAATATGATAAAGTGTCCCAGAGTGACTACGTTTGAAGGAATGATCTGTCTACATTACAAACCCTTCAATACAGTTATGAATAAAATGCTACCAAGATCTGTTAAATATGCAGACTCTTCCCTTATTTTCATAGGCAGTGATGAAAACTGTAAGTCAAGAAACTCGCAGAAATTAGTCTCTTTAGCCCTTTCAAAAGGATTTTTTGGAAAGCTTACAGCAATTGCTGTAATAATACAGCCCTGGCTCCTCAGCCTCTATCCTACAGACTGTACTTGTTTGTAAAGCAAGCTCACCTGAACTGGCTGTAACTCGTGCAGGGGTGGGGCTGTAGTAGCTTACAGAAGCACCGTGCTCACATCTGATTAATGATATTTCCACTATAAGGTGGCTTCTTACTTCTTTATCAATAGGATTAGCTGTGCTCTTTTTCTGCCAACAGTAAGTCAAACATGGGCCTGTGGCACAGAGGAGTCAAGGCTACAGGGGATGGAATCCCTAACCTCAGGCTCCTGCTCTAAGGCATCCTTTGGAGAATCCTCCTTTTCTCTACTGGCTGCATAGAGGACCTCCAAGGATGAGTAGTGCTTTGTGCAAGGTGTCACAAATCTCTCACAGGGTTTCATCAGAGACAGTAAGGCTGGCAAAGCATACTCAAATATCTCCAAAGAGAGGTAGCTGCTGATTATCTCCAATGTCTTTGAGTTTTTCTAATTTGTGAAACAGATGACAGCACCAACAACTTACTCTTTTATAAGTCAGAAGTGCCCTAGTTTTACTTTAAGACATCTGTCTCCATGATTTCTGGAGTGGAGAAGTCCAAGAAAGAATTACATTTGGTTATTTCTTATAGTATTTGCTGGATAATTCTTTTCTTTCTCAGTACATACTGTGCTTGCATCTGGTAAGCATTTCTGGATGCCAGTATAATAGAAAGCAGGCATGTGGGAAAGAAGCCGAGTGTGGCTGCTGAAGATACAGATGTGATTTTAAAAACCATGCAGAAGATGTCACAACTCTAACCATTCTTTGGTCCAAAGGGAATCCAAAACATGCATGAGAAATTAGTATCTGCTTAAATAATCTTTACCATATAGCTCTAGGGCAGTTAATAGAGAAACCTGTGAATCTTGACATACCTTCTGTGATAGAGAGAGGTCATCTTTTTGCATACTTAAACCACAAAAGCAGGTTCTTCGCACAATGTGCAATAGAAGATACTCAAAGTTTATGAGGATTCTGGTTTAAGAACAACCCATCAGAGCTGTAAAATGCCATGGTAATGCTTGTGGATCAGAAAGTTCCTAAGCTGCTCATTTCTGGAGGCCAGAAGAGTGCATCACTGAAGTGTACTTGCCCTGCTCTCTGCTCTCAGTGAGGTTGTTGACCACTGTCAGAAATAGGAAATGAGCTAGAGAGATTTTTGGTCTGGTTCAATACAGGAATTCTGATGTTCTTATTCAAAAAAAAGTTGATGTGAGTCACTTTTAGAGACACAAACAATCAAAACCCTGCCTGAAGTCAGTGGCAATTGTGGGTGTTTAAATCCTCCAAAAAATCAAACTTTGTTTTATTTATTGATACTAACAACCAGTTTTGAAATTAACAACCAGTTTGAATATTAGCATTGTAAACGGCACAGCATTCTCCTGGCACATTTCTCCTTTCCAGGAAAACCTTATATACATACTGTAATTTGTGTTCATAAGAAAGCTGAGAAAAGTCAGGCTTAAGCAACACTGCCAGCTCTTGTGATTTTATCAAAAAACTGATGATATTTCATGTTTTCTTTAAGGTCTAAAATCCTGAATTTGTGATGGGAATCTCAGATTACACATTTGAAAAGGTGAACTGGTTCTCATGGCTATGGAGAAAGCTTGAAAATCTGAATTTTAGACTCTGTAATCAGAAGACAACACCAACTCCAATCTTTATGGTTAAAAAAAAAAAAAAAAGAAGAAGAAGAAGAAAAAGAAAAGAAGACTGTAAGCCAATCTCTTTCTTTTTGGGAACCTGACTCACAGAATTTGAATGCTGTGATTTGGCATTAATGTTTAACCTCAGCTTTGCAAGAGAGTCTTCATGTTAATTTTTAAGTCTGTGTGTTTTCCTTATGAAATTGGCAGGCTTACGCATTTTTTAGTGGCTATAGTTTTATGAGTCGTCAATAAAAATTGTGAAGACCATAAACACAAGTCCTTTCTAACTGTCTTGAACAATTCCTTTTTCTTGCATTATTTCTGGATCATAACCCACTTGGATTTCCATGTCTAAAGTGAAGGAGGCAAATATTAATATTTAAAGCACATTCATATTCAAAGCATGCTGAAGTTGATGGGACTTTATCAGCACTGCTGGGCTTTGGTATCTGCACTGTGTTGAGTGCTCTTACATTGGGTTCAGAGCAACATGCATCTTCAGCTCTTCTGACTCTCACCCAAGAGCAAACAGTTTCTTGCAGATTTAAACAAACTGTGGTTGATTCTTACTGCTGGCAGAATTGAGAAAAACACATTTAGAAAGATTTACAAAGATACAGAGTTAAACCTTGCTGAGAAATGGTCATCTCATTGCAGCTGCCCTGACTTTTGCCTTCAGATCTAACTACGTGGCTGCCTTCTCAGCTGCTGGGGGACAACTGGCGATGTCCTTGCATGGCACCCACCTTCCTGACAGGTCAGGGAGGGCAGGCAGAGCTGGGCACTGAACATGTCATGAGCCCCTCTCTCAAACCAGGCTCACCTGATCCTGTGTTGGATTCCCTCATAGCACTCCCCAAATCTGGCTTCCTTAGCAGGATCAGCAGGTGCAGAGAGACGATAAGTACTTCAGCATCTATCAGCTACCCACAACAAGAGTCCAGAGTGCAGTTTTTAAGGATGCAGTTAATAGGTAGTTTGTAGGATTCCCCTGTGATGCTGTGCCAAGTGTTTCCCCTGCCTCCTCATCTGCAAAGCTTCTGCAGAAGGCTGCTTTCCTGGGAGCTCCCCAGGTATGCTCAGCTTTCCAGAGGCTTTCTGTGATGTTTGATATTCATTTTGCTGGGAGAGAAAGAGGGAAACTTTTGGTACTATTCCCTACTCTCTTGAGATAGGAAATAATCATAAACAATAATTTTTCTCTGACATTTGCTTAAGGCTGCAGAAGAAGAGGTTACATGAACGCAGTCCTCTGAGGACTGGACTGGAGCCTAGTGATACTCAGGTATCTCATTTACCTGAAGAATTGTCTCTAGTAAAGACTCTACATGTCACTACCTCTGTCTGCTGAAAGCAGATGAAGTAGCAGGGGTGTATTGCAAGGTGAGTTGGTCATAAAGAGAATCTGACCAGCTACACTCACACCTTTTGCAGGTGACAGAAAGACAATCTCCAAAGGACGATGAAGACAGAGGACTAAAAATAAGCCTGAGGGTTGCTTTGTGTTTCATAGCTTCCTCTGTGACCAGAAAGTTACCCATGTTGGATGCTTCTCTTGGAAGCTCAGAAACAAGAGGCAGATCCTGCCCATTGAAAGCTGTTGACCCCCTCAAGCTGTGAGCCGAGATGAGCCAGCCTGGCAGAGCCAGGACCGTGCTGTTGTTCCCTGCGTGCAGATGGGAGCACCACCAGGGCCACAGCTCTACAGCCTGCATATTCTTCAACCCAAATACAGTCATTAAATAAACGCCCTGCAAAAATATTCTCTCAACAACCTGTAATTCTCTTCTTCTGCTCTCCACTTCTATACACACAGATTTCAATAGATACTGATGACATTTTATGTCAGATTAAAAAAGAGAAAAAATGACAGTGAGAATAATATTGAAACTCATCTCCAGCATGTCTGAGTTACAGAATATTTATCTTTTGATAACTGCTTATTGGTGCATGAAGAGTGGCTTTCATCTAAAATATAGCCCTCTGTTATCCCCAGCAGAAAATGAACATCTCATATAATATTTGCTTTTTTTTTTTTTTTTTTCCCCACAGAGCAAATGAATTCTCTGTATTAAACTGTCCTGTTTTAGGGAGCCCGTAAGGCAAGACAGTACAGTCCACACAAATAGTTTTGGTGTTTTGTCACAAAATATTGACGGGGTGGGGGAGAAGGAGAAGGGTGGAGAAATCTCCTGATCCCCAAGCACTCTTAGATATCAATAGTTCAGGAAGGCCTAAATGAAGCTTGGTAGGGAAGAACACAAGTAAGCCTCAACAAATACATAATTTTAAATGCAATTAATACCTTTTAAAAAATCTAGTAACTTCAGTGTCAGGCTTTCTAAAGTAAGAAATACGTGAGAATTGTATCTTTATTTGCACCCTAAGTAGCTAGAACTGAAATAAAGTAGGTCTGAAAGGAAAGGTTATGTAATAAAACAATTGAGAAACACCATTATAAACACTGTGCGGCATTTGTATGCATTTAAGAACCTTTGATTTACCAGTCCCAGTTGTTTATGGTGAAGTAGGAATTTACTCTGTCTTTAATCAATCTAATGTTATCAGGAGCCCAATATCACTCCATGTCTGCCCATTCCTCAATCTATATGGGGTTTACTCATCTTTGGGGCAAGGGGAGGAATTGCACAGCTTAACGCGTAACTTTGCCAAACTCCTGCGATGAGCCCATTGCTATGAACCAGTTAATAAGGTAATTCTAGAAGCCCAAGTTTGTTTCCATAGCTACATAACATTACACAAACATTTTGGTTGCAATTTTGTGGCAATGGTTTCACAGTTATTTGATTAAAATACAGTGCCGTGCTGCTTGGAGCCTGGGACTGTCTGATATCAGTGAAAGCTCTTTAGAAGCGCTGCAATTTAAAATTACAGCTTACCCTGTTTGAAGGGATATTTTTAGTCTATTTATTCAGGCTATAAATATAGCTCTATACATGACTGGTTTAATGTCTCTCTCTTGAGCTGGTCAGAAAGACCCTGTACCCAGCACCAAACAACGGTCAACAAATGGGTACCTTTTTTTTTTTTTTAAAGCAGCATGAAGTGCTTTAGAAAACAAAGTATCTTGTCAGCAAAGGCTGCACATCTAACCCCTTTACTGCAGTGACCTACTTATAGGAAATACTCCATTGAAAAAGGCTTTTTCCAAGATCTAGTGTTTCAAACAAAAACGTATCTAAAATTAGGTGGAAAGTGTTTAAGGGATCCCTGAGCAAATATAATCGAAAGAATAAAAGGCGAGAGAAGGGAAATAGTGATGAATCACCATGTAGTCAGGAGGAGTGATGTAGTGCATATTTCTATGAATGGCCATTCTCTGGCTTTATTATCAACAGCTTCATGAGTTATTTATTTCTGATTATTTGTTTGGGTGTCAGGGGGATGTTTATGACTGCAAATCCCTAGAAACCAAAGTTTTATGTACATACAAAAGGCACATTAGTGACAGTGGAGGCAGTCATATCTCTGCTCAGCTGTTGCTCTTGCCCTTGCCCTAAAGGGACCCTCCCTTCCACACAACAACCCAACAGCACATATTTGGTTTCTGCATCAGTGTAGCTCTGGGCTTTTCTTAAGCTAGGTTTGCTAGTTGTACTGAGCTGTGACAAATTCTTCGAAGAGCAGTAGGGTTGGGCTGATTTCAGGTTTGATGCGTGCTGGGGGAATGCGGGAAGAGGTTGAATTTCTTCTGATAAATGGCCTCTCCTCAACAGGTCACTCTTCCAGTTAGAGCCTACCTGAGTCCTCCCGTAGCTTACACACCTGAGCAGGTAGAAAAGACCACAAGGATTAAGTGGGCTCTGTGGTTCTCTTCTCAGCAGAGCTCCCACTGGAAAAGCAGCAGAGCTGCTTCTGGCTGGTGTTCCTCATAATCTCACATTTAGGAGGCACAAAAGTCTGGCATCCTTCATATTATGGACTGAAATGTGTGTGGGGTGGAATGTATGTTATGACCCTTTGTTGAGGTAGAGATGACATTTAATTTTTTGGAGGTGAATGGCAGTGGGTAGAAGAGCTTGGGGGTCTAGCAACTGAGGAAAGAAGGTGAGATTTCCTCACACACAGAAAAAGACTTGTGACCAGGAGCTACAACGCAGGCAGACAGGTATACATCATGGGACCACCCTGAAAAATTCCTGTTATTTCTAGGGATACATATTTATCAGTGTTCATAATATTCGCCTATGTTCAACCTCTTTTTAACATCTTTGTAACACTTAATTTTGGAGGTGATCTTTTTATTACTGGTGTACAAGAAATAAATACTTTAGCTGAGATGGGACCGGGTTTCAGTGAGGAGTATTATGTTTTTGTTTGTTTGTTTTTCAGTTTTGACTATATAGTAACAGAGTTTTCCCCAAAATCATGCACCAGAGAGGCAGGCGAGACTTTGCAAGACATCTGAGTCCTGATGCCAGTTTGCTATAAGGTTCTGCAAGTCTGGGCACGTACAGTGATCTTTGTATGTCCCAGTTCTTCACTTACAGAGTCTGGTGAATCTCCCCATCTCATATATGCAATCTGAGGCTACATTCTTAACGTTTAATGTATCGCTCAGATGCTGGTATGACTAAACAGTAGAATTATAAAAATAATACATATATTACAAAAGGATCAGATGAGTTAAATCGCTACTTCATTGCCTGACCTTCCTTTTATTCCTTTGTTTATTCTCTCCATTTCAGAAAATAGAGATTTCCACTTTCTCTTGGCTATTAAAATGCAAGGGACGATCTGGAGAACTGTTCTGCTCCCCAGGCTGCGGCGCAGAGGGCTGGATCGCCTGCTCTGCACTCGCCTGGTGTATGGAATACATATCCACGTCAAAGGGAGTTCCTCCCACAGAACAAAGGTGGAATGTGCAAGCTGGAGCGTGTGGGGCACCACCGAAAAAAGGGAGCTGCTCCTGTCAGGCAGATGAAGGGAAAATACTTCCACTACTCCACTGCAGTCAGGAGAATGGTGTGATGTAAACGGCATTCCTGTTAATTTTTATCTCACTGTAAAGAAAGCATTGAAAAACCCCAAACCACCCTATAGTGTATCAAATAAAAATATTGAGGAAGTCATTTCCCACTCCAGTGAGGCACATGGGAGATCCAAGAACAGGATACTCATTTCTGTGTTGCTTGTACAGTTTTGCGTCCCCTGGGCACTCTGAATCCAATTGCCAGTATCAGCACACTGTAACAGGGTTCCCCTACACCCTGCAGTTCTCACAATGCAAAACCTGTGAGTTTCAGTGTGCAGGCAGCCCTTTCTGAATTCTGGGTGGATTTTACTGTGCTCTCAGCCACCAGCTTCCAGCTGTCCTTTTTCATTCCTTTGTGAATTGTTGTGGATATTATGAGAAATATATACCTTAACCTAGACCTTCACAAAGCCATATGAACCATATTGCTTAGTAAGAGAAGTAAAACTTGTTCACTCTTTCCCTACGTGCTTTTGTAGTTTTTGACTTCTACTAGGTTAAACATGGATTTTCATGATTATTTTTATATATTTTGAAGTCTTCAGACTACATACAGAAGTCTGTATCTTAGTCCACTGAGAAAAATGCCACTTCTTATTTACAGGGCAGAAATAAAACTAACAGATGACAAGATGATCACTGTCTAACATATCACCTACCCCACAGCAAGGATTGCACCTGGAGAGTGTTTATTATAGCCAGAAAGACAGCCCTCCCTAAGATATTTTAGGATGTGACTCATGATAATGACTAATAGAAAGTCACTTTACTCATAAATCTGCTCTGTCCTTAATCCATCTGTTATTCTTGTTCTTACAAAAGGCAAAACAATTTGGCAGAATGTTTTTACACAGATATAATACATTTACATGATTGACTCTCCATTGCTGCTGGAAAAGCAAGCCATTGTGGCATGAGAATATACTGTAGGAATTCCTTTATGGATAACATTTTTGCAATGGCAGTTCCAGGTGAGCCATCTAGAGGCAAAAGCAAGATTGTCTTAAGAATACTCTACACTAATAGTGTAATGAATTCCTCTCAAATAAATATCCTAAAAAAACTCATAGCATCATCTGTACCAAGAGCTGAGATTGCCATCTGTTAAATTCATAAACCTCTTAAATGCTTTAATTTCCTGTATGCTCACACTATGAGTTTAACAGTTTCCTCTGCTTTTAAAAATGATTTCTGAGAGTGGTTTGGATTGCTTTATGCTAATGTAGTATCAAGAAAAAACTATATTAATTATAATAAATAATATACTAATTAAAGGAAGGAGCGCAGAGTTAAAGAAAAACTTGGAATCTCTTCCTGCTCTTGACTCACTGTGTGACGCTGGGCTATTCTCTTAATTGGAGTCAGTTTTACCACCCATAAAGTAAGACTCATAATTTTATTGTCTTTGTAAAGCACTTTATGGTCTTTGGAAGAAATACCAAAACACTACAATAAAGATACACACACAGTAAATATAAGGATTGGCCACATTTTGCCTTTCCTTCCCTCTTGCTTAGTCCTATTAAAATCAAAACTACACAATGTGTAAATCAGAGCAGCAGCACAACACAGCTATGAAAGGATGATGGAAGTCACAAACCCAAAACACAGCTGGGGTGGTCTTAGAATAGGGGTGCACCGGGTGCACCCTGTGGGATGGTTTAGAGTGGGTAGTCATCAAAGGCTTATTTACTATTAAAATTGCTGAATTCCTTTGAAAATATTTCTATTCACACAAAATTTCCCTATGCCATCTAACTGAAACCACTGAAATACAAGATTTTCTTCTCAACATGCCAGCTAAAGCAATGCAGCCAGAAGCCTGACCTCTACTGCAGGCCCTGTGCTTGCAGCTGATTACATGGTGCAATGTCGGCAGGGCTCCTGGGCTGTGAAGTGGGAGGTATAGCTTCAGCCCCAGGGTCTCCAAGTCCCAAATCCAGCTGAGACTACCCTGATTTAGAAATTGCTGATGTCCAGTGCAGCCACAGCTACACCAACTGCTAAAAGTAGACACGGATGCTGTGCCTTCATACCAATTACAACAATTGCAATGGGAAACAGAAGTGAAAAACCTCACTTAGGGGCAGTGTTCCAAGCCCACACATGGGTGTCTCTGCTACACACATGCAGCCTCCCTGTGGAGCTGGCAGGGCTGTTCCTGGACTACCCACAGTGCCTGAATGACCATTTAAAAAACTCTGTATGAAGCCTGGGCAGTAATCTGTCTGCCATTTAACCTTTCCCTGTAGTATAAAGTGTGAAACCTGCATCAGCATACGTCAGGCAGATCACACGCTGCGTGTGGGCACTGGCATGTGATGTCGGCCCACCAAGGGTAGAGGTTGTCCACATTGTGGCCATCATGGGTAGGAGCCTTGAAAAACAGGGAAGGATGAGGAGAGGAAACAGGCAGGTGATCTTTTCTCCCTTCCCCAAATTCACAGGGCATGTTGGGATAGCCACTCTGGGAAAACAGTGTTCTTGTGAAAAAAAGAAAAAAGAAGAAAAAAAAGAAATGGGTAAGGACGAGGAGCCAACAGTCTGATGGGTCCCACTGGGAGCCAGAATGAAACAGAAAAGGGCTTCTAGCCTGGAGACGTAGGCTTCTCACGTGGCATGACTCTGTGCATGAAAACGGGTGGTTGGGGTGCACAGACATTTTACAAGGTGAAAAAAGTTCTTCAGCCCATGAGTGGGTCACTACTTTGTGCCATACAATAACAGCTAGCAGAGTCAGGATATGAGGGCACATAGGTTTCTGCCCGACACCCTCCCACGAGAGCTGGTGTTTTACTGGGGCTCCTAGGGACAGGGCTGCCTGAGTTCAGAAACTCACTCTCTCGGCTACTAGGAGCGTGCTCTGGACGAGTTGTTCTGACCCCACGTCTGTTGCTCTCTGCACCTCTGGCTTTGGAGAGCTGTGGGCAGCCCCCGCCTGGCTCGCAACACACTCCAGGTGCGCACCACTATCTTCTGTGGAAGTGGCCAGTTGGGCTCCGGTCCCCATTTAGTTCAGACAGCTGTGGTCTCCTGTGGCTTCTGTCTCTGACCCAACATCCTCTGTGTTTGATAACATATTTGAGCAGTTCTTCCTTCACACATTTCTTCTGGGAATTACAGAGGATTTTTGTTAACCATTTAAATAGTGCCAATAATTGCCCTCATGTAGCTGGAGATACCTGGTATCAGCCTAATAGTACAGAAAAGCATTCACTAATTTCCCACAGACACAAGCAGGATAAGCCTTGTGTATACATCACAGACACTTTTTCAGACAGAATAAATAAATTCCATCCTACAGCTGTTTCCTAGGTAACTGAACCAGGACCACAGCAACAGTCTGTGCACAGCTTAAAGAGTCTGAACAACAAAGTGCAGCATTTCTTCCTGTCTCCAAACTTTTGATTATGTGGGGCTGCAAATATAATAGAAATAAAAATGTTTCAAGAATAAAATATGCAGCCAGAAAATCCATATCCATTCTCACATAGCCAAAACATGCGATATCAAGAGTCGTGTGATATATCACTTCTACAATCCGCTTAGAGCTACATTTCCTATGCTTGAATGTCTGCCAGTGCCCAAACCTCTGGAGAGCCTCAGAGAGCAGTCACCAAAATCTGTGTGCACGGTAAATATTTCTTAGATGTGAAATCTAACCACCACACGCAAATAGGCTTAATGTGTATGCTCAGTGGAAGTTGGTCCTGCACAAGAGACTGGTGAAAGTTCTGGTCTTCTCAAGCAGCACAAGGGTCCCATCATCAACGTGCTGGAAGGTCCCAGCTGATGGTACCACTTTGCATCAGCAAGGCGCGAACAAAACTTTTCCTTAGTAAAAATGTTTGCATCCACAATGCAGACATGCTGCAGGAAAACGCAATCAGATCCTTTGAAACCCTGCTCTGCCTTATCTCTTGCATGACATAGACTGCCATGTTGGCTTGTTTATTCTCTCTAATCATATACTTCTTATCAGTGGATGTGACTGTCAGTGCTTTCAGTAAACTTCAGAGTCTGTTTTTGTGGTACATAACCCATTTTTTAAGTACTTGCATCTCCACTGCATTAACTACGCTTGGTAATGGCTGATTTTCTTGTGACACTGCTTCTTATCGCTGCCCAGAGCAGCCTGGGCACATTAGCACACTGGGATCATTCCTGGGTCGATGTGCTGACTGCCAGCCTGGGGAGCCAGCAGCATTACCTGCCCTCCCCATGGGCAGAGGCAGAGCCCTGGGCTGAGCGCTCCCCTCCTGTGCCCACCAGGAAGGGGAAACAGCTTGTACAAAGGGCTCTGCTGTCACACTGGGGAGTTAGGGAAAAAAAATAATCCCCACAGTCTTTGGCAGGGAAATAGGCAGGTGCAACTTTGCGTCTGCAGCACAAACAAATGGAGAGCTGTTGTGAAAAATCTATGTAGATGGACAGAGGTAAAATTATTTGGCTTCCTACAGTGCAAAAGTCTGAAATACTTTGTTGGGACCTTGCATTCAACTAGGAAAATCAGAGAAAATATATTACATTGGATATACCTCCAATTTAATCTAAGGAAAGAGTAATATGCAAGTCATCAGCTGGTAAGTGATATTTGTTTGTGACATTGTAGTAATTGCTTTCAAATGTATATTGCCTTTGTTGAAGTAAATGTATTTGTTTTGTTGTGCAGAGCTATGGAACAGTATTTCTGCCTTATGAAGTAGCACCTTTTTGTGGATTAGAATCACTATAAATGTGTTATTCTAATGAAAAATAGCCTGATGAATAAATATTTAACCAAACTTTTAGCTATAGGGTCTCGGAAGGGCAAATATAGTTGATCATCATGAGAACTGAGCTGCTCTAGTTTTCATCTCTGAAGTGAATGTCGATCAAACACTCCGGAGAATCAACAAACTCAGTAATTTTGGTTAAAAAAAAAAAAAAAAAAGACTGCCTCCTTCAGTTGTGCTAATACATCTAGCTTTTTTAAAAGACACAAAATGTGCATGCCAATGTGGGGAAGGAAAATTTTTAAGTAGTAACACCAAGGCAAACTCGTACTCCTGTGTAAAAGGGTCAGAGGATCATAAATACCATTGGGGAAAGAGAGGCCTTCTGTTTTCATGATGAATTACATGCAATTTTTAGAAGAGGCATTAGAATATGTGCTTATCCACCCAGAAACTGGAGTTCACAGACTGGATTTCAGGAAATGTGGTGCCAGCTTTCCCCTGAATTACATTTGTGTGGTCCCAGTGAATATAATGGGGTTATATGAGGTGAAAGTCTATGCAAAAATGGGCTCAGCCAGACTCTCAAGAGGTATGTAGAAACCATAGGGGCTGAGTCTGATCTCTTTGGCAGTGATTTGAGTTTCATTTATATTAAAGCCTATTGATTTCAGTGGATGAACCGTGAATGTATACTTATGTAAATGTAGCCGGAATCAGATCACCCACAGCTATATCCAGCCCTGCAGATATGAAACAGAGTCAACTTCTGATAATATGGGTTCAGCGCTTCTGGTCTGTTTGACTTCCATATGCAAATTCTCAGTCTGCAGGGAAACAAACTCCCATCTTATCTGCTCCCTGTTTCAACTCAGCAACTCTTTGAAAATTGCTTATTGTGTCCCTTTGCAGTTCGCCAGCAAATGGGACACGCAATAGTTACTGTTAATGTACAGCTCCAAATGTATCAAGGAAAAAAAGTCTTCATCTGAACTTCAGCCAGAACGTTCTTAGAGGACAAGAAAAAAGCTTAGTTCTCCCATTAGATGGCTGGTGAGAAGCAACTATTAAAACCAAATAGGAAACCCCCTTTGTCACCAAAAATCAGAGATCTCATTTCAAATCCACACAAATATTTCAAGCAATAAATCGTGTAGTTGCTGTAGTCACTTTCCTGAATGTACTTATTTTAAAATCTGATCCCCTACATAAAACTATGACTAGGACCATCATCATTGGCTGCAAGTCATAGCCTTTCTTTAAATCCGTGCACTGCCTTACAGTCCTGTGAATACAGCAGGCAGCAAAATCCTGATGCAATTTGTATTTCATCCTGAAAGGAAAAACAGACTTTCTCCTGGGGTGAAGCTCTTTAATAAGCATGGCAGCTTCAGGATTTTGCCACCCAGCCAACTTTCCCCTGGGCAACAGGGAAGAACTCGAGGTCCAGGCTGGACACCCAACTCACAGAAGCACACGGCTTTCTCCTGCAACATAGCAAGCAGCAGGACATGGCTGGCTGGCACCTGTGGAACTGGCGTTTCATAGCAAGGGTGCCTATTTTACGCTGACATAAAAAAGCTGGGGACGTTTCTCTTCTGTAGACAGTGTCCCTTATCAATGTCCGTTACCACCTAATGTGAATAGAAATCTGCAGTCTCCCAGGGGAGTGCAGCTGATCTGCAGATTGTCTCTTACAGGAAGCTGCCTCCGAATGCATTTTGCTCTATGCCTCTTCTTGCTGGGTAGTCTTATTCCTTCCCAAATGTAATTCAAAAGCAGCCTACAAAATTGCTAAACCAATGAATCACTATGCTAGATGGCCTGAATGTGAAAATATGGAAGTGAATTTAAAAACAGACCAGAGAACCCTGAGGGGTCAGGCTCACTGCCATTCTCACGAACAAGTCCAGGAGAAGCATCTGTTCATACAGTCTGATGACCTGGCTCATCCAATTTGTTGTGAAGTGCAAGTAAAGATACAAGAAAACTCTGCTACAGCTAAGTTTTAGAACAGAGATAAGGCCACAATCATGAGTAGACCTATGCACACGCTGCTAATTCTGTAATACACATTGCATATAACTTAAAGGGTATAAAATGAAATATATACATGACTTGGCTTATATTGTCCACTCAACTTTCTTTCTCCAACACCTGTAATTAATGCTATACATAAGTGAAGCTTTGCCTCTGCCTCCTACTTCTACCAGGCTGCTCCTATCTTGGGGTTTATACTGGGGGCTCTCCTTTGGTTTTAGACATTATTTCAAATGAGTTCACTGCTACCCCAAAGAGGTTGTGGCAAGATCATAGGCCACTTTGAACCACCTATCCCTTTTTTACTAATACAGACCACTGTGAAAAGGTCATCTTTTGCATATAACAGATAATAGATATGATAGTTCTGTGTTTAGTACATCAGGATGTGTTTAGTACATCAGGCTCAGTGCAGAGTCCAAAGGACATCATATAAGGTATTAGGACTCATCTTTTCTCCACATCGGCTCTGTGAACCTGGCAGGGTTTTTGTCCTTTTGCTTTTGATTGCTTGCTGATTTGTTTCAGTCATTCTCTTCTAGCTCCCCTCTAGCCTAGCAGACTTTTTAAATACAAGAGTGAATTGAAAATATAAATCAGAAAGAAGGAGTTCAACTTTGTTAAGTTCACAAGCTGCACCATTTATGCACATATTTAGGAAGTACAAAATGTATAGCAATTGAAAGGAAGAAAGCCCCAAGTAATTAACCTCAAATACTGTAATTATCAGTGTTTTTTTTTCCCCCCAGACTCTTAAGATATCACTTCAATGACTGTTTTGTTATTATGGAAACCACTTAATATGAAACATCTCACATTAGAAATGTTAACAGCAGATAAGCTTATGTAATCACAGAAGGTCTCCTAGTGATGGATCAATAAAAGTGGTGTAACTGGCAGGCAGCCATCTCCTCAGGTTTTTTGTGTTTGGTTGTTTTTGGTGGTGGTGATGGGTTTGGGTTTTTTGTTTGCTTATTTTTGGAGCTATTTCTGGCAGAATCTGGCATAGTCATAAATTTCTTTTTAATATAAAATTAAATGGAAAAATAGTGGTATGTTTTCCTTAGGTTTACTCAGTGCAGTATTTCCTGACTGAAGCAGCAGTTGGTTTTGGTCACGAATACAAAAATCTCATAAAGTTCCCACTGCACAGATGAGACAAAATGTGCCCTCAATTCTCACTCCAGCATACACTAACTCTGTAGGAGCGGCAGACAGTTCATACACAACACTTGGTTTATGTGACTCTGGTTCTTCCCTATTCCTTTCTTCCTTTTCCTTGACCTACCTCAAAAATCACTTTCAAGGAAACTAAGTAAAATTTGTTTTAAATGACCAGTGCTATTATCCAAATTGCCATTACTTTGTCGAAAGGTCAGTGAACCATTCTGCTGGACTGGGCTTTCTAGTCTTTAAAAAAAACTAGTGAGATTTAGACGCTACGAGTCCAATGCTGACATTTTGCTTGTCTCTAGCTATAAGAGACTGTTCTCTGGCTGGGGTTAATCCAGTTCCTCAAAGGGGGCCATTGGACATCAAGCCTTTTTGGCACAGATAGATCAACGCAGTAAGCTGGATCAATGCCTCAGGGACCATTTCAGAGCAGGTACTCTGCTTGCCTCGCTGGTGTGTAGGCTTTCAAAGATAACTGAATGGGATGAAATGAAAAATTATAAATAAGCATTGGAGTCTGCTAGAAATACACTTAGCAGATAACATGGAAGATTATACAGGCAGGATGTGGCTGTTATGCTCACATGAAGGTATAAACTGTGGTATCCTCATTTTGACTTTGAAGGGTGAAAGTAAAAGGCAAAGAACACTCAATATTTGCCTCACAGTGATAAATCACAAGTGTTTGTAGGACATGGATTATATTTCCTGGGCCAAATTCTTCATTTCTTTGGTATTCACAAGTATCTGGAGGTTCTTAGTGAGGAGAGAAAATGTCCTGTACACCTGTCAAGGTTACCAAAACCTAACGATCCTCCTTACTATTTGAAGATGCAGTAGAGGAGAATGCATTTGTTCCACCCTGGCATACCAGGAGTCTTCAGCTACCACACCAGAAATATCTGTTCTTAGTCCTCTGTGCCACAGACTGAGAAATGCCTTTTTCCCTTGCATTATATAATCATTAATACCAATCATTTAATTAATTTATAGTAATGACAAGCAACCCTGACATTGAACCCATCAGGGAACAGTACAAGCAATTAAAAATACAATCCTGCAGAAGGCATCACAAAACTGATAACATAAAATAAAATGTTATTAAAGTGCCACTTAGAAGTCTTATGAACCTATAAATATAGAGTGCTGAAATATGTGAAGTTATTTCTCCCAAATGTAAATAGCTAATGCTGAGATATGCTCAAAAATAAAGGGCATGTAGTAGGAAACAAGGGACACAGTTTTCACTCTATAGGTCTGAATCACCCCTTTGCAAAATGGATTATGCAAGAATGTTTCACATGCTAATAACAAGAAATTCTTTGCCCTCAGGGATTGTGTATTGCTGGGATTGAGGCTGTGTCCACACTTTGATTTTTCCAGACCCAGAGTATTGTATTTTAGTTGCTGATTCTACAATGAAAATGTTAACAGTATTGTTAACTGACTTCCCCTCCCAATTTCTGTTGGTAATACAGTAATTTTTCCACCTCCAGGATCATATTACCTGCCAACACAACCACAAATGGCTTGGAAAAGAAGGGAATGTTATTGCATTGCTTTAGGCCATGTCTACATTGGGTTGTTGAAGCATTTTAACTGTGGTTAGCTTGCATTAAAGTAGCTAGTGCATACATCAGACTGGTTTTCACAGTGATTTAGTACCTTAGGCTGCAGTAAGCATCTCTCCTTAGAGCAGGCACTAATTCATTTTGCAGGGAGCCTGTTCCCTGTGGAGTTCATGTGGCCCTAGCTGTTCTGCTGCCACAAGCCCTTTACTTAGTAACTCGTTCTGTCCTAAGCTGCCTTGATATTTCTACGTCTCTAGTGTGTTGAGGTTGCCTTGGCCAGACTCACTTTTCTGTTTAAGTACCAGTAGCCCTGCAGACATTAACATATCTAGCTTATATATCAGCTCTAGGACACATGCATCTCTCTCTCTGGGTTTCTTCATGGATTCATGCATAGTTCTCAAACCTGAGTGTTCTTGCCAAAGACACAGAACTCAGCCTCACCACAATAACATATCCCACAATGTAGATACTTTCATGGAATTGCTAGAGCAGAAAGGCAAAAGGATGACCAAAGCTTGACTCAAGGCTGAGTAAAAGCAAAGAACTCTGGCAAAAGTGCTTTAATACAAAAGGCCGTGACGGAAACACAAGCAAGGCTCCTAGACATGCAGTGACAACTGTATCTTTGTACCCAAGACAAAGATGAAGCCAAACCTAACATGGTGCATATTTTATGCAGCAGCACCACGATGACTGCCCATGACTGAACTCTGGGAAACCACAGAGAGCACCCAGCACCCCATGCATATGTGAGGTCTGACCTGGAGGAGAATTACAGGGTGGCTGAGATTCAGCAGATGCAGCGGAGGCACACAGAGACCCAGGACAGCCAGACTGAAACACAGACTCAGTGGCCAGTTAAAAACCACCGCTGGGACTTGTCAACAACTGTGATGCTTACTTATTACATAAGAACTTATGCCGATTTCAAAGCGTTTTTTGTTTGTTTTTTTACAAGCTACATTGCAGGAGATAGCCTTTATCCACCTGCCTTTTGACACACCCCCACCCCTCCTTTGTTCTTTCGTATATGATATTCACAGCTTTCTTCACACTCTTTCCCCTGCTCCAAGGATTGAGTCCTTCCTCCTCACAAATTCTATCACTGTATTAAAGACATTGATGTTTTTAATTGCTGGTTTAGGAGCACATTTTTGTATTCATATTTAGGGCTTCATCCTCCTCCTGCAACACACTACAAGGTTTCTGAAAGGAGTATGGTTGCACAGAAGCAAGTGGCCCAGGCAGGACTTGGCCCTTGCTGCAAAGCACCCTCAATCCCAGGAGGTGATGGTGAAGCCTGTATGCCGCACAGAAGTTGGGGGGTGAATTGCCACCCCAGCAGATGACATGCTGCTGGCTTAGGAGCAGCCATGGAATGTGTTGGTCTGGGACAGGGAGGAGAAGAAAGGAGAATGAAGCCAGAATCATCTCTGCCTTTCTCAAAGCAGCTGAGTGAGGTTACAGAGGGAATACACACCACACCAAATCCTGTCCTGAGCCCAACCATCTCATTGTGGTCCATGGCCTCTAGATGAGGAACGCAGCCCTCAGGAGATGCTGTCTTCACTACCCTTGAGCTCTTCAAGAACTGGGAGAACTATGCAAGTTCTGAGGTTTTGTTTCCTCCTTGCCAGGGTGCATATTCATTGTGTCATAATGTTTCAGCTATATGTCATTCAAGTCCTTTTGGGATAAGCAGTCCAAGTATAACAAGAGAGTTTTTGCACTCTTAACTGGGGTAAAGCACTGCCAAGGTTTCTACTGATGCTGCCTGCTGACAGTCAACAGTTACATCCAGGAGGGACTGGTTCTAGTCTTGTTAAAAATATCAACCGTAGGATTACTTCTGCAAGTCCCCATGTAAAGCCAGAGGTGCAAACAGTGCTCGTCACTCCATTCAGCAACCCTGCAAGCTTGCTGCACTAAAGTTTTTGGGGAAGGCACTTTTACTCTAGTAAACACAGGACCAGGATCCTCTGTTTGTGTTTCTCTGGCAGAGAAAAAGATTGAAGTTAGAGTTCCAGACAGGGAAAAGGCCTGCAAAGCCTAGTGAGCTATCAATAGCCCTTGATTAAAACTCTTGAATTTAAATTGTCTAAACATTCACGTTTCAGATAGACAGGAGAGCTGTTGATTCTCACTTCAATTCTGTTTCAAGCCAGAAAACTCTTTCTTTCCAAATACAACAAAAGATAGTAAATTTCATTTGTTCCAACATTTTGTATGAATAAAGGAAGGCTATAATTCCTAAGCAAATGAAAAGAACGTATCACGGTGTTGCCTTTGTATTTCTCTTTTATACTGCAAGTTCTTTCCTTTAGTTTTGAATTAGCTGTGAGCAAAGGGAGAGAGGAGAACTGCATATATAATCTTCAGACTTTTGTATGCAAAGGTATGAATGAGTGGCTACCAGCTTATTTGCCTGATGACCAACATCTAGTGCTAGCTAGGCACCCAGAGCAGCCTGCCTGGTCTCCACACTGCTGCTCCAGAAGCTGCAGGTCTACCTGAGATCCTCCATTACGTCTCCTCTCCTGCCTCCATTCTTGATAACCAGATGTCTCAAATGGCCCTAGGTGTTTTTCTTTGTTCAAGGTACTTAAATCAATCCTGCTGTTGCTTCCACAATTCTTAATTTCTAAGACACATCATCTGTACACAGGAACAGTCTCATATTTTGTATTGCGCAAGTGAAAAACTTTTCCTGAACAGAGCACCAACTACATGCAAATATGGGTCCCTCTCACACCCAGAGGCTCCATCTTCTGCTGTACATTTTGATCCCTGTTGTGAGACAGCACTGAACAATTCGGGCTCTGACCAGCCATCTGTAACACTGCCTTTGTGGTTCTAAGAAAATGTCAAGCACTGATTTCACATAAGAAATGAATTAAGCTTTGATCTGGCTAGTGTCATGGTATTCAATACCTTACAGATCTATCAACACCAAAACACAGAACCACTCTAAGCATAAAGTACTGCAACCAAACCTGGATCCCCCTGAAACCAAACAGGAGGACTCCCATCACAATTCATCGAGCCCAGGGCTCGCTCTATACCAATGGTTAGGAATGCAGGGTGTTTGGTTTTTTTTTTCCTCAGATTTTTATAGTCTGGTTTCCTAAGGGAATGAAATTTATGTAATCAAGCTGTGCATATATGCATGTCAGTCTACCCCAGTAACATTTGTACCCACTGGATAATTTCAAAAGAGAGCACAAAGACATTGAGTTTCCATGAATTCAGTAAAAATAAGCAGATTGGTTGAGGAGAAAGACCCCGTCAACACCCAGAGAAGGCTACGCAGCAAACAGCTCACTCCTTGTTGCACATCAGAGAATCCACACAAGAAATGGATGTAGGACACCAGATGTCTGTAGTCCTGCAGTTCATGGAGCAGCTCGGTTTTGTTGTTTTTTGTCATTCTATGCTTAAGATTCAAGATTAAAATCATTCAGGTTTGTTTGGATTTTAATGGAAGACAATGTACCAATGGCTGTACAAGGGAGACAATTAACAAGTCAGAACGGTTTGGGTTGGAAGGGACCCCTAAAGATCATCTAGTCAAAACCCTCTGCCATGGGCAGGGACATCTTTCACTAGATCAGGTTGCTCAAAGCCCTGTCCAACATGACTTTGAACACTTCAATGATGAGACACCCACGACTTCTCTGCACAACCTGTTGTGGTGTCTCACCACCGTCATCGTGAAAAATTTCTTCCTTATATCCAATCTAAATGTCCCTTTTTTTTTTTCAGTTTAAATGCAAGCTCTGGTTTAGCAGTGTTCAAATACTAGTCCTTCTGTGACAGTATCAGGTTCTCAAATATCCTATCTGTAGGAAAACTGGGAAGTGATTTGGAAGAACACTCTGACCAGTAAGGTTTAGCAAAAGCCAAATTATCCTCTCATTTTCTTGTCCCTGATTCTTGGGCAGTCACTGATACTGCATCAAGTTATTCTTAGATTTGCATCTTGGTGATTTTCCTTGGTGAATCAGGAAGAATTTAGTTCCTAAGTATTATTTTTGGGTCATTTTGGAAAAAAACCAATAGCCAGTTTGAGCTATGATCCAGTGATAGGAACAGACATTCCTAGGGGAAGATTTGCAGTTTATAACCATGATTGTACATTTTTGGTAGTTTTGGTATTGGGCTAACACTGAGCTAAGTTTGGGGCTTGTCTTGATCTCCTTGGGCCAAATTCTCTGTGGCTAGAAAACCCACCTAATTTATGAATTCAGTGCCTAGGAAAACTTAAGCCTGTTAATTTTTTGATAGTGTTGAACTCTAACATCCACATGAATTATAACTACAGCAGAAGAGACTATCACCTTTATTTTACTCTGTTATGTGTCCCTCATGCTTGAAGAGCCAGTAACGTGTTCATGCAAACAGCATTTTTTGGCTATATTTATAATTTCATTAGAAAAACAATTGTGTCCATTTAAATTCATAGATACTAACACATCACTAAAAAGCATATTTTACAATGGAAAATTACACTGAACACATTTTTCTGAATAAAAGAGATGATATTCTAGAGAAGAATGAGCAATTTATCCTGAATATTACCCCGATAGTAGTGCTTTCAGAGTAACTTCTTCCTGCGTTAAAATGAATACTTTTTTAAAATATACTATAGTTGTAGGACACCTACATTCTCAGAACCTTCCTTTCTTACTGCATACAATCCAATAAATGAGAAATATTCCTGAATGAAAGCTTAGTGACAATTGAAGAGCAAAAATCTTCAGTAATACAAATTAAACAATTTTCTGGTTTTTTTTTTTTGTATTTGCTATGACAATTTCTTGAGGAAACTACCTAGTGTTGACAGTTTCCACTGACTTCAGATGAATTCATGCATCCATGAACATGCATGCCCACACACGCTTTCATGTTCATGTGTGCACAGCCTTTAAGTCTTCATTGCATTGTGGTATGTGGACATTTTTGCATTATCTCCAGTTGCACCGTGATGTTGTGTCTCTTATTTAAGGATTTGCTTTTAAACCTAAAGATGCTTTCTCCATATTTATTTCTTCTAGGACCTAGTGTTCTACTTCTGACAAACATAAGGCAGCTGCCAGTCTCAACAAGAGTTAAGTCCCTAATAGCTAAAAAGATGTCTTCCTTATGTTATAAAAAGGCTGGCTGCTGTTGTGAAACAATTGGTTTTCTTAGCAGATTATATAAGGTAATCTGCTACTTTGAAGTAATGTTGCTTTGTAAAGCAGAACAGCTATTTCCTGGCAGATGCCAGGAAAACCAAGAGAAAAAGTATCCAAAAAAGATTTATAAACAGTTTATCATAAAAGGATTTAAAATTAGTTTATCCTACTCTAGGAAGAACATTTGTGACTACTGCAATTATACAGTAACTGCAAACTATATTATTTTAATAATATTATTGCCTGCCTTCAAGTGAGATGTTGCTGATACTGTGACTTGAGCAACCGGGCTTGCCAGGGAAAATTCTGTACAACAAGTTGGAATTTAACCAACAGAGCATCACTATTTCTCAGTCTTCCAGAGACTATTTATACCAGTTGCAACTAACAGTTATTAAAGGCCTTCCGTACTTGCTGTAAGGAATGATAACCTTGAAACAGAAAAGATCTGGGTGATTTGACAGCCATAGCAAGACAATGTGATCAAGATTCCCCAACAGTGAAATTTAAATATTTTAATGGAAGTACAATAGTTGATCAAAGAGCCATGAAGTACTCATGGGTACAGAGAATATTTAGGGTCCTTAAATCGGTCATAAAACACTAATAGGGACCCATGAGTACACTATAGCCAATTTACTTAATAATAAAGTGAATTCTGGAACCTTAAACTGTTAGACAACCAAATTTCTTGCATCACTTAATTTCACTTTTGCCTTATACCCTGATGGCTGTAACTCTGATTCTTCATTCCCACTTGTTTTACAAACTATGCAATTACTACTGCCGACTTTGGGTTTGGTTAGTTTGGGCTGTATCCAGGACTTTATATCATATAAAGCAAAAATGGGAGAGATTGATAAGAAAGCATAAGAACAGTTGCAGCTGTCCTGTGCAATGCCTCGGCACTATGATTTCTGAGAGTATGACACACACATAGGAGGGCACCTTGGTCAGTTCTTCCAAGTCCTAATACTCAGCAACAGCATCAAATAGTAGAGGGCTCAGGCATAGGCTTATAAACATACAAAATGCAGCGCGATTTTTTTTCCAGTTGAAAAATGTAAACTTTTTACAGGGAAATTATAGGAACAATTACATAAGTGACATCATGTGTATCCCACGTGCAAGACTGGAAGATTAAAATTTCAAAGAACCAAGAGCCTTCAACATCTAAATTTTGAGTTCCCTAAGTCCCCCTGAAAGAGTTCTGCCTTTCTGAAAGCCAAGGCTGTAATGTTATTTCTAAAGACTTTAGTGGGGTCAGGGTTCCACACTGGCTATTACTCTAAAACAAACACAGCTTCAATCACAGGCCAGAGGAGCTGCAGCTATGTGCCGCACATTATGTAAGAGGCTGGCCTAGATGACCAGAACAGGCCCTTGTGGCCTTATGAAAGGATCAAGCTTCACGTGCCAAAAATATTATCATTTGAAGAAAAAACGTTTGCAAAATCAGACCTTTTGGATTTACGCACATACCTCAATGCTCTGCCAAATCCAGCTTTTTTGCATTATTTTAAAATCAAGTTTTTGTTGGCTGAAGTGCTTAGTAATTGTGGTTGTTTGCTTTACTGCAAAACTTACGACAGCTAGTGATTGGGAATGTCACTTGAGTTTGCAGGGCCAATTAGAAGTATCCAAGTATTATTAAACTCTTTGCACAAGGGGATAGTGGGGCATCCCAGGGCTGCAGACTGGGGAGAGGGTCTCTCCCACCAATAGCTCTCCCTCAGTTTTTCATTCCTTTGCCCAATTTGATCTCACCACAGGCCAGGCCCTGTCCCCAGGGAACATGACAAGCTGAGAAGAGCTGTGGAACAAACTGGAGCTGGGCTCTGCTCCATCGCTGAAGGCAAAGGGCTCCTGTTAGCAGCACAGCCCTGGGCTGGCTCTGTGGAACTGCGATGTTCGTGTAGAAAAAGTAATAGAAATTGAACCAAGATGAGCTTTTAACTGTTGACACTCATTGTTCTTGGACAATCTCCCCACCCCCTTGAAGGAAGGAGGTGACAGTATTTCTGAAATCAATCCAGCTGCCTCCCCCATTTCCCACCCTCACTCCCCAGACCCCAGCTACCTAATGGGCCTTCAACTCTGCCCTACTTCTTGCATTTGCTGTGGGTTTTATCTGCTGTAAACCCAGCTCCTTGCTTAGAGCAACCGGAGCTCTCTATCCTCCACTGCCTTTTTTTGGTCATTTTGTTGTTGTCATTTTTTTTTTTTTTTAATATTTGGTAGGATCAAGAGCAATGGTCTCATGTATAAATGCTATGAATATGTGTATGTTAAAAATTCAAAGGTAAAGTTTGCCACAGAACTGTATGTAACTGCTTACAAACACACAAGTCTCTAAGCTCCCCTCAATATATCCACATTCTCACATCATTTGCCCAGGGACAATTTGGCAATGTACAAATAATGGTTGTGAGGTACCTTTATTCTCCTAAACAAGGTTTTGATTAGTTTTCCGACCTTTGCCATTATTGCACAGTGAAAGCATTTTACAGAGAAACATATGGCCATACTTTGGGGTTTTGAATTTGCATTACTCAGATTTAGAAAAAAACCTCTTGCTTTGAGCTTCACTGGCAGTAGATTTGGATTATCTTTGCTGAAGAATTGCTTTTTCCTGTTAAAACATAGGACTTTTACTTGCATCTCTGAAAGACAAACTGGGTGCCTGCTGATTGAATTGTGCAAGTAGGGACAACATCTTTTGGATCACTCCAGACTGTGCTTTGTTTTAATTAAAAGTTTTCTTGGCACACAGTGCTGTAGGTAAAATGAATCTGAATTCTAGATAGAGTATCAATTATCTTACTTATAAAATCATATTTCTAGCCATAATGTTGAAGGGCATGAGGGCAACAGAATGTGGGATTGAGTATAAAATTAGCCTTTGATCCTGCAAATACTTGTGAGAAGAACCTAAGTATCATCCAGGTAGCACAGGATATTGTATACAAGAGCATGATTCAGAAAAGTCATATCTTTCACCTGTCATCTGAAGGGGAAAAAACTAAGAGCTAAATACAGACACCATAAAGGTGGTTAATATTTTACCACAGTATTGTTTCTGTTCAGATGCTCTAGGGTAGCCGGTCCACTCTTACCCTCATTGTTTCCTGCGAGTGCTGCCCTGAGAGCTTGTAACATCCAGCAGCAGACCTAGCACAACTTTCATACACAGTGCTGCTTCAAAGCAACAGTACTTGCTGCTTTGAACTTGGAGGTGATGTCTACAGAGAGCTGGGTTCAGAAGAACAGGGGGATAACTTTACATACGTATACTAGCATACTGTACATATTTACGTGTGTATACATAAATTTCCACTTAAATGACATTGTACATCTTCAGCATGGCCATTTACCTCAAATTTTCTAATTAGTTCTGTCAGATATTAGATCTTAAATTTAAGAAGCAGAATAAAATAAACCAAATCTGTAGGTAGTTCATGCATGTCCTGAAGATTTAGTTCAAAAGCTGCAAACTAAAATAATTGGAGCTCACAAAACCCCATCAAAAACCCCGCTGGAACAAGTTGTACCTTCAGCTGCACACAATTAATTCAAAAAAGAAGAGACTGTTTACAGATTCCAGGTGGTCCAAGTGGCATCTTACCTTTACAGCAATAATACATACAGTATTTAGCCCAAATTATTACATAAACTATATATTAAACACTACTAACCACTGATTTGTAAGACTGAAGACCATGCTCCAAAAGATTTTTTAAAAATAACACATTCAAAAAATAATGACCTAGATGACAGAGGTTAAGTCTTCTATTTACAGTCAGTGTTTCCATCTAAGCATCTAAACTCACTTTGGACTTGCATAAGTTACTATTGGGTGCTGACAATTGTACATATGTAAACATGGGCTGAACTGGAACGAACTTTTTAAGCAGATTGTTTGATAGCCAAAAGGCAGAAATACAGCCAAAATTAAAATAGAACTGTGCAACTGAAAGCATGGCTGCTGGTTAGCTATAGTTTGTTTTGTCCTGAAGCAGTGTTCAACAGTTATTTGTAAAAGATGTCTGATCAAAAAAAAAGGTACTTGGTTTACAATGTAGTTATTGAACAACGCACATAAAGAGTACTTTGGTTTTCCCAGCAACCCAAACGTTTACTTAACATGTTTAAACTTTTACAACTTATGTAAAATTAATAAATGTGCAATTTTCTCAGTCACAGAAGTGTAAAGCAATAGTAAGGATGCTGGCCACACTGCATGAAGGTAGGTGTTTCCAAGTACATTAAAGGAAGCATTATGCCTGATAAGCTTTGATTTTTACCTTTGAATCCATTATGGGACCAAGTATGGCTCATAGCATCTTAAGTGTTCAGGAGATAGGCCAGAAGGGAACTGCCAGAACTGAAGTGCCTTATTTCTGTAAAGAGCACACTTTCCCCTGGGACCATGAGAAGGAGGAATAAAAAATACCAATGGCTTCGTCTTCTCTACACTTATTACCATTGGAGAGTTTACTTTAATCCTTTAGGGCTTGAGGACAGAAGGGGAAGAGAAGGACTGTGCATTCTCTACAGTTGAATGCTCAAATTGTAGACCTCAAAAGAGATGAAGTTGTGTCTGACTTTATTGAAAATAGTTTAGTTCCCAAACATCAACATATCAACCTTACAAGGTAGGTTTCAGCTGATATCTTATATGTTGGAGCTATCACACTACTTTTCATTAACTACTAAATCTGCTCACATTGCTTGCACTCATTCTGATGGCCGAATTCAAGTAAATCAACCTCCTCCTTTAAAGTAACATGCAAAAAAGTATTTCCAATCAAGCCACAAGTGATACTGGTTATTTGCTTACATTTTCTTCACTCACAAGGTCAAAATGAGCCATAAGTATAACAGACAGGTACCTTGTAGAAAACAAGCATTAGCAGATTCTTAGATGCCTCACTGCTTTAAATATTTATGACAATATTTAAGAATAATTATGACAATTCTGTGTACCAATGTACAACCTTTCTGCCAAGTGCTAGCAGCTGAGAAGACAGCGGCAGAGAAGGGAGGGTGGCTTTGGACCATGCATATCAGGAGGTGCTGTCTGTAACCAGTCCTGTCACTGCAGCACTCCCATGCCTACCTGACAGCAAAGGGCTATCACAATCTGAATCTGCAAATTCAGCTAATTTCCTCCTGGGTTTATATTAGATTGAGTTACATCTGTATTATGGAGACACCCTCCCCCACCAAAAGCCATAGCTAGAAACAAATTTTTCCTACTGTAAAGTCTAGGAATAAAACCAGGTGCTGCTAAATTGCTACCTTCAAAAGTAATGCTAAGATTAGTCATTAACTCCGTTTTTTTTTTTCCCACTACCAAATGAGGTAAGAGCTACAGAAAATAACAGGTAAGACTTATTACTTGTCAATTAGTTTAACAAGTTAGTTGTGCCTAGAAACCATTGAAAATTGACACTGGTTAATGTAACGCAGATACATATGATGACAGACAAATTAAAGGAATTATACCTATTATAAAAGGTGTTGACTTTAATTTCAATTTTCATGGAGGTGACAAAAATAAACGGAGCTCCATCTGTTGAAAATTTACTTACTCCCTGTAAGCAACATCTCAAATTCCAGGAACTCACAGAGGAGTATTTATTCTGCTACTGGACATTTAAGAGTGGTGAAATGCAGTGATCGTTTTGGTGGTCCTTTCTACAGTACTTTGAAGTGACATCTGTATCTGAAAGACTTCAACATTTGAAAACTTGTGTCAAGAAAGAAAAAGCAGAGATGTTTCTTCATGAATCAAAGGAAGGGTTACTAACAGGGTGAGCATGAGCAACTGAATGTGAAAATGCTAAAAATCCAAGGTCAGCATAACTCATGGAGAAAAAACATTCAAGAGAAAAATTACTCTACAAAGTAATTGAGCAGGTATCAAAATAAATGAAATTGCAGGATTCTGTGACAAACAATCAATAAAACAGCAAGTGAAATTCAAAGTAAAATTGCATATGAATTCTAGTGCATTTTAGGATTATTTTCATGGCATCGCTGTCTAGTTACATGAAAATGACATCAGATTCTATGTAGATAGCTGTGTGGAACATGCAGCTTGATGCTCAGCAGCACTCAAGAAGGCAAGCGGAAGCATGATTAGCAGGGTAATGAACGTAAACAGAAAGCACTATTGCATGGCTGTGTTAATCTGCAACACAGCCACTCCCTGGTACTTTGTATAGTTAAGGTCACCTCATCTAAAATGAGGTAAAAAACTAGAAAACAGCAATGAGGATAATTTGCAAAATCCATAACAACCTGGGACACTGGAAGAGAGCACTACGGATGTTACAAGACTTTCAAATATTGAAAGGGTGGAGAAGTTTAACACCTGACTACCAAGAAATACTCATGAAAAAACTAGGCAGTGGGCTCAGGAAAAAAAAAGCACTTTCTATGCAATGCAGCTAAAATTGGGAAACAACTTACTGCTATTGGAAGTGTTGAATGCCAGAGAAACAAACGAACACAGCCTTTTATATCATTTTACACAAGTTCATGGAAAAAAAAACTCAAAAGGGCTAATAAGAACATCAGTGCAAACAAAGTTTCAGGCTTAAGAAGGCTATAGATTGCCAAAAATCAGTAGTCTACAACAAAGATCATTATACTCTCGCCCTATTCTTATATCCCTTGCTTCAGCATCTGCTGCTGGCTGCTGTCAAAGGCAAGCTATTAGTTCAGAGTGACCACAAGCCTAATCCAGTAGGCTGATCTGGATTCAGCCAGGTCAAAAGGACATCTGAAGTAGATGTCAAGTTTTGACCATCCACACTATTTAAAATTATTCAAATGGCAACCAAACACTAAAGGAATATTTCTATTGGTTTTAATCTTTAGTAATTTGAATTCCCATTCAGGTTAATCCCTTAACCTATTCAAATACATCTCCACATTACAGAACGTTTCATGAGTCTGTCCCTTAACAAAAAGATTATACAGCATTTAAAAACAAAAAAAACATCCTTAGTGAATATTCCTCCCTTTTACTTTGATCTAGTCATTAATGGGTATGCACTTTTTCTCTATGAAATTGTCCAACTACTGCATTTTAAGAAACTAGAACCATCTCATCTTCAAATAATATAACAAATTACATAACTTAATGGCTTTGAAAAGATAAGAAAATAATTTGAAAAAGATAGAGAATGCTATCGAGTTGCTCCCTAGAGGTTGTGGAAGCCAGGTTCTGGGCAGTGAATTACAGAAACCCAAGTTGTGTTATGTTTTGTGCCTCCACGTGGCAAGAGGAATTTGGGTTCAGGCTTTCAACTGAGTGTTCCTAAGCATGAGCATGTTCTTTTTTTCCCCTAGACCAACTGGAGGGTGTGTACAACATCTGTCTCCTTTACTTACCAACAGCATGGAGCAGAATAAATGCCTCGCATGTCCTCCATGATGCACAAACCCATCTCCTGGCTAAGAAAAAGTACTGGAATGCCTCAGAGGCATTAGTACTCCATTTTCAATAGGAATTAACTTCAGGGATAGTGGGTGGATAAACCTCTATAGGAAAAGGAATGTCTTAAATATCAGGCATTACTCAGATAATTTACGAATACAGGACTTGTTCAATACACAAAAGCAAGCATGTTTAATTCCTCTATAATCAGCAACTGTTAGCAGAAGACAGGATTCTGATTACATGAACAGAAGTTCTCCAGACTTCATCAGGACATAAGCTGCATGGACACCAATGCAAGTTATACGTGAGGATGTATCTCTAGCATTCAGTGTGGCAAAACAAAGAAGAAAACAGTGAGTCTGGCAAGCAAAACTTCCTTTCACCTATGAAGTTGCTGCTAGGCTTTAGGACAGATTCATTGCAGTACATCCAAGTTCACCAGATGCAAGTGCAGCAGACCCACAGAATAACCTCACTTTGCTTGAAATAGGACACCCCTATATACTGAATTAGTTGGTCTAATACAAGATACTACTGCTCTGCACAAACCTTGCTTTGTATTGAATCAATGATAGTCAATTTCTCCTTACTTCCTTGGGGCTATTTTGCCCTCTCGGTTAGAAGCATGGAAAGAACAATCAAAAGAAATCCACTCTAATTTTCAGATGATTTTGAACACAAGAAGTTCAATCAGGAGTAACATTCTTCCATTTTGTCCTAAAACACTGACAACTAAGTTCTCTATGAAAGTGACCAAAAATAAATATTTATGTAGCTTCATGGGCTGGCCAAAACCAGGCTTCTTCACACTCATACTTTTCACTCCTGGGCTCTTCTGTTTTACTAATTTTCAGGACAATTGACCTCTCCCCACAATCATTGTTCAACCCATTTTATAAGCCACTGTTAGCCAATTGATCTTTCTTTTCATCCTGTCCTCAAGATCTACAATAATTTGTAGTACCACTGTATTGTATTGCTCTTAAAGCAACGAATGCCTGCCATTATAACAAGCAGTCTGTGCAAGCCATTTGCATTTCAGACTTTTGTTTTCCATTTCCAATTTCTTTGGACTTCTTCCTCTCCTGTAGGCCTATTCTTGCAGTGCACTTTACATCCTGGAAGCTTCATATTTGAATCAGCTGTACTGATACAGCTGAATTACAATAGTGACATCACACTCCTCCTGAAAGTGTTCAAGGGCAGATTATTTTTCCTTTGTGCTGAAATTTCCTTTAAAAAACAGGCTCAATAAATGAATGCAAGAATTCAGTTTTTTGCTCATGTCTTCAACTTCATTCTCAATGTATTTTTACAGAATGGGTTTGCCAGCTGTTCTTTTGTTATTTTCATACCTCTCTGCATTCAATTTTCTAGTTAAAAAGTACTTAGTATTTGGCCCAAATTCTGCTTCCTAATGTGCATGATCAGAAGTCACAGGCATATCCAAGAACTGTAATTGGCTCTAGCTATTCACCCACAGCCTGTCATACCCTTGTTTTTTTTGGACTATGTCTGTTTCATTTTTCATAAATGATTGAGCCATTTTACTGATGCAGCTTTTAACAGGCTTGTTTACAGCTAGCAGCAACTTTCCTGAATTTAAAATTACCTAGATGTGATGTTTTTAAACTTAGTGTGGAGCAGGCTTTTTGATAAAATATTTTTGGTAGCTGAACAGAATCCAGTTCTCACATATCACACACCTTTTAAAACCACTTCAATTAAGGAAACCAAATTACATGAATTATATGAGCTTTTTAGCAAATTTAATCTACAATATCTGTTTGCCAAGTGTAGGAGCATTTAGATAGTGTTGTTACATTCCCCTCCTTTTATAGTTCTGTAATATGTTTCCAGGCACTTTTATCACCTCACTCTATATAAACACATGGAAGTTTCAGACAAGCATACCACAGCCAGCCTGTCTGTATATAATATAAGCTACAGCTGTTAATTTGCAATTCTATATTTTGAATCTAATAATGAAGTATTTTTACTTTAACATGGGAGACCACATTTAAGCTCTGCCTTCAGTTCTTACCATCACTTTGTCCTTCATTTCAAAACTGACAGCTGTTCATCTAGAAAATGGATTGCCTGTTCATTTGTGTTTTGCCATACTGGGCTATTTTTACTAAACTAAGAGTTAGGGGAGAAGAAAGCGCTAAACAGTATGGGATCAGATGATTTAATTAAAAATTTGGAGTAAGCATTGGCAAAACTTACAAGGTGGTAAAATGGCTTCTACTGACTCATTTAAATATCGTGTAGGCTCTGCTTCACAGGTGCCAGTGGCAGCTAGAGTCCACTGCTTCAGAGCAAAGTAGAACTCTCCTCTTAGTGTCAGTAAGCTCAGGTCCTTCCATAACATTGTACACAGGAGGAGGCTGTAAAGATTGCTTTCCTGCCACAAACATCCAGTGTCTAAAGATTCACGTAATCAGCTGTAAAACTTCTAGATACTTTCTAACATGAAATGCATGCTATTGCAACTGTACTGTAATATCCGATGTTTTAATACAGACAGGACAGAGAATATATACCAGTCTGCCTAACTTCAATATCTGTCAATATACTTGGAGCCTTTAGAAATACCTGGAAGAAACATGGCAATTGACACATCCACATTGGACATCACCCTGGAACAAAAGAACTGGGTTGATTTGACAATTCGCTTTAGATGGCATGCGCAGCAGGCAGAGAAGGAGCAGTAGACGTTATACCCTGATTTTAAAGATTTTGAAAGTGGTTGGAAAATGATATCCAGAGAGCAACTGCCAGTTGCTCCCTGTCAGGCAAGAAGGGTATATCAAAGCAGAGTTCTGCAAGGGGCTGCAATGGCTCTAGTACTGCTTGCTGTATTGGAAATTGGGATGGTCAAAGTTAATTTGAACTGTAAATAAACAAAAGCAAGCGTACAGATATAAGTAAATAGGTGAAGAGTGATTATTCTTAGGCAAGAGGAATGAACAGCACCAAATAGGATTGTACAATTAGCTGATTCATAGAAGAGAACCAGGAAGTTACAGCATCTTGCAAGCATGAATTACATAGAATAGTCCCTTTGCTCTGTTGATCACAATGATGCCACAGGGGAAGGACTAGCTCCATTTGTGGACACCAGACTATAATAATTTAGGCCAATTAGAAAGATCAGGGGAAAGCGAAAAACAGTCGTGCTAGAAAGCACAATGTATGAGGAAAGAATAAGTGGACTGGGGTTGTTTAATCTTAAGGCAGCCAAAGCAGAGACATAATGAACTGTGATGAAAAAGGAAATCATTCTATTCCCATAGCATATAGACTTAGGGGCTAACAGGCTTCAGCTGATGGAAATGACACCAAAGGACACGAGGAGAAGACATCCAAAGGCAGAGTTCAGAAGTGCAGGAGCAGACAGCAAGCAGGGACTGAAGCAACCTTCACCACAAGGCTCTACAGCAAAGAAACAGGAGAAAACAGTGGAGGCACAGCCAACGCCACTTTGGAAAAGGTGGGTGGATCTTTCAGAGCAGCAAACACATATCCCATAGAGCAGGTGGGTTTTTAATACTAGTCCTTATTTCTGTCACTGTTCTGAAAATTATACCTACAGTAGTTTAGTGATAGTTCCTCTCCAAATCTTCTGAAGACTTGCATTATGCTACTGGTTTGAACCCCCATTTCTCATGTTTTGTACTTCACTTTACAGAAAACAGTGCCACTGCTTGTTACTGGCCTGGAAACAACAGTGTGTTCAGCTACAGGGTATTGATCTGCAGCTTTACAAACAGTGGCAAGCCACAAGAGATCCCCCTGCCCATTTGGACTTTCTTCTGTTTGGTCTAATTATGCAGAGCATTTCAGCTGTTGCCTTTTGTGAGCTACTTCAGAAGGAAAAGAACATGATCTCTGCACTTCAGACTAAGGAACTGGTTAAAAGTGACGAGAAACTACGTGGCATGCATTGTTTTAATGGTTCCACCAGAAGAGTTAATTTCATTGCAGAAGTTACCAAATTAGGCCATTTCAGTGAAATAAAAGCTTAAATAATCTACAATAAATACACATGCAATGAAAGAAATGCTGTTACTTAAACATGATAAAGAATGTGGAGTTGTTATAGTGACTTGTAAAAGGCTTAGCACTTACCGTGAGCTAGATAAATTTTGAAAAATATTTTGATGGAAGACTGGAGTTTGCTTGCCTTTTTTTGTGAAAGAAACCTGCACTCCAAAGTATTTAATATATTGACAGTACCAAGATTTCAGCCAAACATTTTAAAATTTTAAAATGCCAGTTTCATCTGGGTTATGGCATGGATGTCACCTCAATTTTGCGGTTTGAATGCATCCCACATCATCCCACATCATGGTAAGTCCAGAAACAGAACTTGAAAAGCTCATCTGACACCTCCCAGATGAGTAATTTCTGGTTTTCAGGCAAGTAGTACACTACCATCACCACTCCTATATAGTCCAAATTTTTCCTTGGAAATTACTTTCATCATCCCTTTCACATCTTTTCCTCAGAATTTTCCATGGTAATTTTTCCCTATTTGTAATGCATATTCATGCAAACCTCCAATTCATCTAAAGATGAATTAGGAGACAGACTGCCGGGAGATGTTCTGTTACAAACTATACCAAAAGCACAAACTATTAAGGAGAGGGATATCAGAGCTGGAAGGCATGACTTCTGGGCCATACACCCATATTTGGGCACAATGTCCCATCAGGACAAAGAAAGAAACCAAGTCTCCAGCTGTTACAAATCTTGCATTTAAATGCAATGAACATACAAAGAATGATAAAAAAGCAAAAAACATTATCTCCTAAGCATCAGAAAGATTTTACAAATATTCCCATATCATACCTATATCCCATTTTCAAAGAGGACTTCAGCATTTAGGAGACAAAAATGAGGAACCCAAATCATCCAAGCAAGACTTAAGTGGCATTTTGAAGTATAAAGATGCACTTGCCTGGGTGCAACAGTTTTCAGAAGTGCCTAATTAAATTACAGGAATAATTGAGTTTAGGAAAGAAACTTTTCAGCTGTGTGTATACATATTTATATGGGTATGATTCATATATATTCACATTTGAAGAAAGACACCATATTCTTTGCCATCCGTCCTGAAAGTGCTACCCTGGAGTCTGGTGAAGTCTTTCAAAGAAGACTGTTTCCCTACCACCCCTCTAAAAGCTGCATAAGCAATTACCTTCTGCCCCAGTTACAACCATACAGCATTCCAATTGCACAATGCAGCCCAGTTACTCAGGCTTTATATCACTGCCTCAAGACCCATTGTTGAGAAAAACATTTGAGATGAAATAGAAGTAGATATATGTAATACTTTTTCCCCTAATGTCCAGTTATGCAACACTGACTCAGCATCAAAACATTTGCTAAATAGGAAACTTTTTGAGTCATGACTTTTAGCTTAATTTACACTGAGGGTTTCAAATGAGAAGATTTATTCCTCCAAACATTAATCCAGAGATGAATTGTACACATGGGTATGGATGTTAAGTTGGAACATTCCTTCTCAGTCATCAAGAAAACAGTGTTGAACTATTTTTAAAAAGTAGTAAATAACTTAGAGTAAAAATGACATCTGCATTTTTGCTCTGTTTAAATTGGCAGCTTAAAACTTTCTAATTCTCACCAAATTTCTACATAGCCAGTTATGCAAAATGAACCTTCTGCATCTAAAGACTAGCTGCCTGATCTTCCTTCTGCAGAGATAAAGCTGATATTCTCCCCCTTGGCTTTAGTGACCGCAATTCTGTGTTTCTACAGATTTTCTTAAACTAGATTGCATTACATTTCAGTCCTTAGTTTGTCAGGGACTTTGTCTTTCATGATGCAAAACTAACCCATGCATTTGGTTTGTTTCTGTAAAGTGGGCACAGAAACCCGTTACTGCACAAGTTTGACAGTGATGAGATGTAATGATTACCTGCTCAACAACCATTTTTGAGGAGAAGACTGTTCCCTCCGCCTCCATTTGTCTATAAAACAGGTAAGGACATGATCATGAACATGATTAAGTGTGGTACCAAGCGTGGATCATACGCTCACTGATCAAGTAATTTTTTTTTTTAAATCACTTCTCACCTTCATTCACTACACTGTAAACCTGTCCAGTCTTGCTGCACTAGATGTTGTGGAAACTCATTACAAAGGACCATTTGTCCTTCAAATGCATAATGCAATAAGTATTATAAAATACACTTGTGATACAATCTCAGAATGATTATATACTATAAAAAGTTTTTTCATCTGTAAGAACGAGTTCAATAAGTTATTTAAAAAGAGGCTGAATAATTGTTTTTCTGAAATAGCTCATTTATGCCAAATGTCATCATATTTACCTCAAATTCCACAATGACACTGTTTGCCTCAATCTGGTTTGCATTTCTAAACACTTGTCTATATCTGCACGTGATTATTTCAGTTGCATGAAAAGATATCAAAACCACATTAGCCAGTCTTTCAAATATTATTTCAATCCTTTAAGTTTTCACAATTCTTGCAATGTTTGACCAGGATTTTAAAATAAAGAGACTGTGCATTAAGAGAGTTTTCACTGAAAACTTTGAGTGCCGTGAGTACTTTAAGAACTACAGACAAACTCTTCTTGCTGTCTTGAGACTTACTGACCATTTCCTTCCTACAACAAAAGGGTTCATCCACAGTAAAAGTACTTTTCAACTGATCCCATAGACAGCTTCAGCATGCCAAAACCATGCATTTGAGCACTGCCACGAGCCATGATCAGGTTCTCACAGTATGGTTCATAGATGAAAGTTAATTAGGAAACTTGATCAGGTTCTCACAGTATGGTTCATAGATGAAAGTTAATTAGGAAACTTTTCTTTCTGCAGCAGCCTCTCCATTCTAAATGGTCACATTCCATCATGAAATAGAATAGTCCTGTCCAAGAATACACTGTGCTTTTCAATAAAGAGCCCTGGCCAGTGTTCTAACATTGCTGCAGGAGTTGGTCACTCTTCATAAGCCTTTCAAGAAGATTTGAACACCATCTAGCAATGGAGCTACTGCTTTCCAATTAGTTACAGGAAATTTCACAATTGTTCTTGAAGGATGTTCAAGTGTGCCGGATTTGCACTCAGAATTGGCCCTATGTAGATATAAATTGGTCTCAGCTTTGAGATGAGCTCCATATCACAGATCAGCCTGTAAAACCAGGATTTACTTAGTACTAAATAAATGTTCCCTTGCTTACAAGACCCAGGTTACAACAGGTAACTGGGACAATGGGGACCATGTTAGAGGCTACCCACACCTGCAACACTCAAGGCAAGAACAGCTCAGACACTGAGCATCCACATGAACACTGCTATGGCACCTGATCCCACCTGTGATGTTACTGGTGCTGCACATCTGGGTTTCTCCAGACTTCTCCCTTTTGCCCAGAAATGCCATCTGAACACAACGCAAGCATTAGCAGGGACTCACCCAGGCTGTGCAGGTGTCCAGCAGCCAAGGCAGTCCTTGAGCTGCAAAGCAAGCTCTGCCCACCTCTGAACCACATTTGTCCCCAGCCATGCCCTGAGGACTGTCACTACTATATGCAGGATGCAGTGGAGAGGCTCACAACACCCCTGGGGAACAGGGACTGGTACTCACTTTCTGCCTCCCCCACCACCCAGCACCAGATCCCATCTTGCAGGCACCACATAAGAGGGTCTAAACCCTGCTGGGGTCCACAGCACTCACTAATGTCACCCTGCTGAGGGACAGCTGGCACCACACCAGCTTTTGTGGGAAATTTAAATCCACCACTACAGGAAAAAGCTAGACTAAGACTGTTCAGTAGCCTGTGTGGCCAGCTACCAAATAGAATTAAGCTATTCACAAATTAAAACTACTCCTGCTGGATAGACTATAATAATTTTAGAGAAATAAATACCTATTTTAAGTGGAATTCAACAATTGAGATATGTTGGATTAAGAGGATTCAACAGGTTTTCAGTGAGATCTAATGAATTTTGAAATATGTTCTCAGATTTTACTATAGAGACAGCTCAACCTCAACAAATCCCAAGATAAAAATCTTTTAGGGGCATTATGTACTTAGCTGACACAAATAACATTTTAATTACAGTTAATAAGAGTCAGATTTTGTTTTGAATTCCATGATGTCAAACCTGGCATGCTCCTTTAAGGAGTCTGTACAGAGAGCACAATAGATTTTTCTGTAACTCATCTAGACTTTTTTTGCTCATGTCAGTTTGACCTTGAAGAGAACATGATGTCCTTTGAGATTCTTATTTTAAAGAAAAAAGTTACACCGAAGGCCAACAACTCTTTCACTAGAGACATCTTTAGTTGGTGAAATCTATTGCTCTATCATGGATTAATAGGCAGTATTCCTTGTGCTGCTCATTTACAATAGAATACAGATACAATAGAACTGATTTCAGAAACATCACCACCACTAATTCCCATGTTGGGATATTTTGTATGAGTGTTGGGAGTTTGACACAAAAACAGCAAGGGGATGCAAATCTGAGCAAGCTTATTTAAGTTTTGTTTCTTTTTTTAATTTGGAAAGAAACATCTCAGGTTACTACAGTGTGAATAATCCAATTGATGTAAGAATTTTTACCCATTATCCATTAAAGTATTTGCAAATTGGGGGTATTATACTAAATCATTTGTAACCTATGTCAGTTAATTACATTTGCCTACATATAACATCTGTTGTTTTTACTGATATCATAAGCTGTCCTTCAGATTTCATTATCCTGCAGTAGTCTAGCAGATAGCCATGAATATGGCAGCAACCTCACCAGGATTTCACCAAATAGTTCAGTGCAGTTAAGGAAACAAGGCTGTTAATGGGGATATTTTCCTACCATTACTGTTCCACAGAATTGGGAGCAACTGCAAGAGGGGTTTAAAAAAATCCACAGGACCAAGATTCTCTATGTGCCATGCCATTCAAATGCTCATAGATGTTATTTTGTTTGCCTGATCCAGGAAGTATACATACAAAATTAATCAAGCTCAATAAGAATATTCTTCTAGGATAAATAGCTGACAATTTGTGCTTGAAGACTGTAATTTGTGTTTGCACTATAGCATCTTTTAGAAAGATATTCAGTCATATCTTGAATACTCTAAGTGGTGAAGAAACCACCACGTGTCTGGGTGCATTGTTCCAGTCAATTACCCTTGCTGATAAGAGACTGCCTTATTTCTAGTCTGAATTTTCATGGCTCCACTTTGTGTTATTGGATTTCTGTGCCTTTTCCTGCTGAATGTAAGAGCTATTATTTTTCCCTATGACATTTGTTGACTACTGTCACATCTTAACCTTCACCTGGAGAAATTAACATACCAAGTGGAAATCTTTCAACATACAGCATTTCCTTGTACTCTAATTTTGTAGGTCTCTGAGCTTGTTGTTATTTTGATGTATACTTCCTGAAATTTCACACCAAAAGGGGGCAATGTCAATTCTACACCTCCAAGAACATTTCCTACTTCAAGGATGTTCATGCTCAGTGAACAAATCTCCATAAACTTGTGTCCTCATGAAACTAGACCTAATTACTTAATATAGTAGCTTTAAAACAACAAAGTAATTAAATATAAAAAATAAAGTGTATAGACATCTTGGTATGTAATTCCCACAGAGTGAAAAATAACTGGATTTAAAAATGCTGGATTTAAAAGCATGCAGCTTTTATAGCTACAGCTTAACTACAACCTTCCTCTACTATGAAGCTTGATATTTTTTCACCCCCAGGATCAATATAATTCCTAGATAATTTGTTCACAACTCAGAACAGAAAGGTTTATTGAGTTTTCGTCATCAGGATTCAATGATGCTTTCACCAACTCTAACATTGGACATCACTAAAGTTAGGATTCAGTTTGATCAAACAAGAATTTCTTATAACTACCCTTTACTTAAAAGAAGCTAGACCAACTTCAATTATTTTTAGAACGCCTGATTTTATCTAAACTTCATATTTGGGAGTGTCATTTTTAGCTTTAGACTGCATTTCCGTTCCCAGAACCCTAAAAAAATCTCCCTAGCAAAACCACAAATTGACATTTTTCATCCATACTTAAAAAGTCAGTTTTGACAGTTAAGATGTTTTCCAGTAACATCTGTGTTGCTGGAAAACAAATATAAACAAGTACTTAGTTCTACTTGGTGCTCTTTAGAAATGGCAGTTAAATAAGCCCCTAAACTTCTGAAAACTTGCATGGAAGCAAGCATTCCAGAAAGCACCTATAACCCATTCCTTATCTTGAGCCCATTTCTATGTCAAGATGTCTCCCTGGAAACTGCAGAAAACAATCGCTTCTCAGCTCCCCGCAGATGCGTACCCTGCTTTGTTTTTTCTTCTCTGGTTCTACGGGGAGCTCACTGACTTCTCCTGAACTGTGTTGTGTGTATATACACGCACACATACATATGTATCTATTCTGGCTGAACTGGCTTACTTTTTTCTTTTCTCAAATAAAAAGGGAAAAGAGTACGCAGAAAGCCTTCCTTTGACCTGCGGGCAAGTGCTGCCCAGGCCAAACCAATACTATGCCTGGCTACAGTGTGTGGGGCTCAGTTGCTGCTCCTGAAAAATTAGTTGCATGTGGATGTCACTGCACCTCATGGACACAGGTGATGCTAGTCTCATATAAACAGGGAAGAATTCAACCCAAAATTAAATACTCATGCTGTTTGGTGAACAACAGCTGTTTGACAGCAAATTCTTCCTCACATTTTGTAATTTAGACCTTGTGATCCAAGGCCACTGTATTACACTAGGACAAAAACAACACTAGAGAATCACTGAGGATGATCCAAAATTATTTGACAAAGATGACACCTTTTCTGCATGCTTTGGCTACCTGAATTCCTAATATGCATTTAGGCATGTTGTCTTACTGCCTACTTTACAGCCTTAACATAATATCGCATCAAGATTTATTGCCGCTCAAGTTGGTTACTTTATTGATAAAGGGAATACTATAGAGAAGGGGAGTGGGGCATTTCTGTTCTTTTAAGACAGAAACAATACAAGATCAAAAGCCAGGGCAGCTAAGTTCAAGACACATTAAAAATCTAGGTGACTTATTTACCAGTATTAACAATTAGAAGCTAGGCATACTACGAAGATGTTTAATGAAACATGCCTCAGACACCCGAGATGACAAGGCACTTCATATTTAAAGCATTGCACAATTATCACAGAAGATTATGGCTTTCTGCTAAGGAGTGTCCCTGCGTACAGGGGACTGGGAAACACAGGACAAAGGCTTGCTCTAGCTACTATGGCAGGAGCCTCTGCACCTCTGAAATAGTTTCAGTGACATCTAGGTGGACATGTACAGGATCAGTACCAAAGAAGAGAAACCCAGTCTTCCTCCCATCCTAGCCCTCTCCACTCCATGTGAGGGAACATAACCAAAAAGTTACTGTGGAGGTCAGCATAGAAATAGGAACTGGGCTTAATTAGTTTAATCCAAAGTTTAGAAACAAGACTCAAAAATTTCTCCAAGTTGTGACATTGAAGAAAAATTTGTTTATAAAGACTTGTAGGGAAGTTATAAGAATCTGTATAAACTTACAAAAGATTTTAAGTTCTTGTATACAGTTAGAACCAGCAACAAAAAAGCTTGACATAATAGAAAATGTCAAATTTCTGTAAAATTTCTTTTGAACAAGAAAGTTTGCCTCTCATTAGCATGTACTGTGAGAAGCTCCATGGAAGCAGCTAAGTATGCCCAGTCATATGCTGAACTGGATAAAAAAAGATTAAGCCACTATTAGGATTTATTAATGGTGTAAATAACTATGGTTTTAGCTCACAAAGTAAAGCTTCCTCCAGAGGCAATATGGAAACCACCAAAGTCTGACTCATTGCTATGAGTTATAAATCAGATTAAGTCTTGATGAAAGGAGCCATGGAGGAACCCACACAGTTGTGAGATCACTGATGGTATAAACAGCTGCAACATTAGTAGTTTACTTTAACTACATCAAATAAGAATACCAGTTTTCTGAATTATCATGTTATACTCACATGGTTAAATAATGAAAGTTCAATTAGAGACCTTACTTTTCAGAGCTTATTCCTGTTAATAGCACATAAGCTAAAGATTTTATAGCTGCTCTTATTTTTAAAGGACTATCAGAATATTCCGCAAGTGTTTTTCCCCACCACTACTTTTTTTTTTTGGATTCAAGCACATGAATTTCCTGAATTTTCTATTTGTGATAGATATCAAATGAACACACCTTAACTAAAAACATATAGTTCCAGAGTCCTTTGCATTCTGAACCAAGTATGGAAAGGTTTAAACCAAAATAAACCAGAAGCAAGTATAACTTGTCTCAGAAAGTGGCAAGAAAAAAATACTGTCTTGTTAAGAAGTGCAGGCAACACTGATGAAAATTATTTCACTAGGACACTTCATATATGACTGATATTCTGAGAAAAAAGACATCAAAAGGATGATCACGTATTGCCCCCAGTGAACACTTAATCCAAAGCACATTTATATATAGTATTGGCTTTTTAGACAGTGATGTTGAGGGCCTGAAGTGGGCCACTTTAAAGAATCTCTGACTTTACCTGTAAAACTGAGTGAAGGTCTTTGTGGCAAGTCTCCCTCACTCTGGAAAAAACAACTTGCTTCTCAGTCCACATCTACTGCCCTCCCTAAAGGGAGGAAGGAGAGCTGTCTTAGCAATGCAGCTGCACCTTCCAGAGTCTGCAAACGGACCTTTCAGCCTGCTTTATAACTAGCCTACCTTTGTACCACACCACCTTCTCTCTTCAGGGGGCCTGTCCACAGGGGGAAGGACCCCATGATTTCCCTGTGAACCCCAGCTCCTTGGGAACAACCGATAAAACAACCACACACAAACTTTCAAACATCTCGCCTCTTTTGTGCCATAGCTGGGTCATCTGAAAGTTTAGGTTTCACCATAATCCTTTAGTACTAGTGCTAACCTTGAGTAGTTTTCCTAGTTGGCCCATAGGCTTTCTTCAAGCCAGAAGACACCCTTGCAAAACCCCAGTACACACATTAAGCAAGTGCTTAGCTCAGCTCCCAGGATATTTTTAACTTACCAAACTGGAGAGAAACACCTCAGTAGTATCACTCTTCAAAGTTATACTGCAACCCTTCCCCAGGCCTCCTAACCTGCAAGGCACCAGCAAAGGCTGCACTCACACAAAGCCAAAAGCAGCCTCATGCACTCCCACAGCTTTTCTTCCACACACATGGTAGCAGGAAGGCAAAACTCCCAGGACAGCTGAGCCTCGTTGCTCTTAACAATACAGGTTCCAAGGCTGCCTAGAGAGGCCCAGGTGCTGAGATTGGCACTTACATTTATCACACCTGGGAGTGGTTCATTTGGCAACAACCTGTGGGTGCACTTCAATGTTGCACATCAAGTAAAAGTTTTCACCCCATCACAAAGCTGTCTTTAATACTGATAGTTCAGATATACTTGAGAAAATCTGTTTTATCTGGCAGAACATTTTACAGGTGCATATACTGTAATTCAACAGGATTGCATGACTCATTCAATAATTAGTGAGAGGCCTTTTAACAGGCACAAACAAAAACCCAGGAAACTAATACCTTCCAGGAAACTTCCTTCTCACCTCCTAAGGGTTATGTACTAGAGAGGAGTGGCTGACCATAAGCAGAAACACCTGGCAGTTGCCACAAGGTTTCTCCAGAGCCAAGAGAGCTGAGACTAGCAATAAGTTATTTTCATTGTACTTGGTTGTTCAGAAACAAACATACAGGGAAAAACAGAGTGAGAACAGGCAATAACAATACCATCTACACTTTCCAAGTATACTTTGGTTTTGACATTCATGTATTCATATGCAGAAGTTAAAAACTCATGGCAATATGTATATTGTGGTTTCTACTAGTGTTGACTAAACTATATAGAGCTTTAAGAGACAGATGCTCACATCACTCCTGTAACACATTTCATTATTTTTCAGCTACAGTATAATTGGGCAAGGAATCAGTTAAGGGACTGCTGTAAAAACAATGTCCAATGTCAAGAGAGGAAGAAAATATCTATGTGTAAAAGGTGAGCAGGCAGCTAAGGAAAACACTGCGTTAGCAAACTTTCTTGATATTGCCTTTGCTCTTTGAATTTCATTTTCTGTCTCCCTGCAAGGACATTTCTGTAGACAAAGCATACAGGGAGAAATAAGTCCTGGACTTACTCAGGTGAACAGAAACACACCCATTTCAGTATGGGTCACCTCCAACTTGTTCCTCAGGTTTGTGATGAAGTAATCCAGACTAGTTTAGCTTCTGCCACCTGCTGAAGTCTCTACACTATCTGATAGTCAAGTTAGCATCTGTAGAGAGCTAATAGCCTTGATTAGAAGAACATGGGAAAAAGCTAAGAAAAGCAGAGTAGCCTGCAGGCACTCAGCCTGTTAGCCCAGGGCAGGCTGTGTAGAAAGGAAGCCAATTTCAGACCTGAAGACAGGCTGAGTGCCTGAAAGCCTGTCCTTTTCCAAGAATATCAAGCTAATAAAAACTATTACTTCTTCCCACAGTTCTTGCCTCCCTTGTGCTCTTAGACTGTCATGGTTCAGCAATGATCTTACAAGTATCTGGGAGCCACTGCTGGCAGGGGCAGCTGAGTTCCAGCAACATTGCTCCTGCCAGGCCATCCCTCTCATTTGCCAGCCAGAAATAAAAAGATGTGCTCCCTGTAAGAGTACTTTGAAGGGAGGGTGGCCATCATGTTCACCACAATTAGAGAGAAGACTTGTAAAAAGTATGCTATGGGATTATAAAAGAACAACCTTGCTACTTTTTATGTCTCTAGTTCAAAGGTTCCAAGCCTCTCTCTCTGCCGAAATAAGGCTGATCTAGACCACAAGATACACATTGTTGCAGATAAATTGCCAACTTCAGGCCAAAGTAGCAACAAAATGTAGTTTTTAAAGAGGCAGGTAGGGCTCAGAGAATGAATCAACCTTTCCCATTCATCCCTGACCTTTTACAGTACATGAAAACTCAGTCAATTAAAGAAAACCAAAACTAAAAAAGCCAAACCAAAAACCCCAAACCAATTCCAAACTTTTTTTTAAGCTAAACACTACAGCTGGATTTACTAAAATTATAGTCAAGACCACTGGAAAATTGCTAGGGTGATAAAACAGCTTGTATCATAACCACCACTTTCATTCTGCTATGTGGTTTGAGAACTCATCTGATTTACTCTCTAGCATTTTTCTTGTCTGAAAATACGTTGCTACACGATCCTTAGTGGTTAAAACTATGGCTGAGTCATTCTACTCTGCCACAGTCAACTTATCCTTCAGAAAGCCTGCTCCCACAGTATTTAATGAGTGATTGGACATGCTTTGGCTTCTGCAGAGCCATCCCATAGAAGGAGACTGTATATCGACAGCTTGCAACTGTACAGGAAGTTTTTTGGAAGTAAGGCACTAGCCAAGAAAATGAATATGAGGAAGGTGTCTAAACACAGTAAGAACAAATGCAGCAAAGCATATTTCAGCAGTTGTTAGCCTTTTTCCACATCTTGGCCAAAGTATTCTAGACAAAAGTTTGCTTCCTGCACATCTTATCTTCCCCACTTCTAGGCTCTTGTTGAGAGACTGACCTCTCTAAAGCAGATTATCCATTTAACTGATTAGTCAGATGGGAAGAAAAAAGGGATACAAGAGATCCAGGACTGGGAGAAATGAGAGATTAAGACAAGGTTGATGGAGAGTGCACAACAGGATGGAGAAAAGCAAGCCTGCCAAGTAAGCTCACTAGAACAAGATCACTTTCCATTGTCTTCTACTTCTGCTTGCCAATACTGCATGGGCATCCCATGCTGGTTTGCAAACCCAGTAGACGCTGTTATTCCCCTTGCTTCTGTCATCACATACTATAAATACACTAGCTTTGAACACTAAAGATGTCACGAGTATCCCCCTGTAGACTTGCTGGGTTTTCATTGCATATACCACCCATGAATTAATACCCTGATTCTTTCTCATGAATAGCAATTTCTCCCTCCCTGGCAATAAAACTTTACAAGTCACTGAACATGTTGAACTTTCATGTTCTGTCCCAAAATTCAGTATCCATCTCATTCACTGTTTGGCACCAATTGGTTTATCATGGGAAAAGATGCTAAATTGTTGGTGAGATTAGTCAGGCAAAAAGAAAGCCACATCAAAAACACTTAAAACAATCCTATGAAAAACTGTTCTTGGGCTCTCTTCCCTTGAGTAATAACAGATCTTACTGGAAGCATAAGTTCAGATATGTAATCTTAAATGATCAGAGAAGAAATTCAGCTGACTATGCTTTCAGACAGCTCAAAGACACCACATTAAATTTAACATACTTACCACAGCCCCCAAGGGTTGCAGAGCAAAAAGGTGTACTCCGTACTGTGCAAGACCTATCCTCAGCCTATTGCATTTTACTTGAGAGTCTCGTTTATCACTTCCTTCATATCCATGCTTAGTGAAAGACAGAGCTAGGTACAGCCTTTGTAAAAGAACAAGCCAGCTTTCTTTACTTGTTCTCACTGCACAGCCAGATTTTACAGTGAATACAGGTAGACTTTTCTTAAGTAAAGTTGCTGTTAGCATGTAGATGTAGGTGCTCTCCAGGATATTCCTGGCAGCTAACATGTGCATAGCCACAGCAAAGGGAAGAATCCCACAGCTCTGCTGGAGAAGCAGTGGAGCATCATTAACAGCCAGGGTTTTAAATGCAATTTAAATACAGCAGCTTTTTCTGGACCAAAATAGCTCAGAAGCAACTTAAATTTTTTAACACCATGACTGTTATTTGAGCTATACAAGAGAAAATATAACCATGCAGATCTAGCCCAGAATACTGGCAATGTCTTAGACATATCTGAACACACAAGCCCAAGCTTTATCAACATAACTATGGATCCTTTGACAGAATAACAAGCAAAAGATAAAGCAAAAATAATCTCTAAACTATTACCAACAATTTATCACAAGTATCTTCCTTTCCAAATGCAGGTAGAAATTGTGGTTATGTTGGACATTCTGTGGCTAACTTCAGCAAATGCTGCAGTTATAACGGTAGGTATCATATGCAATACTGGCGATTCTGAAAGACCGTTTCTGAATATATTTTACCACCATTATCCTGAAATGCATAGGTGATTGCAACAACATTCTATCTGAGATTTCTTAGGTCCATGGTGCAAGTGTTGACCAATAACTGAGTGTTAGGGAGAGCACTAGGTATGAGGGGATGCCCTCACTGCCAGACAAATGACCTTGCCAGGGCAGGGCCCTTCTGTCACCCTTAGGCTTTTCACAAAACTCTGAACTTTTTCAGACTACTCAAGATAAAATAAGAAAAAGCCAGCTTTAAAAATAAAATAGAAGAAGCATTTTCTAGTTTAGATGTTTTATGCTGTCAGAGATGAACCCACAATATGTAACAGCAGTACTAAATATAATCTTTAGACTGTAACAAGACACTACATTATCATGACAATAGTCAGCACAAAGTTAGACAAAATCCTAATACTATTTTCCCTGATTTTGAGTAAACAATGCAGCTGTGAAGTTCCCTTAATGCAGCATTTTTAGTTAGCATCATCTTAATCCTGATAAGTATTCTGTAAAACCATTCAAACCTAAAATTGTCAGTATCTTAGATATTAGAAATTTAAAAATATTTATGCTCATTTAGTTTAATAATAGGTCCCAACTTTCTTTTCCCTCCACTAACACTCAAAACTTTTTTTATTATTAACAGCACAAATCAGAATAGAAGCTTATAATAGAAAAAAGTTTGATAGAAGATAAAGATAGCAAAAGAAGGATTCACTTAGTCCCTAAGGAACTGAATAGTTTTATCTATAATAAACGTATTTTCTTTGTTGTGGTTCATGTTGATCTTCATTCCTGTAAGTCAGGTGGTACATAAACATGCAAAAGTCAGATTTGTAGATAAGCCTCAAAGCAATAGTCCACCTGCCATATTGTTAGTTTCTATCTCAAACAAAGGAAAAAGCCTACTAAGAAAAAATATAAAGAACTAAAGTGTTGATTATTTTCCTGATACGATGCCAGGATATTAGTATATAACTAACCTCTAGAGCTCAGGAATTCATCTGCACTCTGGGATCAATCAGTTCTAATACAACAAAAAACAAACTGCAGAAGGCATCAAAAGTAGATCTCAGTTGCTTTAGAGTTTGCTTTGACTATATTGCTATAATGTATCCACTGTCTTTACACAGCTTCTATCAAATTTGACTGAGATCAAATCTATCCTGAAATTTATGTAAAATGATTAATCTAAAAGCTGAAGCCAACAGGTACGATTCTGCTGTTTCCCAGAAAGATACTGGTTTTGTAGTTCCTTTCGTAGAGTGCATTTACCAAAAATGCCAAGAGAAAGGGCAAATGAAGGCATTTGCCATCTTTACATGAACACATCACAATCATATATGTACCAATTTATACCTGAATCTTGGATCAGTTATGAGCCCTTCAGTCTGAAAAATGTTATTCTGCTGGTGATGGATAGTTGTACTCCAGCCATCCATAACCTGAAAAGCAAAGTGCAGCATGGAAACAGCCACACAGGTGTTAGCCTGCCTGGAGAAGCTTCCAGGTCAGAGAACCTTTTCCTGCCCTACTAAGGAATTTTTTGACCATTTTTGGATGGTTGGGGTCAAGGTATTGCTGATGTTTCAACAACTAAGTAAAATTCTGTTTGTCAGGCTACCTATTGCTGAAGATTACAAAACTAAAATCAGAAAGTGTTCCCAATATTTTGTTAGCCACAACAAAACTTATTTAACAAGGCTTAAAAAAAATAAATTGGCTTGCCACCTCTCATTTTCATCACTCCCATTTTATTCAACTCAGCTGGTGTTTTTATATTCTTGGTTACATCCCATTTTAATGGGCTTTAGACTTACAGTGGTCTGGAAGAAAGACTTTGAGGAACCAAACTCTCCTGTGACTCATCAAGTACCTTGCATGATCTTGCTTGAGCAAAACCAAAATAGAATTTAAAATTTAGTTTCACACGCTACAAACATACAAGCACAGTCCCAATGGCAGCGTGACTTGCATTTCCCTTTATTGGTCAGAACTGAACTTCAGTAGTAAACAACAGCAGGGTGCCAAATTTCCACATATGAACACTAAAGATATAGCCTTGTTATTAGTATGGGATAGAGAAATGCAGGCCTAAGGCAAATTAGGGTAAGCCTTTTTCTCTTAGGTCCAGATCCAGAACTCTCGATCAGCATTTAACTCACATTTGTTTCAATCTCCCTCAGAGAATTAGGCAACAAAGTATGAGGTCTGCCTTTTAATAACCTTGTGAACCTGGGGTTTAATTTACAAAGCACTTAATGGAGGTTAAGGGTAATTTATTTACAAATATTGTCCTGTGCTTCCATTCCAGAAACGGAGGCTGGCATTAAGTTAACTACTGGAAATTGCTTTGACAAAATATGGTCTCATGATCTAGGGCTGAACTAGCAACAGTTAGTGCTTGCAAAAAGAGCTTTTGAGCACATTTTAACTAGCAGATGACTTCATGCATAGCTGAGGTTTGATTTTAATATTGAAGCTTCTGGAAATGATTTAAAAAACATTTTTTTTTTCACTTTTTTTAAATCAAAAAGTATACTGCAAGGTTGACTGATAAGTTCAATAACATACACAAGGCTAGAATAAGTGGCAATTGGACAGAAAACAATAAATCCAATCAATTGCTAATAATGGCTCCTTTACTCTAAATCACCCAAATTCACATTGGCCTCTGACAAGCAAGTTGGAAGAGCCATGATCTCCTGAAAATATGCACGATTAAATCTTTGCAGTGAAGTTTATTCCCTCAGGTCATTCCCTTCTTAGAGCTTCTGCTCCCTGAGATGACAGGCTCCTTAGTCAGACCTAACTTAAGTTTTTCAATACTCACCCTAACACTGGAAATTCTGCTTGTTACTCCCAAAGGCAGGAAGGCATTTCCACCTGCTAGCTGATCCCACGCATGCCTAAGGCACATAGCAGGTGTGCACATAGCCAGCATGCTTCCTACTTCCTCATTGCTTAAAAAAGAAAATCAAAGCAACAGCAATCACCAAAACAAAGTAAGTGCAACAGTGACAGCAAATACACCAAAAATTGATGTAATCCATGCTTATTTACAAATGGTCTCTCAACAGATAACAGCCTTCACCCATGAAACCTGGAATGATCTGGAATGACAGAACCACAAAAACAAGCAAAGAATGTGCTCTACTTAACTTTCCCAGAAAGCATGGAGGGGGAAAAAATGGTGCAGTAACACCTTTCCAGTCAAAACAGGAGCTGCAGAGGCAGCAGGACCTTGACAGGACCACATGCATGAGGAAGAACTTGATTTCCTGGCAGCAAACGTGATATAGGACTCATGTTGTCACAGCCTGATCTCATGGTAGACAATTTGCTAATTGTCAATAGATTCTGCTCCCTCCAAGCGTTTTGCTGCCAGCACTCAAGGCCAGCTCTGACCCATCTCAGACTGGGATGAAAAGAGCTGCAAGAAAGCCAAGAAGCTTCACTGCAGGCCTTTCGCCCTTTGCTCAGCAACTGCTTTTAAGCTCAATCCCTCTGTTTGGTCTGTGTCCAAGCTACACTGCATCTGCGCCTGGCCATGCACCTCTATGATCTCAACCTCAGCTTGCGGATTGGACTTACTGACCCAGGTAGCAGTGAAAGAAGGTGCTAAAATGCTTTGAACCATTTTGCTTTTTGAACAAATATTGTTCAGCCAGTACCAGTAGGCACAACTACAAGTCATACTGCAGTGCATTGGAGCAGTTTAGATTCACACTTGTTTCGTTTTCCTCAAAGTCTCAGTGCCCACATTTACTGTAAATTTCACTGTATTTAATTCTTTAAACACTGTATTCCTCTTTAACAAAGAATGAAGCTCAAGAAATCTATCCACTTGAAGACATACAAAACTGATTACTAGTTTATAAATCATTATACGGCTACACATTTTTCTTAAAATGCTTCTTCATTGAGCAATAATATTTATCTTGTAACTTCAAGTGGTTTTTGGTACTGATACATAACAATTGGCATGAAAACACTGTTTTAATGACTGATCCTTGTGGTTTCTGTAAACTCAGTGACCTTAAGGAAAGATAATAGATTAATTTTTGGATTGACTTTTTTTTTGAAGCTGTTAAATTTGTCTTTTTTCTTGAGTATACACATTTCAGCTCATCCAGCTTACCTTAGTTTATGTCCATACATGTTCTGGCATTTGCTCTGTTGCATAAAAAACAGAAAATATATTTGTATTAAATTCCACAGTGGAAACATTTATTTTGACTGATTCTTGAACTAGGTCAGAGTAATGTAATACTGTATTGCTTGTTTGTATATTAGAAGCTAAAAATCCATTATAAGAAACTGGAAGTTATTATGCAATGGTGAATGAAAGTTTCTCACCTTTTTCCTTAATAATCATCAGCTTTAAAAAAGCAGAAAATTTTATAATCCATGCCTTAGTTTGCAATTTTTGTGTGAAATTTAACATCTTAAGATTCAGTTCCTGGTCATTCAGAGGAAAATATCCATTAGATCCAACACTGTATGAAAATTTTAAGCCACAGTAGTGTAGGTAAAATTAAATCATTTGGTGACTGAACTCATTTAGAACTGATTCATCCATTATTCCTTTTAATTGGAGACAAAAGTACTCCACACTACAGCAATCAAACACACCCTTGAAATCTCTGCTGTCAGGAATTCAACTACCGTCCTTCCTTTTATCCCTTAGGATGTGGGAAAGAGGGGAGGTGAAATAATGAGTCTGAAATTAAGGTAAAAGAAAAAATACCCATACAGGAAACAAGGCAAAAAAGGGAACACCTCTAGTCATGAATACATCTCATTGCAAGGACATAAGCCTCCTTAACTGAGAGAAGAACATGAACGGAGGTTAATGCTGAGGAGGAAATATTGACCCTAGATAGCAGCATGAGGAGCAGAGAGAGGGCTGAGCAAAATACTGTTGTCTACCACTACCCAACACTACCTCTGGAGCTGGGTGCAGAAAAGAATCAGAGCTAAAGCCCTTCACCCAAAGTGACCAGCTGTGCAGGGAGCTGTGGGAGCTGAGTAGGACATGAATCTTGGTTTGAATGGGTCAAAGTGTTTGTGTTTTTTCTACCTGCAAGGTAAAGGTAAAATGAAAACATGACATGGTTCACGAATGTTTGGACTTGAGCTTTTCCAGTGAAAAGTAGCTTTTGGGGATCAGAAATTTAGTTGGTTCCTACCTGTAATTTGAGGCAAAGTCCTGGAACTGACTAGTTTCATATCAAAAGTTTTAAAAGGTTAAATAAGAAAAGATATAGAAAGCCAGTGACATCACAATTTTGGGGTATTGGTTTTGCAATTTACTTCATATTTGACATTGAGTGCTGCTATGGCTTTATAGCTGAGGTCAGGGTGACTCTTGAGGAAGTGGCACCATCTCTGGGTGCTTCCCTTCAAGGAAAAGAAATGGTTACAAGTTATTTGTAGTTTCAGCAAAAGAAGTAATTCAAGCCTTGTATCACAGGCTTGAATATCTTTGAAATAGAATTGAGCTCCAAATATTTCACCTGCTTATTTGCAGTAGTATCTAGATAGAGAGGTCAGTGCAAGATTAGCATCTCATCAGTACTGCCCACTGACCCAAGGCATACAATTAACTTCCCAACATGCTGGTTAATTCAATGAATACTAGAACAGTAAATTACAAGGATATAATAAAAACTCATTGTCTTGCCGACTATAAAACTGGATGTAGTGGTATTGTACCATCTGTTTTCTCCTTCCTGAAATATTGCCTTCAACGGATATTTTCAGAAGAGACATTGATTGCTCAGACTTAATTCAAGGTGAAGTTTTCCAGCTTCTGTAAGAATATTTGGAAATCTTTCACAATAAATATATAAGCATGACTTACAGAATTCTGCTTCAGGCAAATTTTACTGTTTTTGGAGAAAATTGATACAAAATACACTAATGTAACTGCTTGACAGGAACCTTCAGCCCAACTACCACTCCACAAATAAAATTAAAAACCCAAGAAGGTTATTTTGTTGTAAGCCTCTACACAGCACATAAATGAGTTAACTTTTGAGATCATTACTGACAGCTAATTCTTGCCTCTACAAGGAAGCTCACCAGCTTCAGCATTGCTTATGTGTATGTAGTGCTCTCCAGAGTGAACATCTCAGCAGTTTTGTCCGGTCTTAGGAATAAAAGACAGAGAAGCACAATATCTTGTCACATCTTAATCTCCATGAAATCAGAGAGATCTGTGTTCCTATCATGATTTCTGTTTTGAAGCATCAGCCCAAGTGTTGCTAATGAGAGACTGAGAAGAGTTTTACTAGCACATACTTCCCATTACTCAAGCACGGCCTGTCCAGTAACCAGGCGCGGACAAAGCGATAACCAATAAGACAGCAGAACTATTGTTGCTACACGTTCGCATGTAAAACATCTCAGAAGGAATGACAAATCATACATTTTGGCAGGTTTAAATAAAAGCTTTCCAGGTGCTGAAAGAAGTAGAATGTCATCTTGTTATATCTTTATGACTATTGGAATTGGACAAAATATTCTTGTAAATATTGTATTGTGGTTTGAAAGCAAGTATAAAGGAAGCAGAAGAGTTTTGATTTCAAACAATACAGAGAATTCAGGAAAGCCAAAGCTTGAATGCCTTGCTGCCAATATTTGAAATTACTCAACTGTAAGTAATTTCCAATTTAGCAGATGGAACTCTAATGGCAAAACCCAATATGATTAATCTTTGATTTAAATACTATTTAACGACAAAATGTTCAAAAAGCTGAAGCCAAATATTGTAACCATAGCTAATCTCAAAACATATGAGAACATTGCAACACCATTTAAACCAAAACATGGAAGCTGAATGTTAAACAAGATGTAGGAGAAAAAAGTCATAATTGTCATTCTAAACAAATTTTTTAAATGTACACAAAAAGTAATTTTACTCAAGGAGTCTAGTTAGAAAAGGTAAACAAATAGGTTCTCATATAATAGAATCCACGGAGTTCCACAGGGTACCTGAAGTGTCAAATTGCATGACTGAGGAGCAAGAATCAAAAGCTATATCATGGTTCTGAAATACACTCACCTTGAACAGGAGTTGAAAAGAATTAGTATTTCTTTGAAGCCCCCAGTCATTTTAGTGCATCATGAGCTACAGAATGTTATAAATCTCACTAGAAGTATCTACAAACAAAAAAGGATTGCTAACAGCACTAAAATATTTTTTCCTCACTCTGCCTGGTTGGAAGTAAGTGTGGTTACTTTTTTCTGATGGAAATTTTTACTATTATAGGAAATTCTGCTGAAAGAAATACTGCTCAGGAAACTGAGACAATCACCAAAAATTTTCATTTAAAATTGAAGAGGCTTGCAGGCAGACTTAAAGCAAATGTGTACCTGTCAAGCAGGAGTGCAGGCAGGCAAATTCAGGAAGAATTGTCATGTATGCATTTATCAACCAAAGCCTGATCTACTCTCATTTGCAGCCCAAGAACTAGTTTGTCAATTGGAAAGTATTGTGTAAATATCAATTCAGGGAAATCATAAACATCATTAATTCCAGAATAGGGAACAAGTCAACAAGAAGCAAAAAGCACTGAGGCTCTTACACCACAATAAATTCTGTTGAAGAGAACAAATACACATTTCATAGGACTGTACTGATATTATTGCCTTGTCATCCAGAGAGATTAAGACAGTGCATACTTGTTTTAATCATCCTTGGCATAAACATTCAGGCTGCACCATTTCATTTTTTACTTTGCCAGAAGGAATACTGGTGTCACTGTAGTTCTCTTCTGACATATCTTGGAAGGTATCTTTCAGGATCAAAGTTAAAAATACTGTTATCAGGAGGAAATGGAATTGAATACAACAGATTCCTTGGCCCCCCTCTAAGAAGAGAATTTTTATGGGGAAAAAAAGTAGGTGATATATAAAGAGAAAGGTGGTAGAAAAAAAGGAAGATAAACCAGAGGAAAATAAGCAGAAAAAATCTGGACTGGCTGACGAAAAGGAATTTCACTAGGCAGCTCAAAAATTAACACAATACTATTTGTGAAGCTCCATTGGAGATTACAGGCCTCATAGGCAGCCTCCTTCATCCTGAAACATCTTTGATCCTCTGGACAGAGCCACTGAGAAGGCAGCATTTCACCCGCACTAGGCACAACACTCACTGCATAGCACTCCTTGCACATTATTTACACTGGACAAATATCCAGTGAATGTCTCAAGCAGAATTGTCTGGAAGGTGCCATCCACTCCTTCAAAAGGTAATAAACTTTTAAAAGTTTTACCCCCTGCTCTGGAAGGAGGTAAGTTCCCTTGGAAATGTGTTTTTTGTTTGTTTGTTTTTGTTTTGTTTAGTTTGCTCTACAGAAAGGGGATTCTAGAAAGAATTATTTTGGGGGAACCATAATGAATTTTGTCTTCATGATCTCTGTTCAAAAAAGGTCTCAGTAATTTCACAGGAACAGGCTAGGCTGATAGAGAAGCAGAGCACACAGGTGTATTTTGCCTCCCTTGACTGGCTGCTGAAGGGGCACTGAGGCTACAGGGTACTCAGCATCTTCATCTCCCAGGAAGATATTCAGAGGGAAAAAACTTCTCAATTTCACTCTTTTCAGGCAAAGTTTTCCTGACAGGAAAGTCTTTCCCATAGAAAATATTTGATTTCACCAAAAAGAGCATTAAGAGACCCATGGGATTTTATCATCCAATAAAACTCATTTCACTAATTTTTTTTGTTATTAGTTCTTGAGAAATCACTACATTGCCTATTTAGGTCTTCCTATTTTAATTTATATATATAAATGAACAGTTTTCAAAGGAATAAGTTAAAAATAAGCTTCCTTTCTGACTGTTGGAGTTACTTCTCTTTCCCATCTCTGCTGCTCTTTCCAATACCCCAGTATTCCAACATGCTTGTCTGGAGCCGTTGAGGTCTTTGAGAAGTCCTCAACTTCATATGGTGAAATGCTGTCAGTGTCTTAAAATACAGATATACCTAGACTGTCCATTGTGTTTCCTGAAAAAGATTCAAGTGATCAGCTGGGAGATTGTTACCAAGCATAACCAGCCAGTAAAATTTCAAGTCTCAGACACGAGAAGAAGCTGGGAAGGTCAAAATAACTAAAGATTAGATGGGACCTCCACTCTTCAGAGGTTCACTCAGTACAGTGAGCAACATAACCACATAACCCCCTTGGTGTCCCCTCCACATCACATAGTGAGTCAAGCTCAAGGTCCTTTTAACTTCAATAGCTGTATTCTTGCTCCATGTTACCAAATTAATCCTTTAATCTCCATGTGCCCAACTGAATTCTTTGTTCTCAAAGAACATCTTCCAAAACCCTGCTGGAACCTCAGGGGCTGCCCATACTCTTTCTTGAGACTCCCAAGTACTTACTGTGGTAATTCATTCAGGAACTATACAGTCATAACCATTAATGCTTAAAACAAACTTGGCATCAGGTTCAGGTTAGGACATTATTTCTTAAGTCCTATTTCAGTGGTTTTTAAGAACTATTGAAAGTATTCTGTAAAATTCATGACAAAGAAATCAGTGCCACTCCTCTAGCCAAACGTGCTCAAAGAATCAGTCAAATATTTATTAATTGCAAGTGCTGTATTGTGGATAATCTCTGAGGAACATGGAAATGCAAAATGTCTTATTTCCCTTATTCTGCAGTGTAGCCAGTACTATATAATAGACAGCACTTTACCCTTTACATCATTTAAAAGTTCCTGTTCTGACTTTACCCAGTAGTCAAAATAGAATAAATACCACCAATTATGTGAATTAAATTTGGCTGAGTAATAAAAAAATCAAAACCCATAACAACTCCATTATGCACCTAGTTTGCTGTGTTTTGCTAGGAAACTATGTTTTGTCTTTGTCAAACACCTCTGGAAAGACTACCCTAAACTAGGAAGCCTTGCAAAAATGCAAATGAATTTATTAATTCCTTCCTACTCTCCACAGAGGCACAAAATCTTCTTTCAAACTCTCCCATTCTCAGCTGAACTTGCAGCCTCTTAAGAATCAGAATAAATTCTTTCCGTCATTAGCTTACTCTGACCTTAGGAAGAGTAGCTCTAGAAAACCAGAAAGCAGTGTGCCCACTGGCCTTGGGTATATAATCATATAGATCTGATTCCTTCTCACTCTTAAGTCAGGAGCATCTAAGAATAGATATCTAAATTCTTAGGAATAAGCTTTCAAGGACAAAGATACTTCAATTCAAAGCTTCTTTACTGTTCACTCACATGCTTCAAAAGGCTGGGAGCCTGAATTCCTCCTGCAGGTGCGATACCTCAGCCTAAGCTATTTACATCTCTGGCATATCCTGAACCTGGATGGAGCCTGCTCCGAGCTCCCATTTGGTATGCCAGTTCTCATCACTGGGCAATCAGGAGTACGGGATGTTGGACTTTGCCTCATCAGGACCAAGCAGCTGGAGTGACATTGACCAAGGCTTCCGTGAACACCACAGTTGTTATCCCACCCAGCAAGGAGATGAGGAAGTAGCAAGTGGAGTTGCGGACATCTTTCTTGAGAGGTGATGGGAGTGGAAAAACACTAATGGAAATCAAGTCTCAAAGGAAAAAAAGATAAAAGCTAGGAACAGAAGGGAGGGTTTCCTCCTCTGGTGGTACTAATTCATAAGAACAGTTCTTTAAGAACAGTTTTTACATCTTTCATCCCTTACAAGACAGGTGCAGTAGGAACATCCTCTCTGCTGCAGCAGAAACGCCTTGCTTGAAAATCTCACTTGTGGATGTCTGAAGCTAAGACATGGTATCGCCTGGTTAATAAGCTACTTCATGGATTTGTGATCCTTTGTCAGCAATGTACACAATTCCTTGCACATAATTTTTGCCATTCCTGTAGGAATCAATCAGAACTACTAAAATCTCTTCTTCGATCTCTGTTCTTGGAAAGGAAGATGAACAAAGAAGTGCAATCCTGCCGTGTAAGTATTCCAGCATAGATATCTGATGAGTGAAAATTCTGATGAGGTACTGACAGCTTGAAACTCTTAGACCTATAATCATCCTCAAGGTACTTAATAGGCTTAACTCATAATGCCTTAAAATCTTGGCTTCATACAAGCCATTAGTTGAGTCAGATCTCTGTATGGATGAGTACCTGGGAAATTTGAACAACTCTTGCATGACATTTTTGAAAGCTGAAACATGCCTTACAGAAGAAATTTCATTCCCTAATGTAAGGGTCTTACATGACTCCCTAATGTAAGAGTCATTGCAGACCCGTATCAGGTACTGCAGACAATACCAATTCAGCCTACTGAAGTTAAACCGAACGGCTCATACATACAGTCAGGAATGATCCAAAATAGTTACACAATAAGCGGGGGTGACCGTAAGTGTAGAAACTGAAATATGATGCCAAGTGGCTGTTGCTGGCTCTGGGACAATTCATGGCCTACCTAACCTGCCAAGAACAAGAGGCCTACAAACTCCTTTTTGGAGCAGGTTTCTGCATAGCTCAGAGCTGCACGTCTTTGTAATGCCACTGTAGATGACGTTTGCTAATGCTTAGGGAGGGAGATGCACCTCTATTCTTGCCCATATAGCACTTGGGGTAAACATATAGCATTCAACTTTGTATTCAAATACAAGAGTTTTCCAGACTTAAGAGCTAACTGAAAATGAGTAAAATGTAAATAAAAGCAGGTGAGTGTTTTGTTTCATTGTAGACTTAACCACCCTTCAAACATCAACTGCACTTCTGGTATTTCAATATTTTTTCTTGTCTTGAAATTTCTTTATGGTATTCATTTCTGGAGGTATTGTGCATATCTTTCATTTGAATTGTCGTTTCAAGGTACTTGTTAACCTACTATTAGCGAAACATGAAGCTGAAGGGGAGCATCCACTGGGCCCAGAATAACCTTGTAATTTTCTCCCTATTCTCAGCTTTCTAAGCTCTAAGGCTCCAGATTGTTTGGTTCCCATTTGGATTTTTAGCCCATCATGAACATGACACAGTTGCTAAGATACATATCAGTCTGCACCATGTTGATACAATATTATTTAAACACTTTAAAGGGCAGCCTAACAGTTCTCTATAAACACACATCTCTGCTGTAAACTGTTCTCAGCAGAAACAAGCAGCCTGACACCAAAATTAAATCCAGGGTATTTCAAAGACTACTGTATAAGGCTTCACAAGCATCCACCCACCACCACCAAAGCACCTCACAGACAGCACGGTTGTGTTGCCACCCCTGATCTAGACTCAGCACACACACACACATCCCCTGGCATGATGCCTGCAGCTTCGTATTGAGTGAGATTCCTCTCCTGTTACCACTGTCACAAATACTCAGGAATTTGATGTGAGCAGCCTAAGGACAACAGTTACTTCAGTAACCTGCCCAAAGTCAATCCAACCAGTGCATCTGGGTCAGAGCGAGGATTCCTGTCCACAGCCCTGATGTGCTGCCATTGTTGGACACCACTGTATCATTATTAGTGCAGCAGCCAGGAGCCCTACTCATGACCAGAGACCTTGCTGCACCACATGCTGTTGAAATAAAAATTAAAAGTTTACCCCTTTATAAAGCAAGGCAAGAGATTCACACAGTCAGTAGGAAAAATACTAGGAGATACTACTGGCCAGGACTGGTGTGCCTTTTTACGTGATTAGCATTTGTCTTCCTGGGTACTTCGTTAGTTTGGACAACAATTGTATGGTAAAAAGATTAAGGACTTCCATTGAGGTGCAAAGAAACGGTTTCACACTGAAGACTCCATGAAAACTCTTTCTCAGTGGTCTTTGCTGCTCAGCCTTACTCTGTGCACTGGTGAGCCATACTTCAGTTGATGATGTGACCACTACTTCTAGTGCAGTTTCTGGCTGCATCTGGCAGTGCCCTGCGAGCATTCAAACTTCAGCAGCTAGCTTACCACAGGAGAACCTTACAACAACATTTTGATTTTAGTAGCTGTTACAAAAACCGGCAACTCCCATGACCATTTCCAACTTTCTGAAGCCAGTGAGGAACATTCTAAGGGCAAAACATCCAGACTTTACAAGTACATAGTTGGGGCCCAAGATCCAAGGATAAGAACGTCTCATGTGAGGTGCCAATAGCATTGCCCTGGTACAGTCATCTCCTGCACCAAACTGAACACCCACAATAATAGAACAAGTTTTCAAAAAAATCATCCCAAAACAGTATACTGTTTTCAGTGCAAAAAATACATGTTTACAACATACCTTGATGAGTCCCAGACATTGTAAGCTTCAGAGCTGTTTCACAAGGGCCAGGTATCAATGTAGGCAACACAGGTGCTCTGACTACCTGAAAATCCTTTCCTACTTAACAAATTCTTGCTTTTTTTTTTAAATACACCAATTGGGCCAAGTTCCTTTGCATCAGCCTTAAATTAAAATAGTATCTTTGTCTGTTTTCCAAGTGTTATTTAACTGTGTTATTTAAGATACTGGTAAATATTTATTGTTTCCCTTTTCTTACTTCTTCCACTAAAGCACATCCAGTCTATTTGTAAATATTTCCTATTTTTGGATCAAGCTGCCAATTTTTCAGTGCTTTATCTTCTCTGTTGTGTACTTGCTCAAAATGCTGTGTTAACTCTGCTTCTACCTGGTTTCATCTTTGCTTAGATATTTCTGTTCATCCCACGAAGCATCAAGTTTCCAGTGATGAGATGATGGCTGGGGGCAGCCAGGAGCCTTGATCACCAGACAAGTCCATAGGACAAGGCAGGTCTCAAGCCAGGCAGGGTACCAGCCATAGCAGCTGGGGATCCAGGCAGGCAGGACAGGACTGTAGCACAGCTGAACACCAGCTCTGCTTCCACATTGCTTAGGGAGGTAGCTAAGCCCCTGGGCTGAGCTTAAATGGAGCTCCTGGGCCCACGGGCAGGTGAGGTGGGTGCTGGAGGCCCCAGGTGATGCTGGTCAGGGTCGTTAAGGAAAACTAGTGTCCATACTGCCCTGATACCACACAGATGCACACAAACACAGCCTTGGGTGTTGCAATAGGACAGGAATGTCAGCAAAGGGCCGTTGCCAGCTGGGGTGCAATGTCAAATACTTAGGAGAGGACAGCAAGGTGGCCTACAGGTGTATGGCATTTAGTTAATGTGCTCACCTGGGTGATTCTTTATGCACTTGAGCAAATCCTGTACAGAATGTAACCAACAAAATACTCATTATCTGTAACATATAATGAAAGACTTTTTTTTTTTTTTTTTTTTAAAGCAAAAGTTATCATCCTTCCTAACACAGGGAAATAATAATGTATTGGTTTCTTTTGGGTGCACTGCCTCATCTGCCCAGAAGTTCTCAGTTACTATTTGGGCAAAGACCTTGATCAAACTCTTCTCATAAGCGTCATAAGCATGACCTCTGGATTAGTCACTTGTCTATATTAGCCATCTGCCTTCCAGAGACCATCAGGACAGACTCAGAAAAACATTACATGTTGAAAGATGGAAATAATAAAGTGTAAGCAGCTAACTGAATCAACTCTGACAAAGATGACCTATCTTTCTCTTGTGTAAAAAGACAGAACAGGCCATGACATTTAGTATTTATTTCTGCATTGGTTTTTAGACTCCCATCATTTTTTGTGCTTGCAGAGACAACTGCTTTTCATGATTCTGAAGGCTTGCTTTAGGGTTTTCTTAATATTCGTGTTCTCTACTGACACTATGCCCACAGTCAGTTCTTCTGAAAGACCACACCATGGTTAACCTAGTGTTAATGTGTCAGCATGTCCAGCTCTGCCAGTCCAACTTCCGGTCAGATTTTGTTTGCTTTGCAGAGCATATGATCATTTTAAAACTTGTTTCCAAGAGGAACAAGGTTTTTACTCTTTCCTACTCCCAGATCCTAAACTTCATGAACAGCTCTGAAAAGCTCTTTTTGACTTGTTCAAATTTTTATATTAATATATAAAACCTACTTAATGGTGAAAATGCATTTCAAAATGTAAAAACATCCCACTTCAGAAATAAAATCATAGGATATCCCAACGTTCAAGAATTGGTTCATATNTATATTAATTATTAGTACTAATATGATGGGGTTTTTTGGTATCAATACAAAAAGATAACTAGACAAGTTTTCTGGCAAGAATTTTCTAGCCAACTATACTTCCTATTCTATCCATTTATCTTCCTGGTATGTCCTAATATTTATAATATCTATAGAAGTTTTTCTTGGCCACATGGTATTTCACTCCATCGTCAAAATGGCCCTCCTTCCCCAATGAAAATGGAAAGCAAGCCAATTAATATTTTCCTTAAAGCCAAGGCTGAATGATACAGTAATATCAGACCACTAATGGCATGAATGATGCACCTGACAATTTTCCATTCCTCTGCTAGTCCTGCCAGCCTGGAGCAGATGTGAGCCTCCTTTCCAGCACAGCCACCAGCCATTACTCCAGAAGCCTGTCAGTCACCTCTGAGCACATGGCGAGTGCTCTGGGCCTTCAGCAGAGCATGAGTGCTATCAGTGCCCAAACTACTGTACACACTTAGCTGCCTGCTTCTCCAAAGCTGCTGTGAGCACCTCTCTCTTGTAAACTGACTGTATTTTCAAAAAAATCACTTGCTTCAGGAAGTATGGTAGGAAAAATATTCTGCCATCACTTAGTTCTGTTTTCTTTTCCCCAAAGATGTCTCTCTGATTTGAAAATCACTGTGTAAGCTAGGAGGGCAGGAAGACATGGAATACTTTATTTTTTATGAAGTACTAAATGACGGAAGACATTATCATTTTTTGATGCTCACAAAGCATTTTTTTTATTATAGTAGGCTGTGGCAGTTGCCAAGACTCTCATGTCAGAGATAGATGACCATGGAAAAGCCATTGGAGATGAAGGAGAGCATGGAGGAGGCACGTGGTCACAACAGAGATAACACCTGCTAGTATGAGAGCCTTTTTTGCAGGAGAAGGGACAACAGAAATTATTCTCTAGTCCTGCTCTGATCTCATGAAAAAAAACTGTGGAAACTCAGTAAATGAGAACCTTATGGAGACACAAGATGTTCCAATCAACACATTCTAGGATCTGTGTCACACTATTTCATATTTGTGGGTAAATATTTTCACTATTTTTTAAAGAAAATAAACCAAAACACTGTTTTAAGATCCTGGTGCTTGGATGATTATTGCACTCAGCATACATTCTTCACCCTGAATTTATCATTAGTAAGTGTCCCCAGATGTCCATAGGCCACAATGATGCTCTCTAGTTAGGAGTTATGAGGAGGGCTATAATGTGAGAAAAATCAATAGCGTTATTTTAAAAAGTTCAGCCATGAAAGAACAATCAACACTTGAAAAGACCAGAAAAAATCAATTTCAATGAACAGTTAATGTTAGGTAACAAGGCAGCAAAGTGATAAATATTAAACTGATGGGAAAGAATATTTAAAAAATTAATTAGATACACTAGAGCTTAATGCCCCTCAGAAGAGTTTTTAAAAGAAGGCTCTATCTTAAAGTTTCACAATCTTTTGCAGAGTTATATCAATTCAATAGCACATGACAATTGTGACACTGAAAACTATTTATTTAAACAATTATAATTTGTTGAACTATAGTATATACTGCTGGCTGGATTCTGCAAGAGCATGTGATAACATTTCTTTCCCCCTGTGAAGGTAATGTTGTACTCTCTAGAGTAAAGTTACATGCCTAAGTGCCTAAATCTATGGTAATGTAAATTATGTTGTTAAATTAGGATTTCGAGCTGGAGCTGTCATAACATAAACAGTATGAGATTTCCTTAATGTGAAAGACTTGAATATCAAAAAGGCAGATGACCCTATTTTCTTATCCATGTTCAGACGCACTTGGAATCTGGTATCCATTTTCTTGTAATACATACATACCAGTGGTATGTCCCCTCTTTGTCATGGCAAACTAATGTATTCCTTATTTCAAAGGTTTACAGGAGAATTTCAAGAGAACAGAAACATATCACAAGACTTAAATGAAAACAAATAAAGAAACAAAAACAAAGGAAACCAACTAATAGCAGAAATCTGTATAGAATCATAGAATCATAGAATATTCCAAGATGGAAGGGACCCACAAGGATCATCGAGTCCAACTCCTGGCTTCACACAGGTCTACCCAAAAACTCAGACCATATGTCTGAGAGCACAGTCCAAACGCTTCTTAAACTCCGACAGGCTCGGTGCCATGACTACGTCCCTGGGGAGCCTGTTCCAGTGTGCGACCACCCTCTCGGTGAAGAACCTTTTCCTGATGTCCAACCTGAACCTCCCCTGTTGCACCTTGACTCCATTCCCTCAGGTCCTATCGTTGGTCACCAGGGAGAAGGGATTGATGCCTGCCCCTCTGCTCCCCCTCGTGAGGAAGCTGTAGACCTCAATGAGGTCTCCCCTCAGCCTCCTCTTTTCCAGGCTGAACAAACCAAGTGACCTCAGCCGCTCCTCGTATGTCTTCCCCTTTAGGCCCTTCACCATCTTTGTAGCCCTTCTCTGGACGCTCTCCAACGTAAACCATCTGCAAGTTGCAGATAGTAGAAAACGGGACTATATTTAAAAATGGGGGGGAGGAGGCAAGGGCATACTCAAGGCTGAGATCTCCAAAGTTTTCAAATGTTCTCTGAAGTACAGTGAGACAGGTTGACACTGGACTCTCATTAAGGCTTTGATTTACCCTTGACAGTATCAGACAGCCAATAACAGTCTACCCAAAGATAAATCAAAAGGGTATAAAATAATCTCTGTCTAGAATAAATCTACGAGTGAATTCCTCTAAGCTAGCACAGCAGTAAATATAGCATTAATTATTCTTCTCTGTTGTATTATCAAGTGCTCTTCAGTGGAGATATAGTTTGAAGGACAGAGGACACTTTGTCATAGGCAAAAATCCCAAGTCAGCATTTTGCCTGATTTCCTATTAGTTTGTCATCGAAACAGTATGAAACTTTCCTAAGACACGCCTTGAACTACCAGAGTATGCAACTGCTATATTTCACCGTACCAAGACATCAGACAACCCTTCTCTCCCTCAAACCCACTAATCTCACTTCACAGAGCATTCATTTATCTTGTGGATATACAGAGAAAGAAAAACCTGAGCAAAAAGCACTGCATATTAATTCTGTCTCAGAGAGAGAAGGACAGAAAGGTGATTTATATGTGGTAGAAGTCTGTTAACAAAAACAGTTGTGTCTCTGTGGAAATGAAATAGGCAATAAGAAAACTTTCTTACAGAGGCACAGAAAGCCTGAGCTGAAATTTACTTTTCTATGTTCCTGAAGGTGAGATTACACTTAGATAATGCTCACTTGGATTAAAATTTGTCAAAATGTGAAATTTCTTTTTGGTAGCAAGTCTCATAATATCAGGTGTGCTTGAACGCCCAAAGCAGATGGAAAGTAGAGGAATCTGAAACTTTTTGCAAAAAAAAAGAAAAAAATTATTACTTAGTTCATTTCAAAAAATGTTATTATGAAGGATCCTCAGCATTTATCAGACAGACGTTCAGAGTATTAATTCAGACAGCATACTAGAGATTTGTACATGTCTCTGTATCTACAAAAATAGCCGTAAGTGATGAAACAGAGGCAAGCTTCCGAGGATAGATGAAATACCAGCAAGAGTACAAGGAAAACACATAGTAACTAGTCAAATTCACAGTTCCTATCAGTCCATAGCACTAAATCCCTGACACAACTGTTGGTAAGATCCTTCCAGCATTGACTGTGGTAACTACGTGCAGTACCTGCTTCTGAAGTGCTTACTGTGATACCCTGGTTGCACATGAAGGCACACGCTCACAGGAGTGCGTACAGTGCCAGAGCAACCTCTGACCTGGTGTCCCCTTGAGATGTCTGGGTGGGTTTTCCCTCAGAGATACACCAGCTTTCAGTTTTCTGTTCCTCAAAGTTATGCTGCAAGCCCAGAAGAGTGCTGCAAGATGATCTAAACAGGATATTCAGGGTCTAAGGGAAGTCTAATTACCCTTCTAGATGTTCATTTTCAATCATTGACCCAGTGTACAGTACTGCAGGTTTTCCCTTGCTGAACACTGCTGCCCAAGGAGCACAAATCTCTTGCAGAGCACCCTCCGTCTGCACTGGCAGATCCTGGTTGAGGCTTTGCTGGCAACATTGAATACCCTGAGCACATTAGATTTCAGTTATTTTGTAGATTTCCTCTCTTCTTCTGTGGTACCACCACATTAGATACCTTTCAGGAAGTTAGGCCAGATGTTCTGTCACAGTGGTTAAGGAAAGAAATGGCCAGAGCACAGCAGGGACGGCTTACAGATGTTGTGTGTGGAAATTTCAACTGGAGCAGTTCAGAGGGTGAAGCAACATAACTACATTTCATATGGTTATAACAGCCCAGCAGCAAAGTATACCGGAAGGACAACATGTTTTCCTCTGGTGCATTCATTCTTTTGAGTTAGTCTTTATTTTTTATTCCTGCTTGACTTGCTTACACTACTTGAAAATATACAAAAGAGGCCTCATGTCTGTATTGTTCTGAAACCTCTTTATCTTCTTGTCAGTCTAGAACAGCACCTGCTCCTGCCTAGCCCAGAAACGAGCATCCAAGGGGTGATGGCGCAGACCAGGGCATACACAACCTTACAGCCTGCTGCAAATCAATCACAACAGAATTTTGCGTGGAGATGTCATCATGGCTCCACTTTCCAAACTCACTGCTCCCAATGCCACAGTGTGTGCCAGCACACTCCAGCTCACCACAGCTCTCTGTAGGAGGACACCATAGTGCCACTATCCCTGCTGGAGCTCGCTGCCTTACTACTTAACAAGCCAGGCAGTGCCCAGCCAGTCAAACGCTTGCAGTAAGGAACAACTCATTCTGTCAGCTTATTGCATATGTAACTTCTGTCACCACATCATGACCTTTCTCACACACAGGGTAAGAGCCAGGGAAAAGACAGTGTCAGTTTCAGACTTCTCAGACAGACCACACAGCAGAAACTGATGGATCTAAAAGCCAGGCAGAAAGTGAATGCCTCCGCCTGTTTGGCCAAGGACATCTCAGCCTCTTCACAGTGGAAAAATAAACACACTAGAGATTCAGTTGTTGTGTTAACAAAAACTTGAAGAACTTAGGAAGGAAAAGAGCTCTTTGGTGGGAGCCGAATTCCACAGGAGTTACTTTGAATTACACCAGCCAGCTGGAGACCCAGCAAAGGCTGATTTTCCACTGCCCTGTACCTTGTAGAATCATTTACACTCTTCAAGTGGACATAAAAACGTTACCAGCCATAACAGCATCATTTAACACCCACTTTGCAGAGGTGCTAATGTCTAAACAAAGTATAAGGGCATAGAGCACAGGGCCCAGAGAAATTCAATTAAGAGTGATGGCTGAGGAAGTGCAGGCTCCCCTCCTGCACTGACAGCCCGGTCGTGCTTTCCCCCACCTCCCCATGCAGAATGCATCGCATTTATGTGGGAACACAGCACAGTGGTCAACAAACAAGTTTTCAGAGACTACCTTTAGGTGGGTGTCACACGTGGTGGAGAGCTGCATCCCTGTGACCTCCCATCATCTGGGGCGATGTTTCTGTGACAGCCCACAGTGCTCTGCCTGCTGTCACCCCGGCCAGCGCAGGGCCCATCCCCACAGGAAACCTCCATGCCGCCACAATCTTCTGAAAGGAGAGCACAGGAGGGAGGTTGGATGGCTTCCTGCAGATGGCAGGCATGACCCACAGGAATCCTGTCAGCCCAAAGCCCACCGGGCGCACCAGCGTGAGGGCCAGCACTGGAACAGCCCAAGGAGCTGGGCCCCTGCTGGTCCCGCAGGCCAGAGACCAGAGCTCTGGCTGCCTCAGTGGCTTTTTTGCACTGGAGCCTGAAATTTACCATTTACTGCCCATTTCCCAGTCATTTCTCACTCTCTAACCCCACCCACCACCATCTCTCACCCTTGAGCATGCAGCCCAGCCCTCGGCAAGGCGTGAGGGCCTGGCCCTCCCGGCGGGGCCATCAGCCGGGAAGCACGAGCTGCTGCCCCCGTCCTCCTCAGGATGGTACCCCTCTGCAGCAGCCACCTCACGCCTCACCCGGGATGGGCAGGGAGGTGGCACTGGGACTGTGGCTGCCTCCCGCCGCCTGCCCCCCGCCACCTGCCCGGCCACTCTGAGGTGAGGTGGCCAGTGGCCCACCAGCCTCTGTCCTCACATGGGGGCTCCGCTGGAGTGAAGCCTTCTGGGTTCAGCCGTCGCTGCCAGGCGCTGTGGGAGACCAAGGGTTTATCTCCCTTTTTTTCTTCCTGAAGTGCCTGGAATTTTTATTTATTTTTAACTTAACCTTGAGGCAGCAGTTTTATTTTCATTTTGTTTACACACACATCTGTAAAGCTGTACATCTATCTAAATGTGAAGTGGTTTAATCCAATGCATTTCATGTTTCTTTCAAGGATTTAGAAAGCATTTCTGCTCAATTCATACTGCATCTCCTGGTATAAATATCTAGTCAGTTATTATGGCTGGTTTTGGATCAAGTGAGGCCACTGAGCAAGGGGCCCGGTCGTGCCAGAAGCACGTGCAGCGCCGCTGGCCCCCGGAAGGAAAGCAGCCCAGCTCTCTGAGCAGCACAACCCCGCAGGCCCGTCCTCTCCCAAACCCAAGTGGTGACACTGCGGTTTTGGTCTGTCTTGAGCCCCTCTCCTCATGCCCCTCGGCTCTCAGCAGGGGCAGGGATGTCACCCACTTTTCTATGTGCACTCAGGAGGGTTGGTTTGGCCCTTGGGTGCGACAGGGGTTTTCTGCTCCTCACATCAGTCCACTCCCTTCTCACAAGCTGCTATCTCCCTCAGCTGCACAAGCAGACATTTTCCCAGTCGACGTGCCCTCCACAGACGCCTGCTGGTGCCCCAGCTCCTCAGCAGCTGCTGTGAGCTCCCAGCAGATTTGTCACCCTCCAGGCCTGCCCCCCCTTTTACTGCCCCCAACCCCAGGGCCAGGCACAGTGCAGGAAGGTGCCAGGTCCACACCGGTACCTTGCCAGAGGAGGATGAAGCTCCTGGACTCCTCCACCAGTTTCCTCAGGGCTAGGAGAGGTGGGCAGAGCTCCTCCTGAGCTGCCACTGCAGGCTGCTCATGGTGCAGGCGACGTGCAAGACAGAGGTGAGAGCTGCGGGAGAAGGCGTGTGGGAAAAGTTGTCCTTAGTTTTAATATACTTCATTTCACTTCCTCCTGGCCCATGCTGATGTCCTGCCAGCTGCAGTCAGAGAACCTCTCCCCTAATGCCTGCTCTTTCTATTCCTCCACCCAAAGTCGTGTTTGGGGCAAGGATGTTAGAGCCCAGGAGAAACGTGACCATCAGCCCTGGCTTCTGTGGTCCAGTTTGCAGCTTCTCAGTATGTCCAAGTTTTATCCACTCTTTTTAGGCACGTCTGAATTCCTTCATAAAATTTGCTGTGTATACCTCAGAACAGAATTGATAAATGAAATTATTTAAAATAAAATTGGTGCTTCCTGCTCCTGCTTTCTTTGTACATTTTCACAAAGGGTTAGAGAGTGTAGAACCAGCTGAGAACAGAGGAGGGAGAGCACAACATTAAAAGGAACAAAAGAGGAGAGGGGAACTCTCACTTGTACCTACAAATATATTTCCCAAAGCACATCATAAAATAAATGATTGAGACAGAAAGAGAGAAGAGGACAAAGAAAGACGAAAATATGCCACAGGTGGGGAGAACACTAAAACAACCACCCATCACCATGCCAAAAATCTCAATTAATAGGTGACAGGTATGTAATTTTGTTTTAAAGGCAAAACTGTACCATAAAAGAGATGTTGGCAGGTTTAGAAAATAAATGCCAAATGTGTTCAGTCTTGCCTTTGAGCAGTGTTTCTTTTCAGTTGTCTTTAGTTTTTGTAAATTTTATTTAGCTTCCTGCAGCTCCCTTGCCAGCTCTGTCAGCTCTGGCCATAGATCTGAGGGATGTTGGCCCATCGCTCCTCCAATGGCTGCTCGACTCTCTGCTTTGCTTAGGGCAGCTTACTTGTTCCCCAGCAAGACAGGCCCCTGCGTGCTTTAATTGCTTCGCAGCCACTCTGGCACCAGCTAAGGTCACTCTGAATGACTGCATTGGAGAAACAGCAGTAATTCCAGCCAGTGTTATTGTGACGGCTTTTAAAATGTAAAGGGAGCAGAGACCCAAGATATAGCACTGCAGACACCTTTCAACTTTCAAATAAACTTAGAGCAAATGGAAGTGTAAAACTCAACCATTGCTTTTTATGGTCTTGTCGCCTTTTAATTTAAACTTATTCTGTTTAAGAAACAATGGCACATAGAAAGTGTTTCTACAGTGGCAAAGCAGGCCAATACACATATTCTAAATAGGAAAAAAATCTGATTTTGCCCAAACTTTATGCTCCTTGCTGCATTTGGCAATCCTCCCATTCCATTCCTGCTGTGGTTCAGTTGCTGCTGCCTCCAGCAGTGGTCAGGCATGACATGGGGAGAGGGTGGATGTTGGGAGTCATGCTGGAAAGCCTTTAGAAAGGAGCTAGGGGGCTGGAATTTGTGAACTGTCCCAATGTCCACAACCTAATTCTTAAACTGACGGAAAACCTCTTTTCTGCTTTTAGGTCTGGAGGTCTTTGGAGAAATCTCTGCAAAACCTTGCTTTGTTCATTTCTAGTCACCCCTATAGGATTTCCCTGTAAAATACCAAGCCTGGGACTAAAGGCTGGAGTTTGCTTTGGAGGGCAAGTCACTCTGAACAGCCATGGCAGGGGCTAGGGAGAAGAGGAACAGAAAGAGGTAGTGAAACTCTTCAGCTGTTAGACGGGCATTAGCAATGGGGTTGCTGCTGAGGAGAGAGAGGCTGTGCCTCAGGGAGAGGACATGGCTCCTGGAGCAGGAAGGCTCTTGGAAAGCACTTTTTGGATCATCTGCAACCTGACTCAGAATCAGCTCCTGCAGAAGACAACCGAAAGATTCCCGCTAGATCAGTTCCGCGTACAGATCTATACAGACATGAATAGTATCTTTTTGGCATATTAAAGGCAGCTTTTTCCACAAAGGTAGAGAAATTTGGCCTCAGTGCTACAGCAAGAACATCACTATTTCTTACTGGGTTCTTTTTAAATGGTTGCTTACTCGCTCTTGGAAACTAAATTATAAAACCTCATCTTAAAAGTTAGGATGGAAGATTCTTAGTCACAGAATCCAGGCTACAAAACTTTAGCAAAACCCACAAAGTTATGAAAAACAGCACTGGAAGATCAGTATCATTTGCGAGGTTGTGCAGGTGCTCTCCTTCCCCCATAGCTCTTGTCTTGTCCCCTGCTGCCCTGTGGAATTCCACCGGTAGGACTGGGTCTTACAGCCCGACGGGAGTAAAGCTTCTGGCTGGAAGCACATAAAATTATACTGACTTTTAAACAGTTTTTTTTAGAGCTTTATGGAGGATGTGACGGGTCCCTCTCCCATAAGTGGATATTCTACAGGCAGGGAGATCTTCCAAGAGGGATCTTTAATGTGACGATCTTCCATCCCAAACTCTGAAAGGTACCTAAAGAAAAAACTTCTGGCTGCTTTTCAAAAAAACCTTATCCTGAGGATTTAGTTAAGGATGGCACTCATGGTGTTAGATGCAACCAGGCACGACTTGCAAATGTTAATGTGTTAAAGCAATTCATTCATTTCCCCCAACAAATGATGCGATTACAAAAGTGCCTAGGGAATGCTATAAATATACATCTATGACTTAACTTTTCTTCCAAACAATCTCTGGCTAATCCCTAGTGAATAACACGGCCTTAAGCTGAAACCATCAAATGAAAGTGAACAGCCGAATATTTTAAACTATTGCTTTTTATTATAATTACACTGGAGCACAAATAAATAAGCACTAAATTATTGTAAAATATTGTCAATGCACTAAAGAAAGCAGAATTGATCTTTAAACAACATCTTATTACTTCAGAAGTATCAAAGTACATTTAATTACATCTTACCTAAAAAAATCAAGTACAAAAATGAAAAGAAAATTAATATGTATTTATACTGTGTATATAGAAACGGCTAGTAATATATGATTACAGTTAGCCTCTAGCTACTCCTTACTCCTACACAATCTCAGGCACATACCTGACAATTTCTAATGAAATATGAAAAAAAGCAACATGACATTCAATTTTAAGATATTGGTAAATGTATTACATTGGAATGAACACAGAATGATCTCATTTTATTTAAAAACCCTGTCATTTAAAAACATAGTGCCGTTATCCACTTAAAAATAAACAACCCAAACCAAAAACAAACAAACAAACAAAAACCATACCATTTTATACCATTTGCTTTAATTTGTCAAAAGGAGCAATAAAGTAGACATACATTGGCTAATATACGTAAACACATTTTTAGTGCAAGAATAACAAGACCTGTGACTTTACTGTGCTTTCTTGAAATCACAGTGCACTTTACACAAATTGCTACACAATGTTTAACTTCAGGAGTTTAAAGCAAAATAAGTGCATACCAAACAATTTCATATATACAGTCTTCGTGTGTGTATATATGTGATCTGTATGTATATACAGATTGCATATTTATGCAGACTACAGCTTCAATGACTGCGTGTAACTAAGCACTGTCATTCACCCTGTGACACGGAAACTGCTGAGACAATAGGTGACGTGGAAAATGCGTGAACAGCATTCTGATGGCACGCTCTGGGCGGTATGACGCACCTTTTACTCGAGCGATGGGGTAGGCCAGCAATCACCAGACAGAAGGAGACATTTGTCATGCCCTGGCTCTGTCCGGGACCTTTGGAAATTACTCAGCCTGAGCCTCACTCCCGTCCTCTGTACAATGATTCTTGCAAGTGTGAGGTTCAGTCCACGTTTCTAAAGTGCTTGGAAGGTAAGTGCTAAGTTATATTTTACTTTTTCATGTACTGTTGCACTTTAAAACAAAAACCATTGTTTCCATGGGATACAATGGAGGTCTGGAAGCACATGGGCAGTTATTTAAGGACAACATAAATAGTGCTGAGTAATAAAAACAAAACAAGGAGTGGCTTTTATGGCAGGCTGAATGTATAAGCAAGTCTGTTTACGACAAGAATGCTTCAATTCCCTGATCATTATTCCTATTACGCATTGATATGAAAAAGACACAATATGAACAAACACTATTAAACACGGTAACTGTTTACATTAATGTTTGCCTTCCTCCAAAGGGTTTGACACGGCAGCGCCAAAGCACACCCACGGGTCTGGACTGCAAAGCCAACACTTCGGCAGGGCTGTAAAGAAACTGCTCTGGAAGGAGAGCAGTGCAGAGAAGTACCGGGACTGCCTGAACGCTGGCTTTTGTTTTGTTGCCAGAGATATACTGCAGTTGAGGGAAAGGGTTGAGCTGAGTATTTCACACATGGTTATGAGAAGTTCTTCTCTTGCCACAAAACAAGGAAGACAAAGCATAAATGCTTTCTGAACAATGAACCTGTTATCTCAACAGATTTCTCACGACCAACAAGTCTTCTTTCCAGGAGTTTCTGGAACTTTGCGAGATCTCTTGAGTTTTTCTTCTGCCATTTTCTTTCTTTAAAAAAAAGAGAATAAGCAGAATGTACAGTTGGTGTCGTGGATGTAACATGTATTCAAAGATTCCTTCACAGCCTCTGGAGTTTTTCATTTCTTCTGTCATTTGGGCTGTGAGGGGCTCTTTAAATCTGCATTTCAATTGCATACCCATTTCAAACCATTGTATATTCATAACACACACACACACACACACAAATATTTAATGCACACATCTATGAGTATATATAGAGAGATACATGCATATATACATATATGTGTGTATACATATGCATATATACATACACAATAATGCTAATATACATACACACATATAAACACACACTTTATCTTTTACAGAAATCTCAGTTCAGACATCAAAATATACATTAGTTAGTTATAAAATATTTAAAAACTCTATTTCAGAGGTTGAAAAGAAACTACTACTGATAAAGCATTACTCAAACTCAAACTTTAGCAATATAGATTACAAAAACCCTCTAAAATTTGTTATTTTTGGTTTCTTTTTGATCAGCAATTACAGCTGAGGCAATGCTGTCAATAGAATTTCAAAGAAAAGCCAATATAACAAGAAGTTTCAAACAACACACCTTTTCTTCTCAGAGAATATAATACTAAAATGATTGTTTTAAAGAGGAACTTTTGTGCTACCAAATTTCAGACACATAGAAATTTAAATATACAAAATATATGCCATAGATCTTTTTTTTTTTTCCCCACTCCACAGCAGTACAAGTTTCCCTCATTCTCAACAGCTTCTTTTGGAAGATATTTCACCTCATAGATTTCACCCTCATAATCAGCATAAACCATCTCTTTCTCCTGTTAAAACCAGGAGGTCATAATTCTTTGGTCATGACATAATATTCTGTTAAAGTGGGTGTAATATAATACAGGATTGTAAGCCAATTACAGAGGCAGCCAGGAAGACGACACGGTGTATCTGGGAGAACGTGTTATATGGCCTCTGCTTCAAAACCACGTGAAATCGAGGGAGATCTCCCTGCCAGCTTTCAGGGGGTCTGAATGCCAGCCTTCATAGGTAACACCAGGTAATCTGACACAGGACGTGTTGCTGGGTTTAAAACTAATAAACATGTAAACAGGTTTTGTCACCTTTATTTTCTGGACCAAAGACAAATGTGGACAGGAACTGTGGCTGCAATGCCACAGCCTTGACCTGCTAACGACTGGGGCTCCTCGCCACGGGCTGTACAACGCTCAGTCACAGTGAACCATGGTCTCCGCTAGCCGGCTGAATGTCACAAAGGAGGAGTTTCTGTTGCAGGCTTTTCTGCAGAAAATTTAGTTTTCTTTCTTGGCCAAATAATTATAGCTGGAGATTTTAATAACTGATTAGGATAATACCAAGGGCAATTTATATGATTAACTTTACGAGAAAACTGATGCAGAACAATTCGTGTTGTAAATGCAGCTTGGGCATCCACATCAAGCACTTCTATTTGCATTGCTTGCAGTTTCATTGTTTCCCACCAAAACTCTCTCCCTTGTCCAGCCCTCCCCTCAAAAAAGCTAAGGACGTCTAACGAGCACGACTCTAGGTAACTTCTACAGCCCTAGCACCGAGTTGTTTTGTACATTGTCCTGTTAAACATAACGTACAACCACATGCTTTTGTACAGAGGCCAAATCTAGGCAGGTAAGAGAAATAAAATGGTGGACGGGGGGTTACGGGGGAACATTAGAATACCACATAGAAAATAGTTAATAAAACAGTAGAACAGTAACATTATATAGTAAAATTCTTCATAAATTTTTGAATTTATAGATTATATATATTTAAGCAGTGTTATTAGTTTGGGTGTTTTCAATATATTGGCAAAATATTTACATTCTGATATCTTCTGGATCCAAAAAAATCCTGGATAAATATGTATGCCTTAATCCAGTCAGAAACTTAAATCTCTCTCTTGATTGACAGGTGAGCACTGTACAGGTGTGTTTTTTCCTAGGAAGTTCACCACCTGCAGGTAAGTCTTAGGTTAGAGCCTTTGCCTTATTAAGAAAGCTGGCTACCTGTGCACGGTGCAACACGGTGGAGAGGGCATCCTCCACACGCCTGTCAAATTGCAGTGTCCCAGAAAACAGTTTGTTGTTTGGAATAAGGAGGAGGGCTGTATTTCTTGGTCCCAGTATTCTTTTTCCAACTCGGCAAAATAGGCATGCTGTCCTGTTTGCAGAGTCCTTTTTCTGATTTCTGTCGAGCTTTTATTTCTTTGCAGAGGCAACGTTTTTTCTCAATCATATCCAGCATTGTATGGTCCCCTTGCAACCACTGCATACACGTCACCTGTTAGGGGGAAAAAAAGATAGAAAGAAAGGAAAAAGAAGAAAAAAAAGCATACAAATAACTATTCGGCCTTGGACTGAAGCCATTGTTCCTTTGCAAGGTTAACATTACTCTTGAAATACTCTCATTTGTCTCACGAACAAAAAATCTCTATGCCAACAACAGAAGCAAAGTCAGTCTTCACTTCTAACTACTACTCTAAAGAAAAAAAAGGGTAGTAAAAGGTCTGCTTTTTAACTTCTCCAGAGCACTGAAAGCTAATAAAGATAAATGTTTTCGGCAAACTAGCACTGCTTGGATTTTAAATGATGGAATAGATCTTAAAAAGGCACATGGATCTTAACAATGTCCTTAAGTTGTGGAAATAAAAAATTCTATACACTCAAAACCATGTTTTATATTGCCTTCCAAATCCAATCTGTCACATTAAAAGCATGGTGTTAACACTTCTGAGTATCAAGCTAAATATAACTCTGTGTTTAATTTTTTTTTAAATGATTTAATGAACTCCATGCGAATTATGTGGATTAACCTATCCTCCTCTATGATGATATTTCATTAACTGGAAGGCATCAAGTGTTTAGAAACTCCATGTCTTCACATATGTAGAGTGTTTCAAAACATGATCCTGATCCAGAAAAAGAGGTTAGCATATGTTTAGTTGTAAGTATATGTCACAGCCCCGCCGAAGCCTGAGAAAGTGGCCTCATTAGAGTTCAGTGGGGTGCTCACATGATTGAAAATGTGTGCCTTCAAATGCTTTAGATTGGAACTGAAATCTCAAATACTAATCTTGAAAGGGATCATCATGGTTGGATCACACACGGTATACCTGCAAACCAGAGAACTTCCTCTGAGCACTTACTTGCAAATTTGAAGTGATTTCTTAAGTATCCCAAAATCTGTTTTCCACATTAGTCATCAGTTAAGGATTTGTAAGTAAATGGATGCCATACATTTGCATGGGCTGTCCAAGTACATCTCTGATCTTGTCATGCAAATGCACATGTACAGTAATACTTTGGCAGCATTTTACGATTCATGAAGGAAATGTGTGTTTATTATTAAGAGTATGTGAGTACATTCACTAATGCATATGCATTCCGATTACAAATGTTAAAATGCTAAGTGTGGGCATGCACCGAGTTCCTAGCACCGGGGACTGGTCTTCTTAGAAGCGAGCAAAGAAATTGTCATTGACCTCTGTAGTTTTCGTGGTCAGCTTGAAATGCATTTAGCATTTATGGATAAATAGATAATGTTCAGATTCATAGCAGGAAATAAAGCAAAAGAATAAATGTGAGCAAGCCTACCAGAAAAAATAAAAAATGCAATCAAACCGAAAAACAAACAGAATACAGAAATGTAGTTTTTTTTCAAATATCTGTGTAACAAAATATTTTTAATGGCTGACACAGGATAAAAGAATTTCAGATAAAATTACCTTTCTTTATACTGAAACAAAGACACACTTACCTTGTCTTATACTTTAAATAGTATTTTGAGTAGACCACAATTTGAATTTTGCTCTTGGGTGTTCTTATGAATTTAGAGTTACATGGGTAATGTATCTGTAGCGTATCCTCCTGCACGGATGAACTAAAAGTCTTCTGGAAGCCTACCGCGCCTGCTCTTTCTAATCCAACACTTAGGTTTCACTTCAGGAGTGATTTAACACAGTGCAGCTATGAGGCATGTCATCTGCCACGACCACGAGACTTCCTCTCTTTGGGTGTCCAGGCCTGGCCCAAAACTCGCCGAAACGGAGAGACTCACTCCTCCCTGCCCCCCGGGTGACTCCACGGGTCTCTGGACGAGGCTCTACCTGAGGTAGATTTCCTGCCACGCTACTCATCAGTGACGCATTACTACTTACGCAGCAGTGTCTTCATTTTGGCTGGGTCCTCCTACGTGGGGCAGGACAGGGACAACACAGTCCGCACACAGTTCTTTAAACACAACATTGACAACACACGGCGGCACGCCAGCTTCCGGGCTGAACTTGAAGACGACGGTGCTCAAGTGCAGGTTTCCCCTTACAGACGTCGGAAGCACCTTCTCCTTTATAACCATCACGTAAGCAAGCAGCGCACGCGCTAACACCAGACCCTTGCAGTTGCCGCGCGCCCCAGCTGCCGAGCGTCGCGAGCACCCCCCGCAGCACGTCCGACAGCGCGAGGGCGTTACACCCGCACCAGCCGCGCTCCCGCCATCGGACTACACGCGGTGCTGTTGCCAGCACAGCGTCTTCAGGTAGCTAATCCACTGCGCGGGATTCAAGGGGACTGAGGCGGGATTTTGACATGCTAAGCTCTAAAATACCAACTGCAACTTCCCAAAGATAGAAATGGTGTTGCAGAATATATCAGTTACACAGACACTCTGCCGCCCCCTGCACGACAGCCCCTAAAATAAACCTAAGTGTAGACAGCTCCAAAATCCTTTTTTATGCTGGCCACCATATTGTGTAGCAGTTAGGGAATCATTTACTATGAAGAATTTGAGTATTTCCACTTTCCAAGACATAGGTTTTTAAGACTACCTGTGATTTTTTAAATGTTATTTTTGTTTGAGTGCTAAGCCTTTCACACCATACACAGGTATGACAATAACCATGTTGCTAATACAAAATCCCAAAGAGCGTTATCTAAATTTTCTGCGTGTCCGAGACAAACCGTGGGCACCGAGGCTCCCAAGCCAGCACAGCACTCAGCACAGCTGTTTAATCACAGCAGTAACCTTTGATGACTTCAGTAGGGCTACTGAGGTGTTTAAAGCTAATGTGTTTAGCACTGCGGACTTAGGTCTAATCCTTTCTGTGACTGCTGAACCGATGGGGCTCACACTTTGCTCCAGTGCTAATTCTTTTCATATTCTCTCTCCTTTCTGGCTTCAGCTTGCTCCTGTGGTCATGCACCAGGTTGTTAATATCACTGCTCTATCATAACAAGGGATTTATTCAATGCTAGAGACACAAAAAATTAATGATGTTACAAGTTAATTCATACAAAAAAGTAGAGCATTCATAACATCATACAGCTACATGGCTCTCCTGTTCCTGAAGGATCCCACAGCACATGGGGAACCATACACATACTGCTGCACGTCAGAGCTTGGCTGCAGATGTGGATGTAGGCAGACAGGCACAAAACCCATCAGCACTGGCGGTAACAGCCAACGAGACACAGCACAGGAGGCGCAAATCTGAATTTGACTGAAGAGTTTGGCCCAGAGCCTGTTCTTACTGAAAAGGGAAGAAAGAGGCAGCATCTAGTATGAGGACTGCAAGAACAGGAGGGCTCTCCTGATGACTCCAGTATGAGGTGTATCCAAGACTGTCACACAATCGCTTATGAATTGTGAAATTTGCTGATACCACATCAATTTCTGTTTTGATGGAATTTTCACTCATTAAGTTATCTGGGGTCTAAGACGCAATTTATCTTCAAACACAGACAGAGCAAGAATTCCCCTCAAAAATCATTTTTAAAGCAAATATTTGTTCCAAAGTTGAACATCAACAAAAAAAAAAAAAGCAAGAAACCTCTTCCACTGTGCAAAACTGAATGCTTCCAACCAGTTTTAATCACCAACTTCCTGGAAGGCCTTAGGAGAGATCAATGTGTTGTCACCTTACTTTTACTATCTGCCCTAATTCTTCTGATATTTTTATTCCCAAAACATTAGACACGAACTTTATTACGATCTGTTAAATACTCTCAGATTTTATGTTGTCAGTCCCACAGAACAAGAAACCACATTCTTTCAACTGAAAAACCATCTTTCAACTAAGAAAAAATAGTAACTCCAAAAACTTTACACATCCTCAAAACATAATGCAAAATGTTTTCTCTAATAAAATCTGTCTGAGTAAAAGGTAGAGCCCAAAAGATTACTACTGGTGAGTGTTTCTATGCTTTATGAAGATCTGAGAGACGAACTAGACAAACTAATTCCCTCCTCTATGAAGTTTGACTGGTGTATTTTTGTGTGCAGGTGCCTCCATTAGCAGTGGGCCCGTCTCCATTTCTTCTTACCTCACTGGACTGAGATTTTGCATTATTCTAGAAAGATGCGAAGCTGCCCCAATGGTTTACAAATTTGTAGTTAAATTAGATTGCCCTGACAGAGATCACTGAACTGTCTTGGGGCAGAGGTTTGATGGACTGAACATCTACAGTTCAATTGCTCTTAGAGGACAGGTCCTCTAACTAGAGGTCAGTACACTCCGTGGCTCTCCGCCACAGCAAAATTTACTGAGAAAAGCTCATAATCCTGGAGAAAACCCAGAAGAGGCTTTGGGGAACACACAATGACTCACGCTGCCAGGCACTCCCTGGTGTCACAGCAGACTGTTTCTATTTTCTATTGCCCTGGCACGGGCTCTGCCTGGCCCCAGACACCCCCACCACTCCCGCAGAGCGGTGCCGGCTCCACTCCAGCCTCCGTGCCAGCCTGCAGCCACGCTGCTCGCCCGTCAGACGGGCACTCACAAACGTGCTCAAAATGTGGATGTTTAAAGCAAGAAACATTAATGCAAATGAACACAGTTCTTTCCTTTTTCTTAACTAAGCATGATAGTTTTGCTCGGCAAAGAGAGTAATAGATAATAAATGGATGGAAAAAAGATAGAAGAAAATATTCTCCAGTAACACAATTAAGTGACTGCTGATGGATATGATTTTCCACACCTGCTAGCTGCAGTGACAAAGTACAGCAAACACCTTGTATCTTTTTGTTGGTGACAACTGAAAACATGGGATAGGACTTGCTGGTCCTTCAGGAACTGGACTTTCCCCAAGAGGACATAACGCGCCGCTCGAAGGGCACGAATGCAGTGCACAAGCGGTTCTTTGTATGCTACTGAAGAAAAGCACAGCAACACCTTTGAGTTTTACACAAACCAAATGATCCCATATAGCACTGCCTTTCCAAAGGAAAAAATACAAGGGCTGTGAACAGAAAAATGTGGGAGCCGGACTGAAAATAAAGAGTGAAAAATCCTCAGCACCAGGCCTGGGACTCTGTTTCTTAAGTGCGATTAAATTTTACTTGCTCATGTGTGACAGATGAAGAGATACATAAATATATAGATAAGGTTCTTGCCTGGTAAAAAGACTTATGTGCTACATAAGCCCCACTCGTATCCTCTTGTCTCAACCCGAGTCCCACGTAACCCTAATTGCGAGCCCCACACTTCGGGCAGGCAGGAGCCCTGCGCTCCTGCTGTGCCGAGGAAGAGGAGCAGGCACAGGGAGTGCTCTGCTCATCCGGACCTGAAGAGCATCGTCCTCTGTCCTCGCTGTGGTGTTGGCGGCAGTGCAGGTGCCTGTGCTCCCAACTCAAGGCCTTTACTGAAGTCAGGCCAAGAGGATGAAGTGCGGGTTGGATAAATTCATGCTAATTCCCAGTCCTGAGAGGCATTTCAGGAGATGTTTCATTGAAAGGTGCATTACAGTTTCACAAAAGTGCCCATGAAAATATGTGCTGCTAAAAATCCCATGGGGGAGAAGACTATTACTAGTCACAAAGTTCAAAAATGTTGCCCATTTTCATTAATTTTTGAGCAAACTTTTCTAATATTTGAATTGACCACTCAATATTTCATGCTCTGAACACTTCTATGAGCGTTTTCTTTTGTGGTGTATGAACTTTTAATACATAAAATACAGAAAAAAGTATTTTTCACTATAGGAGGGCTTAGATAACACCATATCCCATTCTAATGCTTTTCCTTGTGACATCTTGGCTGACAAGATCCTGGTTTGCCTATTTTTAATGCTGCTGGTTTTTTGGAATTTAAATCAGAAGCAAGAAGAGAGTCCTATGATTCCGTGGTCCTTCCATAATTTTTTCCTAGTACTGTAGGTTCCCACTTTACTGAAATTACACAGGTTATGGGAAGATGCTGTTCTCTTCTGGTCCTTGTGAGTGTCCTCCCTCTCCTACAGGATGGGCAGAGGGGCTGAATTCATTTACAGGAAGGATGGGGAAAACCACATCACGCGCATGTGATCATGGATGTCATACAAATACTGTTTTCTTTGTGACAACTGCATATCATAGATAAAATGAAAGCCCAACAGTTGACAGGCGGCTGCATCAAAATGATCTTAAACCAATGCAAATTATAATGAAATAAAAACATCATCAACATTTGGAGGAGACTATTAGAAATGTCTCCCGTATCTGTAAACAAAGCGAACTATGAGCGGTGCAATCTGTGAGCAGTCCTACACATCACTCAGCAGAGCAAAGCATGCTGGTTTGCTTTGGTAGGCTACAGTAAGTGAAGAAGAAAGGCTTTCTGAAAGCCACTTACCATCCTCTGGGAGGAAGAGGTACTCCCTCCCTCTTGCCTGTTCTCATACAGGAGTTTCCAAACTCTCTTCCCCACCAAAACTCTTGATGGCACGTTCTCTGACGCAGATGGGTCCCAGCCACCTGGCCGGGCAAGGTACTTGCACTCGGGAGGGTGACTCCTAGGAGGCAGCCGTGTGCCATGGGTGCAAGCGGCCGAGGGCTATGTTAAGTAGCAAGAGTTACTTCACAATGTGCTATGTGATAGTCTTAGCTTGACGTGGAGATCCTCACGGCACACATTCGCAAAAGGGTAGTTGTCCAATGCAGCAGTTCAGTAAGAATCAGGTTTCAAAAGCTCTGAGCACTGAGATCCTTGCTAGAAGCCAACAGGAATGTGCCCACTGCCTTCATGGGTCCAAGAATCTGACTACGGTTTGTTCAGACAAATAGTAAAAAAACCTCAAATGTTTTAAAAAGCCTTCTGAAAAGCACTTGGAAAATGATGTTGGACAAGGTTTCTGTTGCTAACTGTTAGCTATAACCATTGCACTGCAGTTAAATGTTGTTACTTCCAGTGGCTGTAAAAGCTGGTGAGGGTAAAGCTACAGGCTAAATGTGCAGCCATTTCTCTCCCTCTGACGGAGGTACTCTTGAACAATATTGACATAAAAGACAGTGTAATTTGGCCCAGGACAGTTAGTCATTCATATAGCTCTGTACTGCTACTTAGTTCTCCCGTTACTGTTAAATTCAAAACAACAATTGATTATTAATACAAAGGTGATTAAAAGTAATTGCATGTTCAGGAACACGCAGCATGTGCAACGTGAGCTGTGAAAGCAGACACTCTCCATGCAGTCAGTAGTGCATGGTAACGCTCCCCAGGGACACTTGATAATTCAATTGCAAATTCTCCTCTGGAAGTGTCTGAGGTGTTTTCTAGAAGGTGTCCTACGATGCCAGCAACCACATTAAGATGACCCCTGTGCATTCACATACTCACATCACAAGCACAGGCACACACAATGTGCTAAGTGCTACACAAACTGCCCTCTGGGTTCTTTCACAAATTCTTCTTTCTAAGAGACACAAGAAAACTCTCCATTTTCCCTTGAATGGGGCGGGCGGGGTGGTGGTGGTGGTGGTGGTATTAACTGGTATTAACTGGTATTAACTGAAAAAGGCATAAAAAGCTGTACTGATGGCCTGTGCTAAGCATATGTTTTTATAAACTTTGATAGCAGTACATTGCTGATTGACACACAAAGTACAAGTGGAAGAAAATATGCATTTTCTGCTTTCTCAATAATTTTTCCCTCTGCATTTCGAATGCCATACAAGCCACTAAAAGCCAATTTTCTATTTTTGTTTGTATAGCAACATCTTTAATGTTACTGGCACAGATCTGGAAATCAACATTTGCCAGCTAACCTGTCATTTCTGCTGAGGCAGAAATAACGTAGGTGTTACGATCACAGAGTTGTTAGCATCTTGGTGCTAGAATCCAGGTGATAATATTTTTAAGCATTGGGAACGGATTCCCCTATCACACCACTTTTAATTTTAACAAAATATTTGGGCAGGAAGGAACACTTCGTAATCTTACACTGTATATTTAACTTTAAAGGAATTCACTGACACCTGCTATTTCAACTTATAAAACTGCATATGCATTGCATTTTAGGGCTACTGTAACATAGGAATTGCTGCATTTAATGCTTTGATTTCCATTACTCTGAACTTCTAAACTTCTGGGAATATGTTTTCTTATAAATGATACCACTACAGAAACAAACAAACAAACAACAACAAAAAAAACCAAAACACTAGTGTTCCTGTAAAAACTGTTCTACCATTTAATGTAGCTCCTGTAATTATACAATGCAATATCATACAAAAAGTCTGGACAACTTTTTTAAATACAGGACTCACTAAAAGACTTACTACATCATCTTGTGCTCTATGGCCTGACTAATCCACTACTTAAAAATTGTTAACAAGAATCTTTGGAACTCCAAGAATTCCCAAAGATTCAAGATAATGAACAAATTAATACTTATCCTAAAATTAAATTAGCAAATGGTTAGTAAACCATCAGCACCTCTGGCTCTAGACCTCCAGTTTCGTGATTCATTGCTTCCAATTACTAAATGTCACAGCTACTTTATACAGAATCAGCACTACACACACTCCTCAAGTTTTCCAGCTACCCTCAGATTATTGCTGAGGCTATCAATAAAGCAAACTTTAAATGATAAATTCGGTGTCCTGCATTTCATTTTTATACTGGCAGTCTGGCTACAGATCTTCCTGATGTTGCATTATTAACGTATTTGTAAACATGTATCCCTCTCATCTAAGCCAATTTTTTTTACGCTAAACAACTGTTTGAAATGTACTGCTTGATCTACTATTTGTTAACACATCCTGTAAATGCTAGCAAGTTTAAAGAGTCTGTAGAGCAACTCATATTTGTTATATTGTGTAAAGTCTCATGCATCTCATTTACGCAGTGGATCATCACAAAGTGCATTCCTATCGAGATTACTTATGAAAAACCAAAGCTTAATCAATGCCTTTGCTAAGCAATAAATGCATAACTCAAGCAACCCACCATGATACATCCTTTTGCTGACTGTAAAATAGAAAGGAAAATTCAAAATTGTATTAGGTCAGTCACAGGAGGGACAAAGGACAGAATATCCAGACTTTGCTAGAGCTGAGTGATACAGAGACCTCATGCTAACTGCGTTTTGCAGTACAGCACCTGCAGCATAACACTTTAATGTCCCAGATTACATTAAGAGGTTACTAACTCTGTCTCCCCACCTGTTCCTCTTGCTGGAGGTTGCTGCTCCATCATACGTGTGCCTTAACTGCTCATCAACCAGCCTTAAACAGCAGGATGGTTTGAGGCAGCCACCTCAATGATCACGGCAGCTGGCCCTGCCTATGACTGGGTAACCATGCCCACAGTACAAAACACCTGTAATTAGTGTCTCTTACTCTAAATCACGGTAGTTTTGAAAAACTGCCAGAGTCTAAATCTCCTACTGAGATGAACAGCCTGTCCTCCTTTATGCTAAGATGTGGCATGGAGCAGCGGGAGCTGCTGGTGGGCAAGATCCGTATCTCCTCAAGATCCAACCCTTGCAGACTGCAAAAGCTCTCACACAGAAGGGAGCTGAAGGCAGCAGAGTGCGCACTAGGTCACTGTTGTTTGTCATGCACTAGCAGCCAGTAAAGACAGAGAAAATGAGTGGAAACAAGAGCAAGGCTTTGGAAGAACTAAGAGAAAGTGGACATCGAGGCAAAGTCTAAAGTTACAAAAATGCGACATGTGGAAAACTACAAAATCAGTTAGTTTCACCACTTTATTGGACCTCATTTTACCCAAACTAGAAACACATACATAAGCTTCAGCACTCTTCCTACTGATGCCAGTATTACAACTGAAGGTTTAACTAACCTTTATTGCTACGACAGCTGAAGAACCTCACCACACCAGTTTTTCAGCAAAGCCATTAGGTCTTTGTATTTTTCTATGAAAATGGTCACAAGAAGCATTTAAAAATAAAAAAATTAAAACAATCAAAATAATGCATGAAAGGAGAATGCCTCAGCTCTGACAGGGCTGGTGCCTTCAAACCCTCTGGTTTATTATTCGGTGATCTAAACACACTAATACCTCAGTTACGGACTGTGAAGTTGCTTTACAGATGAGAAATTTCAAAATGTGCTCTTATGTTTCTCCTTTTTTAATGGTGTAATTGAGTCAATGACCATTTTCTTAGATTAAATGTAATTTCTTAAGTATTGTATTGGTTGTACAGCAGAAAAACTTTTTAGGAAAGCATGACAGAGATGATCGTATACTTGTATGTGGTCACATCTTCCTTTTTAACGATGCATAAAACATGAGTAAAAGACAGACTTATGATTCATCACTAACCCCAATTTGAAATGTAGCTAATGAACACATACTAGACTTATAATCTATACTGACCATTTCTAAAGAACCCAAATGTGACAGCCTTCCTTAGTATGAGATACCACATCTACTCCAGCCTCAGAGCAATGTCAAGAAATCTCATTTATATCAGGAATTCCTAAATAATACAGTACTCAAAGCTAATATCGACATGATTTCCTGACACACATAAGAGCTGAAATACAGGCAGGAAACCGAGACTGGCATCCAAAGATTTTAGAAAACGGGATTCACTGGGTGCAGTGAGTGGTTACCTATACATTATTTCTGCCTTTCTGTCTAAAAGGCAATCTCTAACTGGATGGCACTTGCTGATATACTGTGACATTGATTTAGCATTAATTCATTGAGAAGACTGCAACAGACTAAACCACAAACACCAGCCTGCTGAACCAGGGCTTTACTTGTATGGAGTGACCAGGCAGAACTTGACTCAACCGATGACAGCAGCTTGGGTTGAACTTGAGTTCAGCTCTCCACAGTAGGGAGCAAATTTAAATACCCGTCTTCAAAGGAAAGGCTAAAGGCAGTATGTTGGAAACAAAATATTCAACTCAGTGTTAACATATACACATGTATCACCTATAACATATGTGAACAAACTGCCAACCAGCAAAAAAGTGCTGTTTTTCTCTGGTCATCAGGTTTGTGCTTTAAAAGTTTGGTGCAGAAATCAAGCAAGAGCTGTGATATGATTACTATTAATTTAAAAAAAAAAAAGAATATTGCCATTGTCTATTCTCATTTTTACTCTTGTGACTCTGATGTAAATTATACAATTGTAATTATGAACCCCAGATACTAACTGTGCTTTTCCAGATGCTAAAAAAGAGATGGGACAACATGACCCACGAGTCCATTAATTACCACTGACTTTTAAGATCAGGCCGTTGGCCCACACACACCAAGCTCGATTAACGGGATGTGTCCTTTCCCCCATCCTATTTTTTTTTTGAGAAAAAGCATTCCTTGGACATTCCATTTGTAGCTGATGAGTTAAATGGGAATTTGCCATTGATGTGAGGTCAGAATTTAACCTTGTAACTTCAAAGAAAAAAAAAAAGAAAAGGATTTTCTATTATGCAATTGTAGTTGGGGTGAAGGCTCTTCATAACAGTGGCTCTGTCATGCTAGAAATTCCATAGTATTTCCTGCATAAAGATCTGTCTTCTAAGATTTTTTTTTCTGAGTAGCTGCTGCCACTCTGCTGCAGTAATTTATTATGCACTGAGACTGGTCTGGCTGGACAAGATAATACGACGATAAAATTAACTTTAAAGGATGCAAATTTATCACTCTTAGGCCTCAGACAGAAACACATATGATCATCATTGCAGCTTCAGCTCAGTGAAGAACAAATACAAGCTCAACTGGAAAACAGGTATCAGTTGTCCCCTTGATTTACAGGGATGTTCTGCTATTTAAGATAAGCCAGTGCTTTTGCTGGCTCAAGGCCAGTTAACTGCTCCCACATGCAGTTGTGTGGTGATTAAGAATAACTTTACAAGGGGCTAATAAATGATTGTTAGCTGTTTCAATAAATGTCTAATCGATTGGCAATTATATGTTACTGTAGACCGCAAAGCATAAGAGGCAGTTTGAAACCACAGCTGACAAACAATGTCTGCAAGGTATGGTATTGTCACCTGTTTCTAATGCTCACCTGCACTGGAGAAACTTTTCTTTCCAGGCTGAGCACGGCCCTTCTCTATCCAGTATTGGTATATGCAAGACGTTACAGACATAGGCCACCCCCTAGATTTACTGCAAGTGCAGCTGTGAACGGAGTTGGGATTTTCTGCACAAGATTCCAACTGAGTAAGAACATTTCTAAACCTAGAAACACTTGACCAGCATAAGATACAGTGAACCAAATCTACAGAGTGTGGACTGTTATCAAATATTTTTCAATCAGAGAAAGCTGTCATGAGAAACACAAGTATCTTTGTAAGTTTGGATGTTTCTTTTTCTTTTTTTCCTGAAGAACTGGAAACCTTAAATTAGTAAAAATAATAATCTTTTAAAGTTCTCATTTAAAATACATGGCATTTTTATTTTCATTGTTTAACAAGACAAAATGAGAATAAAAGTAGGTTATCAAAATTAGGTGCTGGCATTCATACTTCTTCATAATTGGCATACACAGAATGCATATGAATAGCCACACGTTTCTAGTGAAAGACTATGAACAAACACACATACATATACATAGATATATAAACATACTATACATACATACATGAGTGAATATACATATTTATGTGCATACAGTATACAGACAAGATACTATACAGGTACAGTAAGTGCAATATACTGTATAAGGCTATACAAACATCAGAAGATTCTGGTGAAATGACAACAACCATGAGAACAAAGCTTGGATGGTTTGTGACTTAACGCAGATGGTGGGGAAAACCTTGCTGTTCTGTGTCGTGTTTTATGCATCAGGCACACACAGTTCGAACAGAAAACACGGTACAATACATTCAGTTCATATATGAAAAAGGTAAGACAAGTGGGAGTGCATGGAGGTAACTGAAATGTGTATGAGCAGGCAGATAAGGTTGTTCTACTTAGAATACAGAACGTTTGGTTCATACAGAGAATGCCTATATATAAACCCATGCTTTCATGAATTCATGCCATTTTTATTTCTATTTTTTTCCTTTAAGAATATTATAAAATTCTTGCCCTGAGTTAAACATAAATACACACAGAAAAGGGAAAAAAAGGAAATTGCATGCTTCTGTTTCGTTTTTTTTTTTTTTTCAACAGCGCAATATTTTCTATAGAGGTGGTAACACACCATTTGAAAAATTTTTCATTTTT